>CM056170.1:13907591-14032926 GCA_029691765.1 Entomobrya proxima | reverse complement strand
CATTCCTGTTCCCTCGATACCCCACACAAAAATCCAAGAACCCTTAATATTGAATGAATTCAGCAGAGTCATTCCTTTGCAGCAATAAGGTTCTGTGTATTTCAATCACTTCAATTTTCCCTTTGAAGAGACACTCAGTAGATAGTAGGGAGCAATTCTCATTTCTACAAGTGAACAAGACTTTTGCAGTCTTGAATAGCGCAAGGAAATGACATCGTAAATCATCCAATGACAAAGTGGAAGCTCGTAAATTTATAAATGTATCTATTACTTTACAGCGTAACTTGATAAAAAATATATGTCATTGTGCCCTTTGCATATTATCATTTTTGCCCTCTTTGGCTTGTTATGTAACATCTTTACATTTCTTGAATTTCAGCAATATTTAAGATGGCTCAGTACGTTCTATTTTGTTTTCCAATCTACCAACTTTAATTTATGAACAGAAGCATATTGTAGCTCTAGATAATAAACTGTTCCTGAAAGAGGACAAAGCAATCATCCAGTACATGAATCCACTTTCATAAACGGTAGTAGCAAGTACATACTACGTACATAAATGTCCCATCCTTGTCGTTAAAAATTATTATGGCAAATATACACTTTTTTGAAGTAACAGCTGCTGCTACTACTGGAAATAGACCAAAAATTACTTTTCTTATAAAATCCACAGTCATTTTTGGAATACTACTCCGCGGCTAAGACGTTTTTAGCAAATGAAAAGGGCACAATAAAGTTGATGAAAATTATTAGCCGTACTACACGTCTCATCTCAAAACCATTTCGAAGAATAACCTTTGCTAACCTTTCTGGTTCTATAGCAGGATTTTCAGCGAATAGAAAATGTACAAAGAGCAATCTTAGCATATAGCATAGTCCATTAAACTATAGGAAAGATGCATATTTGAACATAAAACTGAAAACGAGAACATTTAGTAGGTATTTATCTCAAGGATCTAAGGCAAGAAACAGCGTTTATTGTAAAATACAACTTGAGGCACTGCATTTGCTACTTCAGTTTTGACAGAACCATCTCATCTTTTTCCCACAAACCCAAGGCAAGTAATCCTAGAAGACAACCCAAACGGGGCTAGTAAAGTTGAAGTATAAACTTTTAACATGCTTGAAATGCGGTGCAACTACGTTTTTCGGGATATATCGATTTGCAATTAAATTCGCATCGGGCAGATGATAAAGGAGATTACAGCAGCTTTTTTACAGAACCCATCACCAGCATGGTGCAACCAGCATAGATGACGGCTTGCAGTTGTCTTGTGTGAAAAAATCTTGATCGTTTGGTTTTTACTATTTCAAACTAGCATGTACCTTGTATTCAGTGTTTTCGCTTGTGTTTGCGTTCGAAGATTTTATGTTATTATGCAAACGAACAACTTTTTACGGTGACCAGTTGTGTCTCACTAAAGACTAATGTTTGCAACCTTACATTTATTACTTAAATGTTATTCTAAACAGACATTAATGTCCGGTCTGGTTTTAGATGGTAATGCAACCATCTAATAACATGTTGGCAAAAATACATGGCGTTAAGAAGTTAGCCAGAGATGATGGTGATGTTTGCATAACAGAATTTGCCTGTGTGTGCTTTTCTTCGGAAGACGCTACACTTTTCTACTTACTCATTGTTGAACCAACGATCGTTATAGCTCTGTGTACACAGATGCTGCTGCGGACGATGATGATGACTATGATAATGCTCCGAAATGTCACGGACTGAGCATGTATGTTCATGCACAACATGTTGTTTGGATCATTGAACTGCGAAAAGGCCAGTTTGTAGTGTCAAATGTCAACCTCTTATTGCTTTTATTATGCAAACATGTACGTAGGTAATTGCCAGTTAATCCATCGCATGGATATTTGAAAATATGTTGCTGAAAAAGCACGCACGTGAGCTTATGATAAAGCTTACCAGATAAATATTGAATCGCCTTCCATTGAATATCGAATTCTAGAAAAAGTAGGAGCGGCTTAATAAAGTATATTTTTGCTGCATAAATCGTATATAGGTATGCAGAATAAATTTATCTAATTAATCAATTAGTCTGTGCCGAAAATAAACAAGATAATTTGGTGTGTGGGAAAGGCAAGCATGCATGCAAAAGAATCCCACCTACTTTCTACTGAACCGGAAGAATTCATGATTTGCCACCTGTATTTTTGTACTTACTTGTTTGCGAACAATCCAATTTATTTAATCATCCATATTGCCACCTGGTTTATTATTAAGATGCCAGAAAGCATCTCTATATACTTATAGAAAAATTTAGACAACTAGCTTAACCGCAGCACAAAAACAATCTTCATCTTTACAAATGCCACCACCACAAAACTGCGTATAGTTTTATTGAAAAGAGCGTCTATGCATATTTGCATGCGTTCTAAAATATCTTTTCTCATAAATCTACATTGTTATTGCTTTTTGCCAAGACAGTGGAGCACATTGACATAACAAGGCAGCACATGCCAAGCTTCACAATGAATGATGTTTTCAAATTATTTCTCTGTTCTTTCCACACCACAATCGTACACATACACACAATACACACTTTCTGGCTATGCAAACAATATTGCTTGCGGTTTTTCTCTCCCCAAATTGTTGACAATACTGAAACCGAACTAGTTTTCTTCTCCTTTTGCAATAACTTTTTAAAAGTTTTCTTTCATCTTGTCAGATAAATGAAATTAAGAAAACCATGCGTGCATGCATTTTCTCCTACTAACAAACCAATAACCTTTTCACAATAACTCACATGTACACACACTTTTTTTAGTTTATGCAGTCTTTGTAGTTTTCTTTCACACAACACATACAAAAGACGTCATTATTATTGCAAAAACTGTCCAAGCGCTTATGTCTTGTGTGTGTTTGGTTGACAGCTGAAAATATTATTTCTTTTCCTTCCTTTTCTTAAAAGCACACTTCTTCTCTTCGCACAGGACACTGCACTTGGTAAATGTTATGCAATAATACCGTGCATCCCAGCGAGCTTTCAATCCTTTTTTACCCTTTCATTTAAGCCAACAAAACTATTCAACCAGTACACACAGACAGAATGGACAAGTCAACCAACACACACATATAGAAGAAAAATACAAGATTAGAATGATGCTGCTGCACCACCGTCGCCTGCAAACTAACCTTTTTGACTGAAAAGAAATGGTAAAGTCTCAGGGCACACAGATGAAAAGAAAAGTTTGTGTTGTTGTGAGTAAGCGGTCGTAGCCGTCTTCGCGTAAGTACATGTAGTAGTAGAGACGAGTTTTGTTAGATATTGTTGAAACGAAACACGTATAGAAGCATGGAACTCACATATTATCTAGGTATTTTGGAGGAGCAAAGAACCAGAAGTGGAAAAGATAGGTAGATATATAGCTTAGTAGTGGATTTCGAAATGTTGGGTTTTTTATATGGAGATACTTTATATATGATTACAACTACGAGGGGTATAAAAAAGATGGGAAATGAATACCGAAATAAGATACATGCAAGAGCACTTGCTCATTCTCTCCATCTACTAACGCAGCAGTAACAGCAGCAGCGTATATAACGTTATATAATCAAAGTCGGTTTTTTATATTGGGCATTACCTCTTTTCCCAACAGTGTTGGATATATGTGCATTGTTGACGATGAGAAATGTTGGAGAAGAGGGGATCGTAAAGGTTCGCATAGTGTGTCGGTTAGACACGGAAAAAGCACCAGAGTAGAGCAAGGATGTGAAGCAAAGTTGTACAATGCTGCTCTAGTATGCATTGTGTAGTCGCAGACCATCCAAGCCTGGTGAAGTAGAGAGAATGTAATAATATCGGTACATGAAAGTTATCAAACTTTCTATCCTGCCGTGTTGCCAGCAATGAAATTGCATCTAAAAAGAGTGAGCTGAAATGAAGCAGGGAACGTGTATCATAATATTATTTGTACGCTGTCTCTCTCCCATGTCATGAATGTAAAGGAAAAAAGGTGTAGCACCACCACAACCAAAGATCATTTACAATCTTACTAACGAAAAATATTTTTGATGTTATCAACAAAAAATATTTTGAGTTAACAACATAAATATGTTTGAGCAACAATTAAATTGCTACCTACTTTGGAGTTCGGTATTCCAGTTTTATAGTACAAGTCGAACAAAGCTATTTTATATTTGATTTGTTCATCATTGCCGAAAATTATCCCTTGAAAGTACGCATACTTTCTTCACCTCACAATTTTCAGTTAATACACATATTTTAGAATGCATGCAAAAATGTTTCAAGCACAATGTTTATCCATGGTTGGAATAAATGCAATGTTGAAAACAACGCGTAAAGGAGCAAAACGAGTTTTTACATAAAATCGGATAAGAAAATGTGATTCACAAATTATATATGCATCATATAAATATTATACTTTTTTTTTATAAATATTAATGTTTGTACACATAGTTGCCTATTGCTTTTGACTGTTTCACCATCCAAATACAAATAGGAATATTTCTTCACTGCCAGTTCAAGAGAATATTATATTATGTAAAATCCTACCTGCCCTGATATTATGCATGCAACTTTTTTCAAAATTCGTTTTATACATTTGACATTATATGGCAAGCATTAATCTTTAATATCATTATAGTATCAGATCGAGCAATGCCTGACTGAGTAAAGGTGGCGTTGAGAGAGAACTTCAGATTATGTATGTTGTAGGGGCAAACACCCTCGCTCGTCACCATCATCTCTACTCAGCAAGTCCGACAAGGGAGCTTCTACGAGATGAGCTAGGCCGGAGTAAAAAGTTGAAGGTAGTATGTAATGTCATTACACTGCACTTCCAGCGACCAAACAAACTTGTCTGAGTCTGACTCTCTCGTGGCTGTTGTTACGGAACGGAGTAGCTGTTGTAGTAAAATAAAAGTTTGCCGTAAGAAAGGAACGGAAGAAGAATACGAACTCTAACGCAACTACATTTTATATTATGTAGCATTGAAGGATAAAATGAAACCGCGAGGAAGCATTCGCATTTGCCCTGTTGTTGTGTATGAAAAAACTGGCATTGTCGACAATCAGCATCTATGGGCTTTTAATGCTGTTAAAAATACAATGGCAAGGCACATAGAGAAGAGCCGTAGAAGTGGAAAGGGAAGAGGCATTAAGAATCCCATGAAAACACGAGTCTAGCTCTCTACGTAGTACGTGTTTTCTATATAGCCAGTTCAACATCAAATATCAACCCTTGTGCAATGCTGTACTTCATCTTTCGTATTTTTCATAGTAGAGACAAGGAAAAGAGAATGCTAAAACATAAACTGGATACTAGTGGCGGTGGTGGCAGGTCATAGCATTAGTGCAGATGTAGCCTCCAGCAAACGTGACTTGTTCCCCTAACAAAAAAGCAAAAGCTTTTCCTGCGCTATCATCCCCCTCATTCCGTTGATTCTCTCTATCTAAATTGGTATGCGTTTGGAATCTGAATAGAAACTAAAATAGGTTGTAGGTAGACAGATATTATGATTCTCTAGCATCTAGCTGGAGATGATGGTCACATTCTCTATTGAGAAACGTAATGCGTGCGTACGCTCTAACAAAATATTACTATGCGTATTGAGCGCACATGCATGTAATCCTTAAATGAAATCCCAGTCATTTTTCTACACTGGGAACGAGAGAGAAAAATGATGTAAAGACGGAGAAAAGTCCGACAAGTCAAGAAATTGCGTACAACACACGCGAACGGGATAAATATTTCAGAGTGCGTTTCACTCTGCTCTACTATCTTTATGGAAGCTGAATTGATGAAACACTACTTTTCTTGAACAAGCCCAGGCATACAAACAACTGAATGTTTAATATGCTTTTTGTTAACAATGCGCATTGTCGTCGCACCATTTGAAAATCAGTTGATCCTCTGTTCTTGTTAAAATCAATGAATTGAGTAGCAGTGCAGTCTCAACTTTCAAAAATGTTAACGTTTAAATAGAGTTAATTCATTGTTCAGATGTTTAACAAATTCTTGCAATATTCACCAGGTTGTCCCTTAATGCAATCGCATGGTTTTACATTTAGTATCTTCAAGTTTTAGAAAATTTAGTTTAGCTTGATGTGCCTACATAATACTTCATACATATATGTATATGTTACAGGAACTTGTTTTCAATTTTCTTTCAAATTTGTATGCTGCAAAATACCTTTGCCGAGGATTCATTGAACATCAATTCAATAAAGATTTATATTTGCCATCACATTATTGTGCGAATGTATAATTCATTTAAACTATGCATCATTTATATAAATGTCTATTTCTCCCGTTGTTCATCCCTTCTTTGGGCATTAAAGCATGCCATCAGGCGGTTGAAGTAGAAAGCTTTTTACACCAACTTTTTCATGAAAAAGCAACAAAGACCAGCAGTTACACAAGTGTTGCTGGAAAAACAGATAGGGGGTGAAGGGTGAGTGTGTCTACTTTATATCTCATAGTATTAAAGGTTATTATAAGCGTTGTTACATTCAGATGAATTCTGTATTTAGAAGATTTCCTTATATTATGTAATAAATGGTAACAGTAACAATGTTATATTGATTTGCATAAAACATATTTTATTATAAGTGTATTGTGAATAGTGTAATCGACGGAGAGAGTAAATAGAAACAAATTAAAAATGTTTGGACATTTTCATCCCTTCTTCTTGGTAATCTATCTCAAAATTAACAGTAACTTTTTAGTGGTTGTTTTTGAGTGCCAGTACCATTCAGGTCTAAAATACGCTTCTGAGGCTCATGATAACGGAGTAAATCCCCCGCATCCCTTCGAAGATTTCGATTATCTTGTATCGACGAGAGCATGGTCGCCCTCTTTGTAGATGAAGAGTCACATTTGACAGGTGCATTATTACGATTATTGCTGAGGTTGCAAAAGGTCACATGCTTTGATTCCTTCAAAAGAAAGCCAGACTGCTTTCGCCGTTTCTCATCTTCAGATTGTGAATAGTAGTACGATTTTTCAGAATCTAAAATACTTTTGCCAATAGGTCGTTGCTTGTTCCTATTAAAGGCAAAGCTATCATGACGAGAGGACAAATCTTCCGTGGAACTTCGCAAGGGAACTGTTACAGGTCTCGGTGGGGTTGATGGTCGTTTACCAAGCTATGCAAATAAAATATAATATATAGCTAAACATCTTCTTTGAATATAAAACAATTTATTCTGTGCATAATACCATCTTTGGTTTCAAGTAAACGTATTCGTCATCTGAAAAAGTGGTTTCGTGACGGTTTTTTGAACTTCTTGCCGAACGAGGAGTAGATACTCGAGTATTTTCATTGTCCCGTTTTTCATATCTGGTAACATTTCGGGGCTTTTCTTTCCGCAAATGTTCTTTATCTTTACTCTGCTTTCTCTCGCATGAATGACTTTCTCTTGGAGATGAGCGTCGGTTTTTCCCCTGCTTATAGATCTCATGATTTGAATGCAAAAACTTTTCCAGGTTACGTACATCGTCAGAATGCAATGATTCATTGCTCGTATCCTCCGAACAGCTTTCACCGCTTTGGTCTTTCAACGTTTGCGTACTCGTTTTAACAGAACTTTTCGATCCATTAAATGACTTTTGTGACTGCTTTTGCTTTAACGTAGTTGCTGATTTCTTTCTATCTTTGACCTTGTTTCCAATTTTTAGACTATTTTTCAAAATCTATTGGCATTAGTTTAGAGTTTTGTAATTATAATTTAGAAAGGCAAACTTAAGATAATATTTTTGGAACATTTTTAGAACATGTTAGCACACCTCAAGATCCTCATTTTCATCGATACTTTGAATTTGCTTGTACGTTTCTGACAAGAGCTCCAATGACTTGGCTGATGCAGCAATTTGTATTTTAACAAAAGTACCCAGACTTTCCTTCAAATCTATAAGACGCTTGTGCTCAAATTTAATTACTTGCTCCTCTGAAAGCTGACAGAAACGGGCTGTTTCCGCCGACGCTCTTTCTAGCTCTCTCATCGCATCAGTCTTTTAAAGAAATTATTTACTTGTGTAAAAATCTGTAAGAACAACTATTAAAAGTATTCAAATTCATTCTTACCAAGCAACTTTTGGTTTTCGGATCACCCGATTTTTTATTTAAAGTTTTCACACGTTTCCTTTTCCGCTTCTCCCTTCGAATGGCTTGAATAGCATTCCAAACGTCGGCTTTTATGCAATCACAAATTCTCGCGTATGAACACAGGTTGGGAAGAACCAATGTCTCTACCCTTTGCACCGCCAAATCTCTTTTAAAGAAAACGGCACATATAATTCTCGATAAACACTTAAACTCTTATATTGTAATTCGAACGCAATCAACAAGGTCTAACTGATGATCTCCAACTGTGGCTATTAGCTCTGCAGCAACAGCCATACACAACTTGGATGTAGTACTGAATTCCTCGATTTTTGTAAATTCATCAAAACATTTGGCAACTTCATCATTCTTATCACGGAGACTACATGTTGTAAAATAAAATAGTTCGTGCAATTGCGTTTTAATCAATCTTTTTAATTTTAAAAACACTTTTGGAAAATAGTACAAGGAACATACGCTGCAACTTTAACGGCATGGTTGGAAATCGTATTGCACACATCATTAATGTATTTTCTGAACTTGCCAATCCTTCTGAAAATTTCTTCATATTTCCCCCTGCAATTTATTAAGTTGGTTATTTTAAACCAGTATTGAAAACGAAAAAATGACTATATGGTCTTGACAATGTTTGATTGGAACCCGAGATACCTCTGGTTTTCAACCCTGTCTCTAAATTTTACATTGCCAGATTCCCGGGGCATACTGAGATGTTTATGCATTGACATTGCGAAATCGTATGAAATGTAACTTCAATTAAATTTGTGTCGCTATTTGCAAAGAAAGTTTTCATCAAGGCAAGAGCACACAAGTTTTTAAAAAGTTTATTACGTATAAAATACACATTTCTCTGTTAATAAATATATTATTACTAACAATAATAACAATCGAAAACTAAGAATTAACCCTGCACGACCTAGTATGGCTTTAAAGGTTTCCTCAGGAACTTGTTGAACGTAGAAAGGGGTTTTGATTGTATGGATTTTGTACCCTTCTTTAGGTGTTTTATCAAGTTTCCTCTCTTTTGAACTACATGGTACCTGTAATAAAAGAAAAAGTAGATATAGCATTTTTCTTTTTATGCCAACATCATTAGCAAGTTGACTTCAAAATAAATGTTACTGGCGTATGAAACACTGTAAATACATGACATTTACAATGGGATTAAATGTACCAGTTTTACTATCGCCTGCTCCGATTAGAGTACATTCAATGGTTGATATGAATGACTCTTGCCCATAAGAGTAGGCTCTAAGTTATCGAGGGGCCAGGTATCGAACCGGGACCTCGATAATGAAATATTTGATACGTTGGTCATAGAACACAACGTGGTCACAATAAAAACCCAGTGAAATAAGTCCGGGCCAATCTCATTCTTTACCAGGATAGTATAGCTTAGTTGAAAACTGAAAAGGAATTTCTTGTTAGTACTTACAGATAAATATTAACGAATCTTCTGGTAATTCCATTTGTATTATCTTCTCGCAAAGTTCTGGCTCATAGCTGAAGAAGATTTTTGAATATTGTAAGAGTTGGATTTGATTCGCTTTTCCACGCTCCCAACTTCAGCCGCAGTTAGCAAATGTTGTCTACAATAACAAAAAATTTACAATGATACAATAAAGTGCACATTTATAAGTTTACAGAACAACACAATTTCATCTTGAACTGTCAATTTACCGTATAAAATCCGAATCATGTTGCTTTGCAAGTTCCTCTTCCTCCTTTCGCTGCTCTTCTCTCCACCGCTCTACGTTTCTTCTACGATCCTCATCACGTGTCTTTGCGTTTTCCATCATCTCTTGTCTTCGTCGCTCGATTTCTTCCTCAGATAACGGTTTACGTTTAACTTGTTGGGGACGAGGAGGTGGGCCAGATGTAACTTTGCTCGTACGACTTGACAATTCTGGGCTTCTACTTCTCCTCTTGGTATCATCCCTCCGATCTCGCGCGCGTGGACTTCTACTTCGGTTTCTAACATCATCTCGTCGATCCCGTGTGCGCGGACTTTTACTTCGATTTCTAGTATCATCCCTTCGATTACGTGGTGGTGGACTTCGAAAACGATCTCCACGTTGATAGTCACGTTTATCTCGATCTTCACGATAGTCTCTTCTGTCTCTATTATAATTACGGTCGTCCCTGGAATAAGTCGCTTGACTAGTGGACCTGTCTGAAGCACGGTGGCGTGTAGCGTTGTCGCCTTTCCGGGCAAATCGCTTTTCGTCATCACTACTAGAACTACTGCTACTGCTTGAACTAGAGTCTCTCCTTTTCGACTTTTTCTTTAAGGCACTGAGTTTGGCTGCTAAAAGTCTATCAAGATCTGATTTGCTAATTTTCTTTGTAGACTCAGAATCTGATGAACTGCTACTACTACTTGAATGTTTCTTTTTGTGCTTTTTCTTCTTCTGTTTTTTGGATTTAGCAGCCTTCTGTGCGGCTAGCTTTTGCAGTTGCTTTAACTTGATGGGGTTTTGAAGAAGTTGTTTTAGAGTTTCTTGTTCCTTCTTTTCAATTTGGTATAGGGGATCCTCCTTAATCTTCCGGACGATATCAACGGGTCCAGCACTTCCGCTTCCTCTGCTAGAAAATATGGATGCTGGTGTCAAATCTGTGATTTAAAACACAATCCATCAGGTTAATATCTCATAATTTTAGATACAAATTAAAACTTGCTCGCAAATTTGCTTTCATAAGATTACCCTTTTCAACTTCATCAGCGTAGGAGAATGCATCTCCTTTCTCATGTGCCTCCAGAAGTTGAAACGATTTGTCCACTTTGCGACCCAACAAGTAGTCCTCACGGTTTACGAGGGCACTAGGCCCTTCGTACATCCAATCCATGCCTTTACTGGTGCTCTACAAACACAAAATGATATGGTAAATTAAACTTCCACCTTAATAATAATTATAGCAAACAAGGGGGTAATGTGAGATACTTGTTCACTTATCCATCACAAGAAAACTTTAATCTGCACTTACTGGGTCACTCATTATGTTGAAATCAAAACAAATTATAAACACTGCGTTCCTAAATATTATTTCCTTCGACCCTTAGGTTGCGGGTCACTACGCACTATTCATTCACTTTATCACTACAAAGTATATTAAGCACTACATCAAAGTGAAAGTTTTCGGGCTGAACTGTTTCAAAATTTTAATTTTGACACACATTTGGCTTAATCTTCTGTGGCTCAAAAAATCGTCCATTTATTTCAAAAACAAAACAAACCTGCTTGTTTGTACGTTAAGCGTATACAAGCAAACATACGGCCGTAGTCGTAGTATGTGGGATAAAGAGCCTTCTTTTGAACTCCCTCGTACCAAAATCCTGTTTTTGGGGTACCGACGTACGCATTGCTTGTGTAACTTGGGTATTTTATATCAACTAATGCATACACTAACTACACGTGTAAATGCAAAATGCATCCTATAAAACACTAAAAATTAAAGTTTATTCACTAGTCACTTTAAGCAGTCATGTAAGGTTTGAAGTATGTTTAACTTTGTGATTAAGCTTTAGAAATGTGATCCATTTGTTGCAATTGTTTTACGAAACCGGCATTTGGTCGGATTGTCGGTCTGGCTAATTTCACTTTTTCCCATGCCTGGTCTAAGGACAAGCTTTGGAATTTCATTAAATAAGCGATTACTATAGTAGGAGCTCTGGATATTCCAGCATTGCAATGAACCAATATTTTCCCGTTAGCTTTTCTTGCTTCTTCAATAAATGTAAATCCTTTATTGATGAGGTCACCATCCAAGCTGAACAATTCTTCATCATAAATGTCAAGAACTAGGTGATTAGGTATGATGCTTGCACATTCTGGTGAAAGTATGAATCCTGGAAGCAAGGATAGGACATGTGATATTCCCAATTCGGATAAAATGTTTTTATCGCCGGGTACATCTTGAGATGACAGAAAGAGCCATGGCATTACATGACCTATGCTTAAATCCGGTTTCTCATCTACCACAAAACCATACGTAGTTCCTGACTTTTTTGATTCCACTGACGAAGAACCTTGAGATGAACTGTACTGTATACTTCCATCTGCAAAAGTTGTCTTTGTTGTAGTTGGTTTTAGTCCACCTTTCAGTTTATTCTGAAGTTGGCCAAGCAATGAGTTGGAAGTGAGCTCATCCATTTGAGATTAATATGACGTTTTCAGCTGCACTCCAGAGAAAGTTATGCCAGATAACCTCTTAGCACTTCAAAATCAGCGTAATTGATTTGCTTTAGGTAAAGACCGTTGGGACCCATTGAACTAAGTTTAGGATTCCAATTTTTCTCCTTGGGATTTTTAAGCATCCACGTGATGGCTTCAGGGCCAATTATACCACGTCCCACGCCAACTAAAGCTCCTACCATGCGACGAACCTGCGCACAAATACATAAAACATCAAAAAAATTGAAAATAACCTGACGGTTTTTCTAAATCCACCTAAGTCATACTATACTTCACTGTTACATTAAATTATCTTGAATTTTTCTTACCTGTCTTCTTAAAAATCCGCTTCCTTCAATTGTAAAAGTATAAATGTCGTAAGGTGCAGGATTTTGAATGTAGTCAGGAAAGAAACTGGAATCGGGATCTGGATGGCTTTCTCGCGTGAAGGAAAATCTTCGAATAGTCTTTACACGCTTCTCTTCTGGAACCTCTTCTCCTCCAGCTTTCATAAATGTGCCAAAGTTCCACTGACCCAAAAACAATTTACACGCTGCCTGTACCGCGCTGATATCGAAGGGGCGTGCAATAACCTCACATCTGTTCAGTTCCCTTATATTTGTACAGCTATTAAATCGAAAGCCTGATCCTACGTTGTGTGGATCTATTGCAAAACGTAAATGCAAGAATTCATTATAAAAAAATGACTGGCCAATTTAATGTAAAAATGTCAATTTAAGAAGACCGATATCATTCCAAATCCAGATTTACTTACATCCATTCAATATTGCAATCCGGAACTCATAAACCCGTGAAAACGCCTTCCGGCAATTAAAATCCTGAGGTACCTCAACAATCCGTTTCACCCTAATGTCACATTCATTCTTGTCCAGGAACAAGTTTAGCCCCTGACAAATCAGCTCCGGTGAGTAGGCACGCTTAGACTTTCTATCAAATTCTAAAATATTCAGCACATGACATTTGACATCGCATTTGACATTCAATCTAATACTTATCTTTTATGATATGATTAAATGATTACCCAAATCTTTCAGGTCAAACTGCACGGTACTCTCAAGGGCATGAACTTTTGTATCCGTCCGACTAGAAATAAAAACGGGCACTCTGTCTAACCACAATACTTTCTGTAGTCCAAATTCCAGGATCCCCTGTACAGAGTCGAGATCATGATCCCGCTGGGTAATACCGGGGTCCCTTGGACTTACGCGTTGCAATCCTCTAAATAAGGTAACAAATTACACAGAAATTAACCACATGCAATGCTACTACACTTCATTTCCAAATCCTGAAAAGCAAGAACAAATGATTAAAGGACTTTTACCTGTAATTAGTTCCAATGTAGGAAAAGTACATAAGCAACCGCCTACTCATAATCTTAACGGTAATTTTGGTAACTTGCTTTTAAACTTATCGTTATTCATTATCGCATGCTTGTTTACATGTTCACACCTAAGCTCCATACATGTGTTCGGTAATAACTGGAAGTGCACCCGGCATTGTTCTGGTGCAAACTGAGATCTTTGTCGCTTGGCCGAAGCTCATGCAATGCAGAAGCCAGTGGCGTGGGTGAAACCGATTTGCAACATTCCGCAAAGTCATTTTGCAAAAACGTTACATTTCTTTTAGGCAAGAGTCATGCAAGAGCGATTATTACAAGTTTGGGTTGACTTCCGTTTTGATAGCTTGCATTCCTCACATTCTGGCAAATTTTTCATTCTTCTGCTGTCAATGAAACCAGCCGACTTGACAATTTAAAAAACTATAAAATTAGCATAAAACCGGAGAACGGAGCAAAGTCTGAAAGTGTACAAAATTGTGAGTGAAGTATTTTCAGAATTCTAATAATCGTGATTCTAAACGTCAAATTGCTAACTTAGTATAACGCCCATTTTTGTTGGTTATCATAAAATGGCTGACGATGAGCACCGTCGCCGCAACCAAGAAGACGCCAACGATGGCAATTCGGATGATAACATGGATGTGGATGATATTGACCTGATGGACAGTGATGACGAGGAATTTCAAATGGCAGCGGATGATATTGAAGCTGTTCCTTTGCCATTTCGGATTGGTCCTCACCGAGCACAAAGTCATGATCGAATTCCTGAATTCCTGCTAAATGATCGTTTGGGAAGGTTCATCCAGAATTATCGTGTCATGTCTGCAAGACATTTGGAGAACAGAGGTCATGCTAATTTGGAAAGTGGTGGAAAGGGTAAGACATATTTGTGCAAACCGTAAAGATTTACTATTTGATTACTAATTGAATAGTTTGGTTTAATTTCTCTTAACAGTGATTTTGCCGCAAGACGCTCTAGAGATCTTATCGCGAAACAGTAGTGCACTCATGCGACCAATGATGTTCAAGGCTACCAACCAGAACAAACGCAAATTCACTCACTGTGGTGTCTTGGAGTTCATCGCGGAGGAAAGAACATGCTACATGCCCACTTGGATGATGGACTTTCTGGAAGTTAGTGACCGAGACATGATACAAATTGAAAGGGTTGAGCTACCAACTGCAACGTTTGCAAAGTTTCAAGCTCAGTCAGTTGACTTTTTGGAAATTGCTGATCAGAGAGCTGTGCTGGAGAATACTCTGAGACACTTTTCGTGTCTGACAAAGGACGACATGATTGCAATTCATTATAATAACAGGATTTATAAGCTTTGTGTTTTGGAAACGCTTCCTAAAGATGCCGTGACTATTATTGAATGTGACATGAACGTAAGTAACGGTTCATTAAAAGAAATCGATAAAAATTGACAAATTCATTGATAAAGAAATCATGGATGTAGGTGGATTTTGCTGCGCCAGTTGGGTACGTGTCTCCATCCGAATCTGACGCTGAGGACGCTGATTCTACTACAGGAAACTCTGCCTCATTTTCTGCTTTTAAAGGAACAGGAAATAGGTAGGCTATGTACTATGGTATATTATTTACACTGAAGTACCAGCCAGTGTAAAGTTTACTTTAATTTCATAAAATGTGCATTTTCGTTTCATTTATTAGACTGAATGGAAAGGCCGTTGATCCGCCTGGAACCAGCGCAAAAGGTACAATTACTAAGAAGATAGTCCCTGACAATGACTGGGTAATTGGTACATTGGAATTTAAACGAAAGTTTCGCAAGTTAACTAAAGCTAAATCTGGAACTCCAAGATTCACGGCTTTTGGTGGGGCAGGTTTATCCCTGAGAAATACCAAGAAAAGCTCTACCAACGATGACTTTTCTTAAAATATTATCAGTAATCTGTTAAGCAATTACTATCAATCAATGTACACTCTAGAAACCAAATTCGTGTATTAAGTACCCATGCATAATTAATGAATGATAAATTATTCTATTGTACTTGTTAATGTGAAAAGTGCGCATATGCTGATAGTTTTTCAATAAAATCTTTTATATATCCAGATTTGTGTTTGTATCATTTATCACTGCAAATTTTGAGCTTTCACGTATCCATCTTTTCCTGGTGGCATCTTGTAAGTGGTAACAGTTGCACCATCTTGAGTGTTATATTGCCCAGTAGGTGCAACTCTTTGTCCTGGTGGTCCAGGTTCAGCCCTTCCACCTTGAATCTCCGCTACCACGTCAATATTAGGTTCGTTGGGATTTCGTCTTTGGGTTGCTGTTACTGCTACATTTTCTGCTTCTCCAGGAGGAAAGTCAATGGTAGTTACAATTGTTCCGTCATCCATCACCTGTGTATTTCTTCCATCGCCATAAGCCCCTTCACCTCCGTCATAGTATCCCATTGGAGCTTGGCCTTCATCTTGAGGTCCTCCCATTTCCACGTGACTTCCCATTTCTACTTCATAAGCGTCAGGGGGTACTTCTTCACCTGCCTCATTCAGTAAATCTTCCGGTGCTCCCGGAACAATGATGTTGTCCGTTGCAACGGTGGCCTGATCACCCTCGAATTCCTCCTCAGGTTCCCCTTCGTCATAAGCAGGAGGATAACTAGTCCTTCTTGTGCTACTGCGCTTGCTTTTCTTCTTCTTCTTTTTCTTGGGCTGCATAAACGGTGGAGGGAACGGGAAAGGAGGCGGTGGTGGCATCATTGGTCCTCCGCCACCAAAACCTGCTGCAGCAGGTTGTTGCGGGCACATTGGAATAACCTACGACAAATCATTGAACCCCGTGTTAACACTTATCACAAAACATAATATCTGCAATATTAACAGAATTGAAATGCTACTTAGGAATTTGGTTTTACCATTGGTAGAACACCACCACAACAGTTCATCATTGGATTACACGGATTACATGGGTTGCAAGGATTGCATGGATTGAAACACGGGTTACATGAAGGCGCACATGGATTGCAGCAGGGGTTACACGCAGGCCTGCAAGGACCGCAAGGATTGCATGATTGTGGCTGCTGACAAGGGTTGCACGGGTTACATGGTGGTGGACATGGAGGATAACAGGGGTTGCAAGGCGGAGGGCAGGGTGGGGGACAAGGTGGAGGATAACATGGTGGAGGGCAAGGAGGTGGGTAGCACGGTGGAGGGCAGGGAGGTGGGCAAGGATTGCAAGGAGGTGGTGGACACGGCTGAGGGCAACAGGGACCGTTTGACGGCATAATTATTGGTTGCACGACTGGCTGGATAGTTTGCCTATTGCTGGTTCCATTACTGGCCCCACCACCACCGCCGCCACCTCCTCCAGGACTTTCTTCTTCTAATAGTTCATACTCTTCAATGTCCGGAACTCTTACTTGTTTCTCGATAACTTCCGGTGGCTTTGGCAAGTCCCTCTCTGGAACAAACGCCCTGCGATCACGATCAAAATAGTATACACCGCTTTCCGGAGGAAGCATTTCGGAACAGTCAACCTCCTCTTCGGGACAATAAGTATATTTTCTACCTCTTTGGAAGCATGAAACACACGAAATTATAGAATACACTATTCGAAAATAGTTTTCCGAATTGGAATTCAAAGAAAATTAAAACAATGTATTCACATTCATACCGACTCTCACAGCAAGTATTTCGCATTTGAGAAGGTTGATTATTGCTACCATTTGAAGATCTTCTTCTATCACCATTACGATTCCCTTTGCCAGTACAGTTTTGATATCGTTCATGACCTCCTCCGTACCCTCCATTATCTCCCCCACTTCCACAGTTATCTGTAAATGGCCAAGGATCTCCGTAACTGGGTCGCCCATTCCCAGGGTCATTAAATGTGAACCTTTGCCGTCTACTGTACTTCACCGGTTGAGGAGGTTTGCAACAGTCACAACCGTCATCGTTATTAAGTTTCTCCACATTTCCGCAGCAGTCCACCGTGTAGCAATCCATTGCTCCATTTGGGTCCGAGCCTGGGACGTAATAGCAAAGTTCTTCCAGTACATCAACGTTTCGTAAGCGTTGAGCTGGCAAATCCTTGCAATTCTGGGTGGTTATGCAAGTAGGTGCACATGGAGGTAGGGGAGGGCATCTTCTTACCGGGGGAGGCTTGCAGCAAGGCTTCGGAGGTGGAGGACAGCAGGTGCTATTTGTGCCGTTTCTTCCGCCATAATGGGCAAAATCGGCAAGTTTGGAAACTCCGCAGGTACTGGATGGTGAACAAGGAGAACAAACAGGGGCCGGGGGACAGCACGAAATGTTTGCAATTGAAGAGAAGGGCGAAGAGTAGTAAGAAGGACTACAGTACATGTTTTACAAATTTCTCCAAAGAAAGACATGAAATATGGGCTTGTTCTGTTCCAAATCTGCATGCAAAGAAAATTTTGTGGCATGTGGTACCAAAAGGTTTTTGAATATGGAGCACAATCCAACCCGTGAAATGCACCACATCTGCCAAATAAATAGTTATAATATATTCTAAATTTTCATGATTCTAATGGTATGTCTGTGATAATAAATTTATAACAAAACGAGTTTATGATTCATAATGTTTTTAATTTTTGGGATAATTTATACAATATTATTGACAAATGGATGTCACTAGAAACGTTTAAAATACTTTGGTGCTAACATAACATCAATCAATGCTTCTATTCTCGCAGAACATAACCTGACTATAGTATCTCATGAATCCTATATCTAGATCGATGTTGATGCTAATAATGTAATGTGATGAAGATGAATTATCAATTATGTTTAGAGTTCCTCCTCCTCTCCTTCCAAAACAATTCCTGGTGCTAACGTCATCGTACTAGTAGCACTTATATCTGAAGGACTTCTTTTGGAAGCTGGGAAAGCATTTACCATTCCTGGTAAAGGGTAATACGTTGTTGGTCCTCCCGGACTTCGTGGCATTCCTGGAGAGGAGCCTGCAGTTGGATAGTATCCAGGTCCAGCTGGACCTTGCTTGCAGTACATAAATCCTGGACACTGTTCTGCTTGTGGAGTGCTTGGTGCTGAAACATTTTTTCGCTGAAATTTCGTTGGTTGCTTCTGCATTTCTTTGTAACTGTTATTGTTGCTACTGTATATTGGTGATCTTCCTCCAGACGAGGAGGCTCCAGGTGACGATGGATTGGATCGTGGCAACTTGAGGTTTCCAGTTTTCTTAAGCATACTCTGAATAAAAAGAAGATTTTAGTATGTCGGAGCATATTATAATATGCAATGCGTAATACATAGCATACCTGAAAATTGAATGGACCATAATCGTTGAATTCATCCGTGTTAAAATCTGGAATCATTTTGCTAGCCATATTTGTAAACTCTTCCATGGGGTTAATTATTTCAGGACTCGAAGATGGTTTCGGCTTCTGAGCGACCTGAGAGGAGGAGCTGCTGTATATACTGGTAGGTTTTCGCAAATCCGCACTGCGATTTCCTGTAAGATGATGTCAAAGAAATTATGAACAAAAAGCATGCTTTTTGTACATTCTTTGTCTGTGAATCGTGTACAGTCTTTGTACTCAGTACCTTTTAATTGCTGACTTGATCCATTGTATCCGCCACCACCCCCGTGTTTCAAATAACTCCCGGTAGCAAGTGAATTAGGACTATTTCGTCCTGCAATAGAATATCCTGCATAAGCCGTATCTTTGGAATATTTTTCGAATTTTGCTGCAATATCCCTAGGACTGGGTGGTCGTTCATACTCTTCATCATCATTATCATTTTCCGTGTCTAAGTGTTTTCGAGAATTTCCTGAATTGCTCTGAGAGCCGGAGGAACGGGAAGCTTTTCCCAAATTCACAACACCAGAATATCCCTTGTTGTACCCTACTGGCTTGGAAGAACTTGCAGTAGTTGGAGGAGCCACATATGAATAACTATTTGCGTGCTGAGACTTCTTTTGGACAGGACCTTGAACTGGTCTACTGTTTGATTGATTTATGGGAATAGCACCATATTTATGTGAAGCCAAAGACGATGGTGTCTTGTGTTTGGAATCCATAATGGTTTTCTTCACCAATTTTATATCGGGTTCGGGAGATGTCAATGAACCTAAAGTACCAAATGCAGGAAAACATTTTATGCAACGCATTTTATGAATGTTCCAAAGAAAAAGAGCCCAATATTGAATGAGAGTCAACCTTGCCTTTCGCCTACGGAGTTGATTAATATTAAAAGAAACATGTACTTTTGTGTGATGCAACAATAATTACTGTTATCTAAGATACATGCATGATGAGCAGAAACAATGATGATGGAAGTATGTCACGTGCAAGCAAAAATAAAATACAACACATAAAATAAAGAATCCAAATAATACGCTTACAACGTTTGAAATTGTAAGTAAAACAAGTTTTTATTTATCATTTTATTAATATGGAATGTTTATTCTTACAGCGAAATCAGTTTGAATATGTAGGTATGTCAGAAGATGTCATCTCTCTCGTATTTTCAGAGGAAGCAACTTGACATACTGTTGCAGGCTATACTATTACGTACGTATATTGCAGTGCACGTAACATTTTTCAATCATCAAGTTTCTTAATAAATCAACAATTTTAAGTACTACTACAGTTAAGTAGAATCAAATTCTGCAGGACTGGACTGAATTTTGAACTATGAGAAATGGGAAAGATGTACATTAAGGCAACAGTACAAATCTGAGTACAAATCGTGCCAAACTACATACATTGGTATTGGAAATCAAATGAAAAATTGAAGGAAAATAGGACAAAATGTCTTTCGTTTAAGTAGTAATACTGCCAGTTGAGCTCTGCTGACTGCTACTAAAACCTTTAGCAATGCTACCTTGACGGATTTCTGCCAATCGTGGAAACTTTTTGGACATCCTTTTCCTTGCCAAAAATGCTCGCATCATTGACTGAATCTTGACCACTTTATGGACTTGCTGCTCATAGAGCCTGGGTTTCCAGTGAACAGGTTATTATTGTAAAAAACGAAAATTAATTTATAACTTAAATTGTCACATAAATACACTCATGTGCAATAGTCATTGCGGCAATGATAGCACCATGCAAATACTTTTGCGTCAAACAAAAACCAGCTTGTCCAAATTAAAAAATAATTATTCCACCCAACCAGCATACCTCGAAAGATACTCCTCGTTGTAGTGTTTCAAAAGAACACGACTTTTGCCCAAGGTCCAACCTTCCATTTTTAGCCGAATAAAAAGCAGGCGACAATTATCCGATGTTTCTTCCACATTTTCATCGAAATCAAAAGCCAAGAATTTGTATCTAAATTTATCAAATTCCATAATACCATTTAGAACTGCCATTTACAACATATTTTATTAACATTTTCCACCAAAAAAATAACGAAGCTACCTTCGCAAAAACTCTGCAAACTTTAACCGTCTTGGATAGCCGAGTTGCCTTGCTCGCACAGACTCCACAATACCCAGTGCTCGTATCTATAAATAATGTTTTAATTTATATAAGTGGACTTTCCAGGTGTCATGCATAGGAATTTTTATGTGTTTTGCAAAAGCTTTGGAATCCTGATTTTTGCGAAAGGTGTCACAACAAAAGGTTCTGCACCTTTGAATTGTTCTGGATTTATGGCATCAGGATCAGGTAGTCGTTTTTTCTCTGTTTCTACTAATTACCTGGTATCGTATGAGATCTCGATCAAAAGAAAATGGTGTTGACTTGAGATTAGATCTCAGACATCTCACGAAATGTGCAGATCCTTCAGATACCTTGTGAAGCATCTCCAGCAACGAGTTCCTCATTGTTGCAGCAATCGTTTGCATTTGTCGACTCTGCGAATACTTTCCTCGTGATTTAGTGTTGAATTTCTAGGGACATGCAAGAGACCATAATATACAACCTGCAATTTGTACTTTTTACGCGAAGGCTTGTTTGGTAAGTTCGTTCGCGTCATATATATCCCATCCAGTTCCACATACTGCACAACAATGTTAGTGTAAATTACTACACAATTTTTTGCTTTGAGCATGCATTTACAATTTACAATCATTTCAAACTCATCTTTTCTAATCATGGCAGTAATCACAATTTTATAGCGCCAACTACGTTCATTTGCATAGGCCATAAAACAAGTTGGTTAAGGACGCTTTCAAGAAAGTCAATAGAAAAACTTGGCAAAGTGGCATTTTGAAATGTATTATCGCAGATTGGAGCAGCATTTACTACTACTGACACCGAGATAAGAGCAAAGCAAGCTACCTATACATTTTCCAGTAAAGTTCAGGATTGTTACGAGTTAAACATAAAACCGTGCGTTATCATATCTAAAAGCCATGTTATGGATGAAAAAGAAGTGATATTCGTACAAAATTCTTTCCCACGTTCAATACTGCACCTTCATGCCCAATACTTAATTTGTCTGTACGTCTAATACTTTACTGACCACAGGTAGATAAATATTTTCAACGTATCTGTCCCATTTCACGCATATATCTCATTATCCTATACATTTTATACCTTCGACTGCTGTGGCTTCACCGCCAATGCTGCTGTCCACTTTGTATGCTTCGTATCATCCTCAGAAATCGTCAAGTTGCCGGTTTTCGTCATTAGATTAGAGAAGAGCTGAACCACTCGAGTGTTCTCTGATAGGCGCATCACTTGAATCATTTCTGGTGACAGGAAATTTTTATTTCTTTCCACAAAGTTTCTGGCATCGTAGATAACCTGAAAATGGCCAAAGCACATGTTTGCTTACTTGCAACAACCGACCGACTAAAACATGTTCATGAAATCCTGTCCAATTTGTCAACACTAAGTGGAGAATGTTTGTGAAGTGTTTACTTGTCTCAGAAAATTACGGGTAACTACAAAATGTTAGAAAAGCGTTGTTCCGTTTTCTGTCACTGTTTACTCTTCATATCGGCAAAAACCGGATAAAAACATGTCCATTTTGCTAAACTTAAGGAAACTGAAGATTTATCGGTGTGCAACAATAAAGTATCATACTTGACCAGAATAATGGGACACGGTGAAACTCGATGCGCTCGTGGTACGAATGAATCTTGTTTGAAGATTCTGCTCCATTTGATCTATATAGCAGAAAAACACATTTTACATATTTTAATAAGAAAATTAAAGAACTCAAACAATAATATGAGGCTTTGTCACATTCTACATTACAATTAACATATGAATAAAAATTCTGTACGCAATATAAAAAACTGCATATTTTATACCCATGAAATTTTTGTGGTCATTGCCCGCACTCTTGGTTTCTTCATCAAGGAATCCCAAAAGTCCACAAGGTTTGGATAGAACTGCATCAAGCAGTTCACGATTATCGTGATAGTTGTAGTTGATTCCAGCTATTTCCTCCTTCTCATAATCTTGCTGGAATTTAATAATCAGTGAAGATGCGCATGGCATTAATATTGATACCTTTATACATTTGTAATACAACAAAAGCTGAAAACTATAAGGAAAAATGAATGGAATGGACAAGCATGTGTAATGAATTTTTGTGCTTTCATTCAAACCGAAGAAATATTTTCATTTAGAAGATGACACAAAGTAATGATGGTAGGTTGATGTACTGCAATTCTCATTTTCACATTATGATTAAGGTGCGTTTTTTAAAAATCAAATAATGCATGTTTAACAAATTTTCAGCAAAATTTCACGTTATGTTACTTGTGTTCATTTTGTTTTTATAAAGGTGAAAGGTCTTCAAATTTTTAGAATATTGACGCAATATGCCTCATTCATAACTCTGTAAATAATGCTTGAGTACTTTTTATGCTCTAAAAGCAACTGAGACAATAAAATTTTTAGATTCGCCGGATTCCTTACCATTTCCCACATAAAAACTCGTTGGTTATAAAAGAACTGCATTTGCTCATTGGTCATGTTGACAAGAAACTGGTCCAAAGTGTTGTCGTGAGCAAAACACTCGAATCCAGGAATGTCCAGGATTCCTAAGCTGTGGTGGTCTCCGCTGTGAATAAGTTGAGCATAATTTTTATTATTTTCATGAAAAAAATTTCATCTCTATTATTTCGAAGGGATGACAGGTACGCAGCTAGACTAATGAAAATTCCATTTTTTCCTGAATACTACTTAATATAACATGCATCATTGTCCGCTGAAACGATATGGCTATTAGAAGCGCGTTTTGTGTAAAACCATGCAAGCAGGCATAAAAAAACATTTTATATCTTTCAACAAAATCTTTTTGCTCTTGTCATATTCCTTTATCAACGTAGTTGATAAAAAGTTTTAAAAATGAGCCCAAAAAGATGACTTGTAGGAAAAAGCTCGTATATGTGCACGCAACACAAAGCAACTTACAAAACAAGCCGAGTAAAGGATAGCTTGGTGTTTATCAGATTCACAATCCAGTCCACAAGTCGACAATAGAGGGATCTCGCAAGACTGTCCCTAGCTTCTTCCGATTCTGTCAGATTACATTTACCGTAGATAGTGGAACCACTGGTGATGACACAGTAATTTGTAAAAGACCACGCCAGTTTCTTAACATCAACCTGTAACAGTTCAGCAACTGGAAAGAAGAGAAAATGCAGGTTTAACCGTTTTCATAAATTTCATTTTCAATATCACGTTTCGTATTTACTTTTTTCGACAATTTCCATATTCTGAATTTTTTGTCCAGCTTCTTCATCTTCCGCTTTAAACTGAACTTGGCCAATTAATAAGATGGCTGCCAGGATTTTCACAATTGTTTCTTGATCCTCAAGGGAAAAGTCCAAAATATGAAAGGCTTCCTTTACATCTCTCAACTTGTCAATATTTTCCGAGGGCGTGTGTGCTGGACTGGCCGGCAAGTAATTGTAGTTTCTCCCTTTTTCAAGGTAATATTTTGCACATTGGTCGGTAGAGCAGAGTGTGTCCATCAAGTAATAGAAAATGTGAAAATTGCTCTGACTCCTACAAATAGATCATTAAAATATTTTGCATTTTTCACAAAAACAATTCCTTCAAACGCTTTCCCTATTGAATGACAGATCATTAAAATGAACATTTCTTTTTAAGCGGCATATTCCCAAAAAATGACAATATAATTTAGTATGTATAATCATTTCGCAGCCAGTGGGATACAATATGCGATGATGGTAATACCTTGCACAACTGGTAACACGCCATTTCTCCAAACAATAAGCCCATAAAATTCCCCCACTCAACTTTCCAGTCTTCGTAAACGTCAACTCTAGGTATTGAATATGACGGGTTGAGTTGGTATTAAATATGGTCGCTGCGTTGCCAAACGCTTCCATCACAGTGGACACCTTGAGGATCCTCTCAACCATCTTTTTATTGCTCTGTACACACACAGTCATCATCATCAATCAACAGGAAAAGGCAAAGGTGCGGTTCTAACTTTTTACAGATCTTGTGTGTGGAGTGCCGCTGCGTAGCATTTACTGCTGTCTTAAGCGTTAAAAGCCCAACTCTATTACAAGAAAGCTTATATTTTTTGAAAGATGGTATAATGGGAGTTTAAACATGAACATTACTGCCGATTATATTCTTTAGACAAGCTTTGCAAGATTCGAATCTTGAAGCATTATTACTGTGAAGTGAATTCTACACAGAAAGAGTTACATGTAAAATATGTCCAAATGCAAAAAAGGCATTTAGCTAGCGGTTGTTTCTATTTCTTGACAACAAGTTGAAAGATAAGATACTGATTAAGATAATAGTAATGATAATGATATTCTGTGTCGCAGACTAAACTACACACGAGTTATATTACATTTACAACAGCTACTGCTTGTAAAAAGCTTGTCATAAAATGTGGTATTATGAATAAAATTGTTCATAATGAGCAAAGGTGAACTGACAGCTGTCATATTTGCAAGATGCCAGAGAATATGCTTTCCTGAGGATGACTTGCCCGAGCCAGTTTCTCCTGTGATGCCGCAGCATTTTTGTTGCAAGAAGAAAAAAAAAACAAAAAGAATCTCGGGTAATAACAATCATATAGTCATAATTAGTACGGATATTGTAAAACATGAGTAAAACACAAAGAGTAATTTTGTGCAGGCGAACTGTACTTTATGAGCACACATTTGTTTAAGCACCATTTGTTCCTTCTCAGACAACCGACGAGAGAATTTGGGGGTAACATGAGACACTCGGTAAGTTTCTATACACCTTCACGTGTGGAAATTAAGTTAGAAAGTGAATCGTGTGACGGTGTTTACCTGTCAGTATAATGTTCTGAACTTCTTTATGATGAAGCATGTCCTGATAAGCTCTGTCTGCTACAGCATATATGTGAGGTGCGTTGTCACTCCGAGCTCGCATTTTATATTTGCCAGCAACCTGTAAACAGTAAAACGTAAAACGCTTAACAAAAGCCTCATTTCAAGCGTCTACTGCGAGGAAATTGAGTATACAAATTTTTATTAAAGATTATCGTTCTGAGTAAATATAGTACCTATATCGCTACCAACACAAAAGTATATAAATATGCTGTTGGTATGCTATTTATTTTGTGATTGATAAAATTACAATTTTGGTTTAAAAAAAAAGTAATATGCCGGGGGTGGTATGCTATATAATGTAAATGTAGATGTGTTTGGCTGCCACAGACTTTTAAGAGTGTAAAGTAACTCCTCTGCATGCCTACAAAATGATTTGACTTTAATTGCATTTTCATTCCTTGTCTTGTAATAGCACTTTAATCACCATCTATTCTTTCCGTGATTATACCCATTTTCAAAATATTTTTATTAATGTTCTACCTTGTAGGCAGATATAATATATAATTTCATGATGCAAGACCTAGTGTGATGGAGGTAATAACTGAATTAATTTCTGAGAAATGAAAATGTAAACTAATAACACAGCATGGCAGCTGCGCTGTCATAATGAAAGTGCTACTGCTTTTTTTGGTTTGCCTGTCTTCATTGTTGGTGGCTAACGCGAGTGTGTACAAAATTAATTGAAATTGAAACGGATGCGTACTCTGAATAATAGACAGGCAGCCACACAGCAAATACACATTGTTCACATGAGTATGACACGTTTTTGCTCAAGGGAATTTTCTTTCGGTATGTGATAGTTTTAGACAGTGAAAAACTGCACCAGATACTCAGGAATAAAAATCAAGTACCTTTCTACCTAATGCTTAATGGAGAATTTAATTCCAAAACGTGTTCATATTACCGTCACGCATATCTTCCTCATGAAGCTACTATTTACAGTATATATGGTGGTCTACCTCGGAACCATAGATGGGGTATTCGTGAAATGGATTGATCATGATGAGAATGTCCCCAAGGAATGTGTAAATATTTCCTTGAGCAAACCTCTGGTTTAAAGTTTCCATCACAGCTTCATCAGAAACGCAGTCGAGCGTGGCTAGATCGTCCCGGTACATGGGCTGTGGTGCAGATTTTCGATCCATCTGTCCATTCAGAATCAACAAAAACTCGTGTCAATGTCAGTTCATAAAGTTCTGCATACTCATCGTCGTCATCAACAGCTTAGTAGACTGAAATGCTTTTTTTTTGCTTCAAGTTAAAAATCAACTTTGGAAGTTCTTCCAGAAAAACTTCCAAAAATATGTCGTTCAAAGTTTGTTTTCCTCACCTGGATGAGGTCACCTTTGACAGTTATCTCAGCGGTACAAGCTGGGGATGCAATCTTGCGTTGCTCATTTATCAAGTGAACCAGACTTTTACGCACCTTTATAAATGACAAAAAATATAAATATATCATGCATGTAGCACTCATAACTACTCAATCATTTGCTCTCAATTTTCTACTTTGCGCATTAGGGCGTGGGTAAGCGACACCACACATGCCTAACATTTCATGACTGTTCAATATTTTTGATGTATGACCGTGTTTTATGAGTTCATTCATGAATGCAATCCCATTCCCACACGAATCCCATTTCATTACGTTATAGCACCTTTTACCTGAACGAGATTTACATTTTTATCTGAATATGAAATATTGGAATGGGAGAGTATTTCTCATTACTTGGTTTTCACGCTCGGCAACATCGGTGATGAATGTGTGATCCACCAGTTCTGCAGAGCATGGCCGGTGGTCCGGATTCTTTTCCAAACATCTGTACCAAATATTTGTACACATTTTGTCAAGAAAAATCCATAAAGTGCGTATATATTACTATCAATATTGAGTAAAGGCATTGGTGCAGGTAATAATGACGTTTAAAGTTTAAGTTTGCAAGCACGGATTTTTTCTTTTGACAAAAAAGGCGGAAGCTTTTCCCTTGTGATATTGATACTTGTTACGTATATTAAGCAAACATGGGACAACATTTTCAAGTGGAGGTTCACTCTCTGGCAAATCGATAAACAAAATGCTACTAAGCATCTGAACATACAATGCCCTTTCAAAAACTACACGTAGGAATTTGAAGGGATTTGGCACACGTACAACGTAAACCATTCTGAACGGTATGAAATACGAGAAAAAACGGAGCAACAACAAAAACAAACTTAAAAGCGACAAGGTGAAAGCCTGTAATAATCTTCTGTATTATTTTACTGCCCAGAAAGACGGTTTCAATATTATTCCTTTGGGAAAAAACTTAATCTCTCTTCTCCTCCTTTTATCCCTTCATTCACAATTTACACAATATTCATTCACAGACACTAGAGGAAAGAGATCATGCAGAGATGTGTCATTTTCAAACATTAAACATTATTAAGTATTCTCAAAGGATAAAGTGCACACTGTGTAGAAAAGTGGAAAATGCCAGCATTGTCAATTGTGTGTTTGTATGCATTACCACCACTTCTTTTTGTGAATGAATAGGAAATACCATCTAATTACACATCAGCTCTCTCCAGGTAATCCGGTTTTTCAGAAGAAAAAAAGTTTTTCCACTCAGTAAGGTCTTTGACTGAGTTTGGTTTTTGACATGGACAAACAAAAAAATAATGAAAATGTGATGCTTTGCTAGATGCACACCTACTTGATCATTCCAGCATTTGTACATCTTCACCACACCATTATCATCATAAAAATGACATAAGCCTTGATGACATTTCTGTACATAATTGAGGCAGTACTGAGTAACAGCAACAAGAAAGAGTAATGTGGTCATGTTCGGAAAATAATGTAAAATAATGTTGGCTGGCTAGCATATTTACAATTTACCGACAATAGTAAAATATATATGTTGTTTTATGTACCATTGTCGTTTTGTATTATTTCAAGTACTTCGGGTGGATAAATTTGACATAATACTAGGATAATCTTTTGGAAAGCTTTGTTGAACGTTGTCCAAAGTAAAATGACGACAGAGTGCACTCGAATACGAGTGAAATCCATAAAAATTGCAAAGAAAATGCATACACGCTAGTTATATACATAGGCAAGTAGAATACATGAAGTATTAATATTCTTTTGTTATTTTTTGGGAGTGTTTTGGAGATTATAATTCATTTTAAAAAACTAGTTTAGTGAACGAAAATGGCAACTACGTATAGAGAGAAAGTGCTTTAAACGGACAAACTTAAGGTAAGGCATAATCATAAGAGGATTATGGGCTAATGTTACAAACATTATAATGGATGCTCTTTTTGCTACAAAATGGCTGTGTGAAGTAAAATAAAAGTTGGCACATACTCGGCAATGAAATCATTGTAAAGCTGGGTCCAGTCTGCTGGTCGCCTCAAAGTTGGTGGAGGATTTTGAATAATTTGAAAGAGAACTCTGGGTGCAAATACATCTGCATTTGGTGGCTCACAATCTCCCAGCTCAATGGCTGTGATACCTATTTAAAGTTGCATACGTGGTGAAATATTTGTCGTTTTAAAATCTTGTTGTTGAAAATCGCTAACCTTTGATTAATCAAAATTGTATAAGGGTATACTTTAATTTACGTGAAAGTTAGGTTTTTAAAGGTACGCACCTAAAGACCATACATCAGCTCTCGTATCATACGCCAAATCAGGATTCCGTTCCGCTGTTACAACCTCAGGAGCCATCCAGTAAGGAGACCCTACAACTGTCTTCAGCTTTACCTCTGGCGATTCCATGCGTCTTTACAATTATGGAAAGAAAATCAGCATTTTTATGAATCATTATCATACATGAAAAACCAAATTGCATTAACAGAACTGCGTCCTATTGCTTTATAAGTAATCAAGACTATTTCAGTGTTTTTGTATGCATAAAAAAATTAGTTTATATGTCCAGTAGACAACTTAAAGTTGACATTTGAATAAATGAATAAGCAAAGTAAAACAAGCGATTTTGGAATGGTGAAATACATACGAGAAGAACATAACATAGAATTATAACGAATACGCAGCAATGAACCCATCTGACATACATACCAAACTGGATTACAATTCATTATGCTTTTTAGCCTTTATGTGTTAGATGCATATACTCTGTTATTGCTTGGATAGCTATTTATGATGACTTAAGTGAATTATGCAATACTTGAGTTGTCTATAGTACGCAACGAATATGGATTATGAACACTAACTTGGCAAACCCAAAATCGCACAGTTTGATTGCCCCATCCTTAGTCACAAGAATATTGGCTGCTTTCACATCTCGGTGCACAATGTTCAGTTCGTGGAGGTCCTTAATTCCCTTTAAAAAAGGATATGATAAAAAAATTTATAAAAGAGAAGCATAAAAAATAAGCTCTTACTTGTATGTTATGTTGCATATTGTAAGCCTATTTGAAATCAAGGAAAATTGGGAATCAGGCCCATGGGCAGGTACATGAGAAAAACCTATTAGATAAAGCTATTAAACAAAATTGGGCAATCACAGATAGGTATTTTTAGTGATTACGGGTTACATTCAACATTGCCTGTGCTACATATTGCTATCAACAAACAATGAATAACGCGAGAAGCTTTCTTATTGGCTGGTACTGAATGTAGTTACAAAACTTTATAACATTTCGATAATGGAAGATGTTATAAAGCAGTATTATATGCACGACTATATTCTAAAACGCCAAAAAGAGATTTTTGAATTTAATTCCAAGTTAAACGAAATCCCACAAGCAGCTAAAAACAAAATATGCATCAGAAAACTTTTTTATATAATAATTTTGTACCTGGAGAATCTCTCGTAAAACGTATGCAATGATGTCCTCTTTGAGAAAGCGTTCTTGTTCTTTCAGCTTGAGCAGCAATGACTGGATGGAAGATTCTTCACAAAACTGTTAAATGCACCCGCATACAAACCAAGAAAAGAGAATTCATTAAAAAAGGTTTAGCTTAGCAAACATTGTAATTAGACTCTGGGTGGATTAAATAGTTTTGCATTTCCCATCGAAATGTGTGGGCTCTGTGGATGGTCAGTGCAGGAAAGAAACTGGGCGGAGGTGAAGACATTGTGGGAAGGAGAGGAATACGAGACGGCTAGTATTGTGGTGATGATGTGAACTGGGTAAACGGAATGGTTAGCTAATGAGTGATCATGAAAACGTTAATTAGCATCTGGAGGAGAATTAATGAGCAGGTTGGTGATGATGATTATGTTAATTTAGACTTTTTGTACAGAAAGGGATTCCTTTTAAGAAGCATTTTGCTTGTTGATTTGATATGGTACCTCCATGACAAACCAAATTTGATGTGGGATGGTCGCAGTACTTCTGTAAGTTCCATGAAGCGTTGGGAATCTAGGGTTTCCATTACAAACTTCAGACATGATCTGATACTCTTCATAAATCGACACAATTTGATCATCGGACTCCTCAATGATTTTGATGGCCACTGATCTTCCATCTGTAACATAATTACTGGTTACTCCAATCCAAAAAAACTTGGATGCTAAACACAATTATACATTTTCACGTTGTTACTGTCGTCAGTAGAAAATCTTTACCGTCTGTTGTGCCTTCATGTACCACGGAGGCGTTCCCAGAGCCAATTTCCTCTCCTAAAGCAAATTTTTGTCCAGGATCTTCCAGTGCTTGCAGCCAGGCTTGGGCTTTCTCCTTTGTCTCTTGACCCATTTTATTTCAATTCCGCACTTTACACACACACCTTACTGTAAATTTACTCAATTTTTACTTAGGACGATAAAGAGGGCATTCACAGCTCAAAATTTAAAATAAAACAGCTCAGATTTATTCTCCACTTTCTATATTATATCCTCAGCGAAAATAACTGAATCGAAAAATATCAGCAAGTCGTATTTTTTTCGCCCTCAACTTCTTCCGTCCATGCTACTTTCTATCCATACTGTTCGTTAGTCCAGACGAGTTCTCTTTCCTTCACGAATACAATTTTCACCCAAACAAGCAACCTTGATCGATAATGCCAAAAGAGAATGACTAAATACCAAAAATGAGGAAGCCCTGCAAGTTTCTTGCAATGAGGGGAGACAGTCGAGCATTCGTACGACTTCCTACACAGTGGTTTAGCCTTCGTAATAGTTATAGCTGCACATTATTATGCATTGCGCAAAAGCATTATTTAAACAAGAATAGATATGAAAACGTTCTAAATGGGTTCAATGAATATAGAATTAAGAAATTATTTATGACAAATAGGGATAGTCGTAGCATGTTTTAAGGATGTAGATAATGTCGAACTTGGTAGCATATTGAATCAATTTGAAAAAAACAAGATGATTCAATCACCAACGGGATTTGTACAACAAACTTGTGAGCAACAAATTTTATATGATATCATAACGATTGAGATGGTTCCCTCACCCTACAAATCATTTGCAAAAATCTTAATGAAATGCCATGTCTGGTGAAAATGCAGAAATTGACATATAATATAATGTTGATTGGGGTTAATAAGTACAAGACTGAATATAACCAGTAAATGTGCATGTAATAATTAACAACAAGTTTTATTTGTTCATTTCAAGACGATTTCATTCGCAAAAACAGTGATACATGCAAGGATATTACACATTCTTCTTTTACCTTCAGTACCCGAAGAATTACCAAAGTACCTATAAGTAGAACTGAATGAATGACTGAAAATCTTTGAAAAGAGAAAAATATTTATTACATCTCTTTGAGAGTTTGTCTTTTTTTGATCGTTATATTACAGTATCTATAAAAAGTATCTACAACAAAACGAACGCACACAGGTGCAAGGGAGCATTTCACACTCATCCAAAGTGTTTTAAAGCCTTGCCCCTGAGAACACATATAATACTGGAATTTCTATTTTAAAACAATATGGATTTATTGCTTATACTATGTTTTCATTATAATTTTACAATGCTTCTTCTTATAACACATTTCATATAAGATTTTATACTACACCGGATTACAGTCTAGTATGCAATATTTGCTAAAGGGGAATAAAAATAATTTAATGTTTCTTCTGTACTAACTACTAGACATTTAAACATTTTACACAGTTATAAAACAAAACATTGCATATAAAATAATTTACAAACATACATTTGCCTTTTATTAATATTTTTACGATGCAGGAGACAATTTTTGCGGATTTTTTGTGGTATTCTCATGATAAAAATGCGTACTGCAAATTACAAGTAAAAATCCAAAAACTGCGGTATATGCAAACAAATGAATAATCATAATTACCTATTTGTAATCTGGTAAGTTTCTGTCACTTTATACAAACTTGAATTTGTTCCTTGCTTATACCTTATCTATCTTAAATATCAGTCTCTATTGCGGAATGCATGGTAAAGTCTGGTAGCTACTCATCTTATACTGTTTTTAAATTAAACAAGAAACCGGCGGTTATCATAAGTGGTATATTCCTAGATTTGAAACCCTATACACAATTACCTATGGTACACTAGTTATGTACAAAGAGGTAGGATTTCGATTTACTGAGTTATCATCATCACCGTCCATCATGAATGTAATGAAATCCGAAGAGAAACAACAAGACAAGAAAACAGCTATCTTTTCTCACTGGTCATCAGCACGCAGCATTACTACTACTTTTAGTGCAACTTGCCACTAACACTACTGTGTTGCTGTATTATGGGCTGTATCAGGAGATATGTATGTAAATATCAGCAGAAATTTACACAAAAACTTGAAAAAGTTGAAGGGAAAAAAGTAACCAAACTGGAAAGAAATGACAGTGCCAATATACAAACGGAGTTATCATCATCGTTGTCGCGGAGGATTTCTTTTTTAAGAGATAAAAAATACATCTTAAATGAAACAAAAAATGGGATATAAAATAATCAACTGATGATGATGATGATCACGGTATTGAACAAGAAGCAAACTTGATACTCGAGAAACAAAGAAACTACTGAAGATTTTTGAAACTTTGTTACTTTTTATTTCTCTTGAATGGCAATACAAAGTCGACGTTTTCTTACCGTACTTTCTTCACCAAGAAGTGTTGCAACAAGAATTATTGCCAAGAAAAAAGGTTTTGCATGAAAAGTGTATTAACAATGGAAGCTTTGCAGTATAAAGCTCAATTTAACATTATTGTGTGATTACGCGAAATAAAAGACAGCACAAGTAGTAAAAAGAAGTAAAAGTTTAAGTGAGCGATGGAAAAACCGGTTGAAGGTTAAACAATACCTATTAGCAAATAAATGTACCTGTCCTGTCCTTATTGACAAAAGGGACTGCTGTTTGCCGCCTTGCTAATATTTTAAGGAGAAAATATGCTAGTTAGTATCTTTATAAAAATATACACAAAAAATGACCATGTTATTTTCATAACGTAACGTTGTGATTTTAAAAGAAGAACCTTGGTATATAGGTAATGTAGCCAATGAGTGCAGAAATTTTTTCGATTTCAAGAGCAAACATACATTGTCTAATGAAGTATAAGGTGGCCACAGTATTTGAAGAGTGAGAGTCCTTCAAAAATACTTGTTTAAAATGATAATTAGCAAATTCTGATTGACATGACATATATATCTCCAGTAAAAGCTATAGTTCACATTACCCCAATTCTAACTGTTACTTTTGGCACTAAATGATGTATCGTAAACTATAATCATCCTAAATTATCAAAAGAGATCAGATCCCCACATAACATCTCATTATTGTAAGGGATGTTCATGCTACACCTTTCTACTATATAGTAATCATACCGTAGGTAAAATTGGACAAGCAATAATAAATTACTTAAACGCTAAGCAAAAATATGTCGCAGTAATTAGTTTTATATATGTCTTTTATTTACAGACAGTTATCCACTCGTCCACTGTGCAATTTTTACATGTGACTTGACAGCACCAGATGAATTGGCAATTACACCTGGTTGTATAAACTTGCCTAATGGTATTGTAGCCGCGGCCACAGCACAATGTACTGCAACTTCCCATCTCCCTTCCAGCAGTTTTATTGCATCGTCTCCCCGAAGTGCCAGGAATGCTGAAATCTCTATTGGACTCACAATATGTGGGTGACCTTTCATAGTACCAAAGGTCAATGTTTACATTATTTCTCTTTTGATTATCCCGATCTCTTCGTTTCCTCCTCTGCTTATTAAGTTTTTTCACCCGACTCAAGGGCCGATTCCCTAGTTCCGATTGATCAATCATTATAGCACGTCTGAATTTGTTCTTAAGGAACGTCCCGACACGCCGAAATTCTGGTGGAGAGCGCCAACATGTTCGAAGCTCACAACTTCCTGAGAGACCGTGACATTTGCAGCGAACCTCCATGTTTGCAGAGACAGCCTGAAAAAAATCAACATGAATAATAGTCAAATGTTAGGTATTCAAAATGTGTACCACACAACCACGATTGTCGTGATTTCTTGTCTCGCACATAAGCTAATGCAAAAAGCACCAATATAGTACACACGGAGTACATTTTTAATCAGAGTGTGACTCATATTTTACAGGTTTAATCTCAGATGCCCAGAAAGGAGAAACAATAGACATTTATTTCCCTGCGTGAATGCAATCTGAGCGTAGACAGAGAGAAAACTATTTTTAATTAATTCTGAAATGTTCCCATACATCCTTGCAACGTAGTATGAAGCGCACAAGCAAGTAAGATCACCCACGTTGCGTTAATGTTAGTCTCGAAGAAGCAGCATAGAAAGTATGCGTTGAGCAGTAAAACATTTGCCTACATACATATTACATGCATGCATTTAAATACGTCGCAATTGCTGCTGAGTAATACAGGAAAATGATGACGAAATCCGTGTGATAATACATCCGAAAAGAACGTGTATATATAGAGACCAGCGTTTTCTCTTACGCTTTTAGTAGGCGGATGCTGTCGACACACGGACCACAGCGTTCCAAATAAATAATAATTCTGTTGATGATAACAATAATATTAGTAATATGAATACCGCCGGGTACTCCGCCGGGTTAGCCCAGTTTGTCATATAGCCTGTTAAAATTTTCATTGAATATAATAAAAGCCCCATCAGCATGCAGATTGCTGGGTGAGCACTGAGCAGAGATAAACATCAAAACTTATGCAGGCTCTTGGTAAAAAAAGATTAGATATACCATGACGTATAAATATTAATGGCAGTAATGACTCTGACAAACTGCCGTTTTCAATATGGTATTAAAATGGGATGAGGATCCCATGCATTGAAAAATGCATACAGAAAGGGTGAATGACGGTACGTTTCTGAACTGAGATAACATGTAGGTAGGTCATACAAAAATTCTACCCTCATTTTGACACTCTGTAGGTGGGTAAAATTACTGCTGATAATATATGGCCCAATAAATTATTTGTGAAGACAAATATTATAAAAAATACTACTCATAAAAGAGCCACATTACATATTACTTACATAATTATCGAGACTTGTTCGAGACATATATCTAAACCCTATGATGTGATGAATTATCATTATTTCTGCGTATATTGCTACAAGTACGCATATATGACACGGTTGGTAGTATTAAAACCAGTACTAATTATTGCATAATTTCTTTTATTAAGTCGTTCACACCAAAATCTTATATCATTGTTGGATCATGTGAGTATTTCAAGTTACATGTGCGTACAACAACAGAAAACTGAAATTAGTATAATGACAAACCACACTGATGATTTTATACTCTGCGCTATATGCGTCCTAATACGATGATTACCCCTGGTCGTTGATGAGTACCGTAAGTTTTAATATGATCAAACCAAAGTTACCTGCGGCATTACTGGATAACTAAAGAGCGGTGTTGTTTTTAGCACCATTAGATGCTCTTTAAATGTAGGGAATTAGTGTAACAGCTTCCAATCTTATAACTTTCTTGCCGCCACACACACGCTAGCTTTGTCTTAAAGAAAAACAATATGACACAGGAAATACTTTTATTACCCTGCCACTTACAACTTAACTACAAATGACTCCATCAGACAATAACCACCGCCGCTGCTATATCATTTTGAACTTTGGTACCATAATTCTTCTAGGAGAAAAACACCTACCTATACCGTAAGTTTAACGTTGGTTTTCATTCAAAGAGATGAAAAACATGATCCTCAGGAAAATGAATGAGGCAAATTTTTCAATAATCATATAAAGTCGAAAAGATCATCAACATCTTCATGCTCTTTTAAAGGAGCCACGTAATTACCCAGATTACGTGTTTGCTGGTTGATAATACGAATATGGCTAAGGGGCAGAGCAACTAGCAATAGAAATATTATTGCCTGCAGTCTTGCACTATTTACCCAAAAATTCAACGGAATCGTTGCAGTAGGTCTTGGACAGGTATGTACGCAACCTTCCTAAAATTCTGAGTCTTAAAAAGTTGCGATACATCTCAATCTTCAAAAGGTGTGATAGCAATCATTCCATTTTTAACGGCACTATTCCATGGAAAGATGTACATGTTCAGCTGCTGTTGCGTTTTGTTGTTGGATTTGTATAGAATGACCTGACATGTTAAATTATAATTATGTCTATATATGTTCATTTATTATCATCACACATTATTCATTCAAAGGCATGCCTACACGACAGGCACACAAACAAAAATAAAAACGTACCGAACAAGCACATCTTTATAGCAAAAAAATCTACACTGAAAACGTATACTTTTTTCATTCCGTGAGGTAGTGAACTAGGTAGTTAGTGCTAAAGGGGCGGTTTTAATTTACCGTAAAAATGGATAGGTGCCAAGAGAGTTTTGGTGTGAAAGTATGCACGTTTTTCTGATATAACTTTCTTATGCTACCTTACTGCAGAGAGTGTGTGTGTGTGTGCTCCACACAACTGACAATATTATGACCATAAAGGTGTAATAATGATTGTAATAACTAGCACCTTCGCTTTCCTTTAGGAAATATGTGAGTAATAATAAACAATTTCCATCTTTCTTATTCACCTTTTTTCGGTGGTAGCAGTGCAGACTTCTACGAAACATTATAATCAACATCGTCATGTCCCTAGACTGAAAATTGACGGCAGCGTATAAGAGGAAAAGATGCATCACTGTAAAAAATGATGATAGTTTTTGATGGGCTCTTGTGGTGGTTTCGTTATGGCGTTTTTGGTACATAATGAAACTTGAAATTTCAGTTTCACCTTTTCATTGAGAAAAGACAAAAGGATGGCACGTTATGCTCCAAAAATGGTTCAGAAAACTAGTAAGCCTGAGATAAGGTAAAATGAGTGGCGTATTTTTTCATTTATTGCAGAATGGTACTAAAAAGTTAAACTCTAAAAAATTACATCTCTCTTGACTAAGAGTAGTCATCATCAAGAAAATACAAAAGATAAGATTATGAAAGCTTTCGCTGTGGTACATGATGATATATTATGATGTCTGTCTGAATGTTGGTGAGAGGAACTTAAGCTACGTTGAATGCATGTTCTGCTCATTCTCTCGACTTTTCTTCGCGTTTTGATGATGATTTCATAAACTATATCATCATCTTCCTTGGCAGTTTTGTTTTGCTTTACCCATTCCAGTCTGTGGTAGGTGGGCCACCGCGGAGATAAACTCATTATTTTTCATGTTAAAATTATTAGCTAAGGGGCAATAGGTGCCAAGGAATATAGAATGAAAGAGAAGAAAAGACGAAGCCGAGCCAGTCAGAGGAGATGGATGGAGGATAAAGTGCTGTAATAGAATATTATCATAATAATAGCGTAGTGTGTTAAATGAATATATTATCTGTCTAACATAAAACGCGAGCTAAAAAGATGTGCTTTTCCATTGCCTTCCTTCCCACTTGAACATCGTATAACCATAAGCCAAGCACCCTATAAAAATTACCTTTCTGCAGAATTAAGTTGTTCTGTAAGGATGTCCCATCTTTTTGGGCTTCTTGCTTTACAATTTACTCTAACGTGTGTGCATATTATGATGTATAGCACAAGAGATACTTGCCTAGGTGCGCAATAATGCCGTAATAGTGAAAAGCAAGGCATCAGTTCGTCCTGTATAGTTTTACATGTATACTTTCAATTGCCGGAGATGAGCTATTTCACCAAGCCATCTTAATTTCTGTCTCACGCAATTGCAATAATAGTGTTTGAAAAGAAACTGGAATGCGAAATTAATGTACGTAATCATATTCTTTTCCATTATACTAATGGCATTTTCAACTGAATTATGCCAATGCAGGTAAGTTTACATGACATAAGGGGAGAATTTAAGCTTTGGATTGCGTACAATCTTCTTACAGTTTTCGTGTATGATAATCATAAAAAGTTTTGTGAGTCACCTGTAATGTACTATGGTCAATAATTTCAAATTCACACTTTTGCACTTGAATAAATGCTTTCTTGGAAATTAATTGAAAAATTATCCCAAATGATACTACTCTGTATGCTATGCAATTGTTATATTCCTATTAAACAGCAACAACAAGCAAATACTACTAAACAAATGTGTATTAAAATTATATTATTTAATCTTACCACTCTTCCAACTTTATTATTGTGAAGGTTTGTAAGTGCTGGCAGATCATGCGACTTTTCCCTGGAATCGAGAAACAGCTTCGCAAATTTCATGCCATAGTCCATGTTGTGGGAACATCCTGACCATTTCCAGGATGATATACTGTTTTCAGACTTCTTGAATATTGCATCATTGCTGCAAAATATAAGAAGATGGTTCAAGTTATTAAGCTGGTTGTTTTTTTTTGCAAAGTTAATAAAATAAAATAAAATATTGCTATTTCGGAGCTGGAAGAAGAATATAAATATGGTTGATGGAATCATGTGAAGAGATGAAAATTTTCAAATGTAAATTAATACAAACGGACGAAATGTTGTAAATCATCTTTGCAGAATATGCAGTCAAAAAGGTAAGTCTGGTCGAGTAATTATTTATTTATTAATATAGTGTAGCAATAATGCGTAGTAAATAATCATAATAAACTTGCCTTTCATCAAAAGCATAGTCGGCTTCTTTTGAGGGAATGTAATTGACTTGGTCGTCATACTGGAAACCACATCCACACGACAGAAGATTTCCTTGACTGCATGCTTTTGCCACGGAATAAGCAACTCCTGCTGCAGCTATCGCATGTCCGAACGCAGATTCACGGTAACCTGTTCCGAAAGAAGAGAATTCACGCATGAAAACAAATATCAACTATAATTTCATCAAATTCTAATTTTTTATTGACAGTCATCACTTCGTTTTGATTTCTTGCATTACGTATTATGCTCTCTAGAATGTTAGTGATGCATGAAAGAATTTTATTTGCAAGTGGGTAGGTTCGTACAGTACCTGTCAACTTTCTGACATAATGATACCTTTATTACTTCCCATTGAGTGGTTTTATGTGAGATCATGAAAAAATGGGGAATATATTGCTTTGCACTTTTGATGAATGGTGATTATTTGGTTCTTCATGAGACATTTTTTAACACTGACGCAAGTTGTTGAGTGCGAATGCAATCAATGTCAATTTACAGGTTTCTTGTAAATAGAAGTATAGCAAAAGTAGATTGAAAAGTATATACCCTACAAACAAACAAGTTTTCATCATACGAATCAACAATGTTGATTCAACATTGGTTACATAATAAAATAAGCTATGTGCTATGATCAATCTTATCTGTTTGCAATACTCTATTTAAATGTAGTTTGTTTGACGATGACACGTATAACAAACCATTTGCCACCCCATTTCCTGTTTGATTAGCTATTAACCTGATTCGTCCTTTAGTTTCATGGTCATATTATTACAGACGATGAATGAAATGAAATCATCACTTGTTACTCATCGCACAAAAGAATGCAAGTTTAATAAACAAAGGGACTAATATGCACTTCTGCAAAGAGATCCCTTAAACAACAATTAGTTGACGGCTAAACAATTTCTATTTTTGGGCTCATTCTTTTCCTTCTAACGAAGCCGCTGTTTTGTAAAGTAGAACTTTCAAGATTTCAATATCTCACAGTCTCCACCCACCTTCTTGGGCATCGTTAGTTTCGATTCTTTAAAAGTCAAGAATAAAACTGCTCAGCAACATGAGATAGAAACCTACCTGAGCAGTGCAATGAAGGCCACCCGAAATTCTGTCCAAAACCCTTCAACTGTACTGTACAACTAACCGAGAATATTTCTCTCTCCAAGTTTCAAGTAAGCTACCCCTTCTGAGTTTATATTAGTAGCAGTCAGTGGTTTCATATCAATTTATTCATCATTCAATAATTCTGCCGCATCATCATCCTTATCGACCTGCCTCTTTGCTTTTCTAGGTTAGACCATGAAACGACGTTGGAGGCACAAAGGCGCGTCATCATTAGGTAATTACTCAGCTAATTAGGCAGCCAAAAATGTTAAATAATCTTATTAGTGTTGAGCATCTAATTTTTCCCAAGAAAATAATTTCCATTTGACCCAAACCACAAGTAATCTCACTAGTACACTTCATCGCTTCCATAAAGCGCCAACGCCAGCACAAAATGTGTATAATTTTGGATCATTATTGATTTATTTTAAACGAAGTGTTTAGAAAGTCTACAATCACTGGACACACAGGTACATATTTTCATTTCTCAAATCTTTCAGACTTATACCGGCGACTTGAAAGATACCTAAAGATTATTTAAAAATATATCTTGACTTTTTACATCCAGCCTACCTACTCCATGTAGAAATAAGCCTCCAGCAAAATAAATTATTGCTAGAGCCCTCGCTGCATACCAAATTAACCATAAAATGAGCATTCATACTGTAACTGCCGAGTACAAAATTGAGACGTTTAACATCTCTTTTTCCCTTTTTCACCTAATATAAACATTTCACTGGGGTGGTATGCTGCCTCCTTGCCATTCTTCATGTGGACCATAATTTTTTTCCTTCTCTTTATTTCGTGCATATTCTCTCCCCTTTTTCGTCTTCCTAAATTGCCGGCCCATGCATGTATGTTGTTGATGATTATTAAATGAGATGTTGTACAAGACGTGGTTCTCTGATTGAGGTATACCGCATGCCACCTTAGAATCCAAATCTTGACACTGCGGTCCCTTTTCACAAACTTCTCACCCATCATCAAAATTTCAACACAAGAAGCTGTTTCCATCATGTACACTTTTTCGAGTCCATCATTTGAAGCATGTTCCTCTTTCCCTTGAGCGACCTACCTCAAATTGTTTGGTAGTCATTCGTGGCGATGATGTGGTATGCTACAGTCAAGTAACTATTTTTGACTTAATGAGAAATGTATATAAAAAAAAGAAGTTCAAGTGTGCAAGGTCCAATTCCAGGTTGCATATATATGTCATAAACTCGTTAGCAAAATATTTGCATTTTCAGGTTTCCAATTTTTACCTTTGACGTAATCAGTTTTAATGTCGCAGTTTCTGTCTTTCAGAGGAGATGCTTGCATGTGGCAAAATTGTTGAAACCTTTTGTAGTGAGTAGTGAGCATTTTCACGCATCATCATCTTCACAAAGCTCTTTTGCCCAGCAGCATTTCCTCACAAATTTTTATCATCATGAAAAGATGAATTGTCTGCACGTTTGAATGTGGGATAATTTCTAGGCGGCTTGCCATCTACATAATGAGCATAACCGTTCGCTACAAGGGTAAATGAAGATGTTTCTATGTTGGGTACATATGAGCGCCCGCGGGATGGTTGGTGCTCCCAAATTGCCGACGGTTACATAATATTATGCATGTAAAACGAACAGAGGTACCGGTAGCTCCACTGCGTTTAGCACAAAGTAGATAAACTTGTTCATTTTTCTGATTCGAAATGGCTTAAATTATAGTTTTACTTTTATCATTACCATCAACATCAACGTAATCATCATTATTGCTATCATTATGCTACCATGATATGCACTTTTGGAATTTGTATTATGATGCATTATGTTCGCTTTCAAAAATTCTACCAACTTCATTTGTCCCGAACATTCTGTTACAACGTCAGAGTGAGAAGAGGTATGTATATTGGGTGGCATTTTCATGCTTGCATTAAATTGTGGCATTTTTCATGCAATTATAAATACACATTCCATGCATTCATTTCAGAAACTGAGGTTGAAACTACTTAAAAATACTTTGACATAAAATATTTAAGTTAATGCATAATTTTAAAACATGGAACTTTTGAAGGGGAAATCGGTGAAAATGAGGAGCAACGGTTCGTAAATTCTGTCCTAACATCTTATAGTTTAACTATTTCAATAATGATATTTCGGTTTCATGCTACGCTATAGGTAGTTTTTGCCTTGGGCTTCTTATAACAGGAAGAAAGACGAAAACCAATTAATGATTTGATGAAGTTGTTGCCCCAGACTAGCAGTTTGAACTACTACTGCACTGCAAGAGAAATAACCTTGCCAAACTTGGCAAATTATTCATAGCATCGAAAGTATTATGGCAGGAATTTGCATAGACAACATACATAGCTGTACATTAATGAGCGCAAAACTAACATGAATTCGACATTTAATAATCGACTCCAAGTAAAATTTCATAAAACTCGTACCGGTTTATGTTTAAGTTAAAGCTTTATAATAAAGCCAGTTTCAGTACAAGAGAGGTGTCAAACCAACTACAGTTTAAGCTAACTATTACTTGCACAAAAATAGCAAAACTCATTTTAAACATATTTTAAAATGCTGAAATAACTTATAAAATTCAAAAGAAACTCAATTAGCTACGCATGTCTCCTTCTGAGTTCAGTAAAAGCATGGACAGATGAGTTTAGATCGTTTGGAAGTCAGTAAATATACTCAAGTGAAATTCCTGTACTTGCATTGCATAAATCTGGAAAAGTAAGACTTGCTACTTATGTCGGCATTTGCACCCCATCAACTAGCCGTCCATTCAATCAAGCAACGAGATGGAAAATTGAAATGTTCTTTCTTCTTGTCATCAGCAGCAGTACCGCCATTCAAAAATTATAAATTGTGCTAGCTTCTTTCACCTTTACCTAACCAGCCGCTGTGTCGCCCTCCCACTACTCTCTCATGTAGACTTTGTGGAGCGCCACACAATATACAACAAAAAGTACAGTCATAAATTGTTGCACCCAAAAAATGCAACCGTGATTCCCTGTTATTGAATTCCGACATTTTGAAAGAAACTGACACAAAAATATAGTTCGCAGTCATCACGCTTACTCTGTTTCAATACATTTCCCGACTTCATTCTTTCTTACACAACAGCAAAGTTTGCTCTTTTTTCCATGAACAATACGCGAGGATGGGTAATAATGTACATTGTTGTTTTGGATGGGCATTTAGAAGCTTTCCACAATAAGAACAACCAGAGCAAAAAAAGAAAAAGTAAATGGAGCATTAAGCTACTATGTACCTATCAGCTTGTAGCATGTATGCATAGTAAACAAAGGAACAAAAAGGTGAGATGATGACAAGGCAAAGAAAAGGACACAAAAGTTTCCTTAATGATTAAGGGCTCTTCCTTCAAATTTCCTCACAATGAATATAATGCAAACATTTTTTCTCTGAGAGAGATGTGATGTGAGCCAACACCATTGGTGGTTGAGGTGATGATGATATTGAAAACAGGGTCCCAAGAATGAGCAGTTTGTAGTGTGCCACACGGTCTCAAGTCAATTGGTTCCGCTCTGGTAGGTCAAACATTGTATTGTATTGTTATTGTGATTACTGATGATTACAAATTACGCTTTTAAGCTACAGCGTAGGGTGATCTAACTTTTATCTTTGATACATTTTCATCTCAAGTCTGAAGGTATACTTGTATATTATGTCCATATTTAAGCAGAAGAGGAAATTAAAATGAAAGAAGGAAAGGAGGAGATGAGCATATTTTACTTTTTTTGGTCGGACCACCTTTGATTTTGACATCATCATTATAATATTTCATCAGTTTTGTGTGTATGCTGCGCTTCTTCCACCCCATTTCCATCACCTTTAATTTTCATTATCATTTTTCTTTCGTAAAATGTTCCCATTATGCATCTAAACTTCTTCGAAACAATTATCGGATACAATCATTTTGATTCTTAGAGTTTCCTCTTGAAAATCAAATGTTAAATTTTAAATGCGTCTTTTGAGACTTTCACTGGCTTGTCTTTTGAAGCTGCCTAAGCACCAATCAGTATATTATGCCTCCGTATTCCTTGAAATGCCTCAATTTTCAGCTAAAAATTCATTAGCTATTATTCTGGAGTAGTTTTTTTTCTATATAAGCTCATGCCTTCCATTTTATAAAGCCATAGCTAATTTTGAGTGTTTTAAGGATGAATGAGCATTCAACGAAGCGTACCGACATCAAAGGAAAATTGAATTCGACTGGATTTTTGGTGTGCAAGCCTGCGTATGATTATTATTTTTCAGTTCGTTTCGGTTTTTACCTATACAATTCATCATTGAAAGAGTTAGTCAATAAAAGGAAAGTAACAAAAGCAAGTATTGTATTTTTAGATGATATGGCTAAAACAAGGCTACCTCCCATGCACTTTAGTTGTAGCAAAAGATAGTAGATCGTGGGGGTTGATGCCTAGATTTCATCAAGTTTAATTTTGAAATGTGCCATCACATCATCAACAGCAGCAAAGTAACGAGTATGCAATAGTACACGTTTTATTTATTTGCGTTTGAATTTTCCGGTAAGTGTCTTCCGTCAGCATCATTTGTTTCATCATGCAATGGGCTTGGAATTGTGTCCCAAGGGTAAATGACAATCCCAATGAACTCCACTTTACGCATGCAAATTGACTTGGCATGCCACTGCTGGTTGATGATTGAAACATCAAACGAAAGTTGAAATAGACAAAACACAAGTTTTGATCCTCTTACACAGCTAATAAAGCCAGTAACTTGATAATCGTTTTTCCCTTTCTTTCCACTGTGCACTACCCTGCCAGCATTTCTATGACTGATTTTAATTTTTCTTCCCTTCCACGTGTAGCCTTTTTTGAAGTAAAGATTTGTACAATAAAATGCAGAGTTTGCAATAGTTCTCGTCTCTGAGAAAAGCCATAATATTACTATTTGCATTTCCATTTTTTTATTGTATTTACAATATCACAGACTTGTGAAGTCAGTCAAAATTACGACTTTTTATTTCTTACCCTTTTGAAACATTTGCGTTCCATGTGGGTTTACAGATCCTTGAATGGCCGAACAGTTCCAACGATGCTTTGACATTTGAAAAGCACACTCATCCGTTGCCATTTGTATTCCCTGAATGGCAACTTTTGTAGTTTCTGGCGCTCTTATGCATAACTCCATTTGTTCTCGGGTGAGACCAGGAATTTGGTGACAAATTGAGTTACTGTCCTCCCAAACGGTTAACGCGGACTCAAGACTGAGTATACTATTTACACTTGCAGGTTTGGGAAGATAAGCCTTCTTTTTAGCACTGTTCCTACCACTATTCCTTCTGTTATTATTATTGTTGTTACGATTCGAAAGAACAAATTGTTCTTCCGGGGATATCATTGTTGTCACTCTATTGTTCTGCTGCTGCTGTTGTTGTTGCTGTTGCTGATACAATCTCCTTGTTAGCAGCGAGTTATCCAAAAGTGCAGAGGCTGAAGATCGCAGCAGGTTTCGAGCATATTGATTATTTATGCCACTCAAACCCGCACTATTGCTGCTATGATCATTGTACAACAGTCGTCCTTTTTTATACAGTGAAGACGATGATAATAACGACGACGTGGATGACGCTGATGACAATGGAAAAGATGAGTGTCGATTCTCCAGAAATGGGTTTCGATTGCTGTTGAAATCACCTCCTCGACTACTGAAGCCGTCACTGAAAACCACAAGAACAATCAGAGAGAGATAAAATGATGACATGTTTCGATTATTTATTGCCAGTAAACAAGCCACCATGTAAATAAGTATTCATTTTATTTAAACGGATAGTACAAATCGACCCCACACCGCAAGCAACAACAGGTTATCACCTCGACTTTTATAACCTATTTTTGTGTAAAATAACACTTAGCCTGAAAGGGTGAGAAAAAGATGTATTTGCATTAATGATGATTGCTTCCCTACTTGTCAATAATTTATCACCTTATTTCTTTGCACACAATTGCATCCAAGCTTAAGTTACACTTTTAGCTACATATATTTGTAGATCAAATATCAATTTTTCAACCAAAAGATTTCATGACAAAAGACTTCTAGTTATACTTTTGCTAATCTACGGAACATGCAGTCAATATGAGAAGCAAACTATCCCGAGAATATATGTCCTTAACTTGTTCTAGTAAAGCTATCGAGCTATCTGCATTTTTCTTATTTTGCCCATCCTCTTGCTAAAATCTCCAGTCCCAAAGGTAAGGTAAGGTAAGATGTAATAAATAATACATAACTGAAGACGCTTGTTTTCATGCATGATGATCAAGGTTAAATTCTCACCTTCTTTTTGTGTCTCAGACACTGTGATTCTTTTTGTTTGTTACCCATTTTTTCATAAATACGTCACCGGACACAATACAATATTCTACACAGTGTATGAGGGAGCACACCTTCGTGTTTTTCTGTTTCACATATTTCTTTTGTGCGAGACTCCCTGTCGCTTGTCACTGTTTTCCTTTCGTTATTTATGTCCTTTCCCTTTAGTTATGCATGGTTCCCAACAAAACGCGTAATACATATACACAAGTAATGAAGATGTAGATGAGGCACAATGGGTTGTGCCCTGGGTGCTTATTGTATTGTTTAACCATGCAAAAAACGTTTCATGCTACCAGAGATGGAAAGAATTTATAGCTAACAGAAGTTGGTGGCAGTTTTGTATTTTAAGTGAAATTTCAAAAGAATCTTACTTGGACACAAAACTGTTTTTCAGTAAAAATAGTTTGTGTCCAGTACTACTGCCCTGCCCTTTATATGTAGGGAAAGGTATGTGACCTTATGCAAAAATATACTGTCATTTTGGGTGTCCAAAAATATTTTTAGGGAAATGCGAAAAAAATCTTCGTGTGAGTCAAAATGTTTGTAAAAATGCATCCCACAAATATTTTACGAGTTTTTACTACCATTTTCCAAATAATATTATTACGTGCAATTAAATGCTACTTTTGTGCGAACATCAGGTGAAAGATGTTTTCAAAGGGGTACTCGCAGATAAAACGCTATATAATTAAGTAGCGTGTATTCTCTTTCTGTCAAATAAAAGTTATTTTAAAGATCAAGATATATACCAAATTTACGGCACAATAAGTAGCGATGCTACTGCGGTAGGTTCAGTTGCCGAGAGCTAAGCTCGACCAGAGCAGATTTTTTCTGAAAATTCCCTTCAGACAAAAACGTGTCTGGTTCTATTCTTTCCAGAAAATGCAAATTAACAGGCAATGACTGAAACTGATCGTGCTCAAAAGAGAAGCCATTCTTTTCGGAAGAGATGTTCGTCTTTATCTCTATTTATTTTTCTTTTATTTCTACCTGTGTATACACTCACGTGAAATGATCACTTGTGAAATCTTGCAGTGAGCAAACATCTATAAAATTGTGAAGAAAAATAAAACATACAATTCAACTCTACTGCCTTTTTCTTAAAAGATATTGATCTTCTCTCCGTATAGTTGTGGTTTTATTGAGTTGCATGCATGAAGCAATGATAATACTTCGTTACAGAAAATATTTGCTAACGAAAAAATTCAACATTTGTACAATTACAAATAGCCAGCTCGTGGATTCCATTCCATCTCCTAAAAATGCTGCTTCATTTTGCTTAGGTGTACAAAAAATATGCATATAATGTAAAGTATATAATGAGCAAACTAATATACGTAACCCTGTGTTGAAGACATTTTTGTAGCAATGATGATACGACAATTCTTTGAGAAACTTAAAATAAATGTGCTCTGCCAGATACAGCAAAGGAGAATACAAAGTGTGGACAGCAAAAAAAATGTATTATAAATGTATGAATTAAAATTGCTTACACTACTCATTTTTATACCCGTCATCGTCGTCCCCAACAAATAAAAGGGTTACAAAAAATAGCTACAAACACACGTTTTACATACACTACTGGCAAGTATTAAAACATTTTTGGGATGATTTTCCCTTTCTTTATCTTCTCGTTTTCTATCTAATTCGTAGCATTTTTTAAACGTTTGTCAGCTACAGAAAGATTCAAAAGTTTTTTGTTTGCATTGCAATGTAAACGATTTCACATAAATGCATCGCAAGAAAGAGGCAAGCTATGTACTCGGCAAATCAAATAGGCGAACTTATACTGTTGTTTTTCAACTTTAGCAAGTTTTTTCTTCCTGCTTTATCATTATCGTAATCATTATCAAGGAAAACATCTTAAAAGAGCTTGTGTGTGTACATTTTAAATGCAAAGTGAAGGATTATGAGCTTTGTTTTGAGTAAATATTATGAAAAGGTTTTTAAGCTCATATTATTGACGTGCTCAAAGTGCACAGTGTGCTCTTTTATTTACAACCTCCGACGATAATAGTACTAATGACGACGACGGCAATCATCATGAAGATGATGATGATGGAAGCTGTTTTTGAACCCTTCTCTCGTGCTCTTTGAAAACAATCGTCTTTGCTTGTTCGGCATGCATCCATCTGTATAGCTGAGATGTTGAAACAAGTCAAGTGGATTAAGCAGCTCTTGTGTGTTTGTTTAAGCACCATCAACTTCATTCTTTTCTTGCCAACAATGCTGCAAAAAGTCATTTTATGCTAGGTGCATACTTATCATATTTTGACACTAAAGAATGCCTGATGCTATGTGTACATAATATCACACATTACGCATTTTATATTGAAGTGTTCATGAATGAAGTTGCTTGTTTGACACTATTTAATTGTTTTCTAGAACGCATCGTATTTATTTAAATAATTGAATATTTTTTTACTGATTATCAAACAAGTTCAACAAAATTATTTGTATATGAACTAGTCATAAAAAACTTACGTTTTACGTGCTGCAGTCATTCCAAATAAAGAGGAGACACACAAAATTGACAATAAAAGTAGCACCAATAAATCATGTAAAGATTTGCACGTCCTCGTTCTTCCCCCCATTCCACAATAGGTGATAACTTGGTCACTGCTGATGACTTCCATCATCAACGAGAAGTTTCACTGATTTCTTCCAAACCATTAAATTCACCCTTGCTTTTGTTAACACAACCGCTTTTTGATTCCGAATTTCTACGAAAATACATTAGAGAGTTCATTTTACCCCCTTTGTTAACATGAAAAACTTGCAAATTACTTGGCAAATAATTTTGTTCAAAACGCAGTTTTTTGTTAACATTCACCCCTAATGATTTATACCGGAACTTTTAAGTTTAAGTCTATTACTCACTACTATGTATAGCATGATTTTCATGTCACTTATGTGTCACTTTAAGGCAAAACTGTCCTACAATCAGTTTATTTTCGTAACATATATAAAACAATTTGTTAGTTTTTAATAGTAATGGTCCAAAGACACTTTTGGGGCACACTGCGACAACTTTTCCTTCCTCTTTCTATTATTTCACTTCACAAGCACAGATTTCTAGAAGTTTTCTGTTAAACTGTATGGCACACCAAATACGATGGGAGCAAGATTTCACATGTCAGCATTACTTCACCACTCATGATAACGCTTCTTCATCAAGTAGCTTAAGTCTCATATATACGACTTCCTTTCTCCCTTAATTGAATAAGCGAAACCTTATGGTTACCTACCAGAAGATCAAGTATTGCTTTTTGTGCTGGATGCTGCTGTTGCAGTAGTACAGTACTCTTGCTGACGAGAGTGGATATGAGAAAGCCGGTTCTCGGGGAAAAGAGACGTTCCCTCTTTGTTCACTCGTTTTCTCAGTTTGTTCGCAAAGAGCTTGAGTGGCTGCTTTTGCTGATGAACAATATGTGACAATATTATCTGCAGAGAGACTCAAAAGTGATGAGTATTTACACACAAGCTTGGTGATGTGGTGCGAGATCCAAGTGGAATATGAGAGAGTGCTGGTGATTGAGATTTTTAAGTATTTATTCATGTAACTTTTACATGTGTTATGATTATATATATACTTTACTCCGTTTTGATTCTCTTGGCATGCCTCTGTTATTGTGTGCTCATATTATGAAAATCATCAGCATTGTTGAATGATGATCAAAAGAAAAAAGGAAGCATAGGAAAAAAAGAGATGCAATATGAAATATGAGCGTGTGACTCGCCTTCTTTCCCGTTTTTCTGTAGCATGTAAGCACGCACACATATACGTTGTACGCAGTATGCCATTCCTTTTGCTCATTGTATATTATTATCATTATACACAGCTTTACTACTAAATGATGAGGATGATGACGATGATCTTCATCATCATGATAATAATCAGTATTTACTTCGGCTTCACATATCAGTAACAACACAACGTCGGCGGCAGGAGCGGTTCCCTCTTATAAGCAACTTTAGCAGACGTGTTCACTTCACATCATCATCATAATATCAAAACGCGATGAAGATGAGTTAAAAGCAACAGTAACAAGCTTATTACATGCATGAAGGAAGCAGTGAGACCAAACTCAAAAATTGCGTTTCGAACGAAAGGATATTGTAATATACGTGCATTCCCCTGTATATTATGGCAAGCATCCCTTTACATTATGATCTGGTTGTTGGTTGCTCCACAAGAGAAAATAGAGTGGAGAGATAGGCTAGTGAGGATGACGAGTAAAGTTTGTACCGCAAAAGAAGTGGGTGGTTACCATCTTTTGCCGGAGGTGGAGTCTCTAGTAATGGAAAGGATGATGCAAACGCATGAATAAGCGTTTTATTACAAAAGTATAAAAAGCTACATAACTTTATCAGAACCCGTATACCTGGCCCAACAATGTCGAGCTTTGTGTGAGATGAATCCGGTACACAGAAGTGGAAAGAAGGACGCGTGTGATAAAATCGCATTTTTACACCTATGAAATGGCATAGTTAACTGGTTTACAAGCACCATATTGCAATTTTCTGCTAAATTTACCTTTTTACTTTTTGCTGTAAATAAGTAGGCAATTCAAAGAGTTTAAACTCCTTTTTCCTACTGTTATTACTTTGTAGAGTATAATATGCTTCCTCCCCATTAGTTTTATATATATTTACTTAGACATGATTTAAAATGTAAGTGTGTATACAGCAAGAAAAGTAAAATTGTTTGGCAAACAACGTATATAATAGCTAAAATCCTGCTTTTAGAATTTTATTAGGTACACACACAATTGAAGACAACAATGGCGAATGAGTAGCAAACATTTGTACAGTTGACTATTAGTGTAAGCAGCATATACTTGTTAAGCCTTTGTATGATCTGGTAATAACATGATTGCATTGTAAACAGCAGAGAGGTGCTCAAATGATAGATAATCTAAGCAGGACACTCCATGAATGTTCTCTTTCTTCGTGTGTGAGCCGTAATAAATGTCAAATCTAATCCATTCCTCTCGATTTCATCTGTATTGGCTCTACAACATCTTAGATTCTGATCAACAATGCCCAATGTAATATTATCCTCTATACTTATCTTGGCAGAAAATACAAACAAATTGAAGTAGTTAGTTTTTCATTGAAACTGTACAAAAAGGCTAAATTTGACATTACATCAAAGGTAAAAATGCCGAAGAACTATCTTACAAAAACTTAATAATGTTCATTCATCCAATAAGCTGCTGAACATAAATGGTCATTATCAATGAGCGCGTATACTTGTACCTGTCATTTTAATTTTCCTTTCGTTCGAATGGGTGCTTAAATCATCATGCGCATAACTTTACTTTACATCAACATTGGCTGGCACGGTTTTACTTACACTTTACTAGAGCAATCTTATACAACAATATATTGGGTTGAACATGATATTTTTGTACAGTTTTTAGAAAACTTCCAATAAATTGTTAAATGCAAATGGTCTTACTCACAAGAACTCATTCAAACATCAACATTAAAAAAGGTTTTTGTGATTTGGATTGGTTACTTTTCAATCAGTAAAAATAAATTCTTTTAAAATACCAAGAAAGCAAAAAACAAACACAATTAAAGTATATGACTAAGCAATTTTTGAAGGAATCTGAATGTCACTTCCTTTAATCTAGCGCTAAAATAAATATTAACCTTGGAAGTGCACAAAGTAAATGAACCATGTAGCCTTCGAGCAACAGGACTGGAACAGGGAAAGGGGTTTCACTGATGTATATTATAGTGATAAATGTATTGTCATAAACCCTTTCTTTGTACTCATATGTAAGGGTAATATGTACCTGCTTTCATTTCTAACATTGTTCCTGTCATGTCATGTCATGCTCTATCAGCGTTACGTTACCTCTGAGAATGTACCTGTAACTTATTAAGTGGATCCGTGATAAACGTGCGTAACATATCATCATATCATAGCACATAATTCATTAGTACTTGCATTAAGATGTCATCGAGAATCAGTTATAATTTTCCTGTTGACATAATACATTTGACCCCTTTTATCTTGTCTGCTTAAAGCTTCCTTCTTACATTTTATCCAACAAGCAGGGAAACAAAGACACAATTTTGTTTCTCTAAAAGCCAGTCAAAAAGATGCACGAACGCGTCCGTCCGAAGATTACAATCAGATAGGAATGATGAAAGCTTTCCAATAATCATAAGTTACCAATTTTTTCTCATGAGCCAAGCCGTAAAAAAGTATGCTGGCGGAAGACTTCTTGAGTGTAACACATTCTTAGATTATGTTATATGCTCTCATAATTTCGTGGGAAAATTCCTAAAGTAAGTGCCCGTGATTTTTAAAAACAAATTTACAATTCATGAATAATTTTTGTGTTAACATTTACTCATAATTTACTGAACAAATTCCTGCTACGGATGCCATCATCATCTATCAAATCGTAATAAAATGAGGTACAAGATTTATAATACACACAATATGTTACAAAGTTACATCTTCATAGCTTCTGACTGACACAAGAATTCATCAAAAAGGGAATACTAGAAGATGAATCTATTGCTTCCGAATTTCTAGTGTCATATATGGGGATATGTTGACGGGATGTCAGTATGTGTCAGTGTGTTCATTCCTGAACAAAACTAAAGGGGTACATTCTTATTACATGCCAGTAACTGTGTACCTCTACAGGACATTATGGTAAATTTTTAGAAGCCAACATCATCCATCAAGATCATCTATGATTCTGATCTTCACATCTATTTACTATAAGATCCATCTACCTGTTACCTAAATGCTATCTGTTCATATAATTTAAAAGAGATATAAAGGTTCAAAATAAGCTTTCCTCAGAAGAAATCCAAAGATGAGTAAAACTTATTTAATGAAAAGATTTTCTGTCATCATGCTTTGATATTGAGTTTTTTGCAAACAAATAAGAACTCATTATGTAGCGGCTACATTGTAGCCTTACTTAAACTTCAAAATTGTGAATAACATCAAAAGAACCAAGAGTAGTCCAAGCGTCTTCGTCCAACTTTCCTTGTTTGCATGATTAGAGAACGGTTGAAGGAAAGAGTGGATTCAACAAGTAAAACTTACCTTCACTAGAGGACACCTTCAATGCAAAGGTAGAGTAGCGCTACGAATAACCTAAACCTAGTTCATATTCCTTTAATATGTAGGTGCGCACACTATTTCCATTTGTTCGTTTTGGGATGATTTCAAATGTAAGACAAAGTTTGCATGTGCTTACCATTGTAGTATAGTTACTACAACCATAATAAGTTGTTATTGTAAGCAAAAATTATGATGTATTATGAATTGGTGGTTTGAATAAAATGACTATTATTTCTACCATTTTAATCAATAAAGAGTCTTTATTTGTCAATATAAAAGTTCTTTGTACGTACTGATTTTTCATTGGGGCAATGTGAGAGCCTGAAAAGCAGGCAAACTTTTGCAGTGAATTATTGGACAGTTAATGTTATTTAGGATATTAGGGTATTATAATTGACTGAATATTACATAGAATTGATGAAGCTACTATTTTGACTAAATAAACTAACTTTTGAATAAATGTGTGAATGAAAAAACGTAGAAAAAAGGTATGAGAAAATGTGTGATTTTGAGTGCCAAAATGTTGCTCATTTCATTATTTGTTGTCATTTTAGTATCTGTTGCAGATAATAAAACTTTCCAACACATTGCGCATAATACATAAATGTCATATCAAATCAAGATTCATGTCCACATCACATTGACATGTGCATACCTTACAAAAAGTGCAACCTCAATACCCACGTAAGACAAAAACTTTTCAAATCACAAACATGCTGAAACTTGAAGTTTCAGATGTAATAGTTGGCTGGAAGTAGGCAAAAACTTGATGAAGCATTCATAATTTGTTATTTGTTATGTATCTCCTTCGCAGCTCACCTTCTTCCTGTGTTAGTATTGTTATTCCATTTCACATGAATGAATATGACGTTCGTTCACTAGCATAGTGCTCCGTGATAAACCAAATCAGAACAATTCTCTACCACCAAGAGTGCCAAGCTGGAATCCTTTTTCATTCACCCAAAAATCATTTATCTTGCTTCACATTCCTTGCTATGATGGCTTCCTTAAGAAGAGAACAGAAGCACAAATGTGAGTTGTGTTTCGTTTCCAATTGCCTGCACAAAAAAGTGTTTCTCTCCAAAAGTAAGGTGACATGATTGTTACCCATTTGTAGTACCTATATACTGTGTAGTGACAATTGAAGCAAAAAGGAAGCAGGTATCGTGTAGTCTACACCCCTGAACAATTGCAGAACCAGTAGCTCTGTGCTAAAGGTGACATGAAAAAGTGGACCTCCCAGCAGGCCCTTCATTTGCCATATGCCATTCGTTATATAAATTACACATTAAATATCATCGTGATGACATGACACCAAAGAGAGGGAAGGTGATCCTCACCCTAACCAAAATATTAGGATCATCTAAACTCCAAGATGAACATATCTTGTCATCAGCATCAGTGTTTTCATCAATTTTGGCTCAAAGAATGGAGACAGGATTGGGAGCATTTAAAACTTTTCTTGTGTAAAATAGCTGTAATTAACAACATAATTATGTGAGAGGGACACAACAGCCATGACCTGCTGTTGACGCTGACAGTTGAGTCTTTCATTGTGGTCTCTAGTGTGTGTGCTAAGAATATTGGTATCTTGCTCATATCGACCTACGGTTCTCAATGGGAAGGTTAAACATAAAAAGAAGATCCTTTGATGTGCTGTGTACTCGCTCTACTCGGAGACCTCCGGTAGGAAATTTTAGTGATTGGAAACGAGGGAGAAACCCGAGTTCAGTCCCAAGCGTTACAGTCAAGTTATTTATGGGCATTCCTCAGATTCCTTCCTTCTATCCAACACAAAACACGTATTAACAGCATGTAATAAGTATTATTAATTGTCAGTCAGGTAGAGTGGGGAGCCTGTCTGGAAACTTTTGACTTGAAATATAGATTTTTCTACCAAAGGAAGATGCATTACTCCAAACTGGTCCTTTGGGATTCAATGAAGCCAAACTGGTATTTTTGTATTTTATAAAAAGAAAAGTTCAATGTCTTACTTCAATCAACTGGATATGGTTCGACAATAGGTAATGTGTCGTTAAATGGTCATTGATTTTGGGATTAAAGCAGGAAGTAGGAAAGAGTCTGGAAACACGAAGTGGGTCTGCATGCATGTGTGTGTGTTTTGAAAGGTAAAGTTTATGGACCTCTCTGTTCATGGAAATAAAAATATTATTATTATAAAAAGCATTTAATTTTGTTCACACAGCCGTGAAACAGCAGGGAAGAGGTCAAAAACCTAAAAATTACCTTTTTACGCGTTATTTATTGTCTATTTATTAGCATTTTGCACATTATATCTGCTATATATCCGTAGATTGAACGGACAGAAGGAAATTACAAGCTAGACAAAGATTTGTTTATAGGTAAGCTGTGTAAACATTAAATATAGATGGGTCCGTGAAGCTGTTTACAGATTTTATGACTTGGCATAGTTGTACTATTAATTACTTTTGAAAAATACAACCACGTATAAGTAGTAAGTAGGTAAGTGGTCGCATTTGCCTCATCATCTTGAGAGTTGTTATTATGTAAGATGAGTTACATAAATAAACCAGTGCATCAAAGTGCACATTGCAATGATCTTAATTACCTACATTAAAAAAACGCTTGCATGCATTCAAGATAAAAATGGATCTCTGATCTGATAAAAGGGTGAAACTGCAGTTGTATTTTTAGAGTCAACTCATGACAAACTCATCAACTACGTAAAACATACCGTTTCACACGGTTCCAAAAATATTGCTAGAATTTGCATGTTCATATTTGTCACCAGATAGTTTCGTCCTTGCTGAGAAAATTTCCTAAGTATTTGAACCGAATTGGGTTCCTTCAGAAATTGTAAATATGGGTTGCTTTTCTAAAAAATAAATGCATGTTCATTTTATTAAGAAGTAAGAGCAATGAATAGATAGATGGTGGGAACCAGGAAGAATCCAGACCAACCGCTTAGATTGATTGACGGTATCACTAATAACAAATCTCCACATCACCACCACTAAAAACTCCAGTTTGAGTCTTTTTCCATTGTTGATGAGTACATATAGTAGACCGTTGATTTTGCTTTTTTTATTCTTGCGTCTCCTCTTTTGTAATTTATACTCCAGCCAGCAGACTTGACTTTTATCCGCAGTGTACAGCGATCATCGGGAACAAAAGCGAACACGGCGAGATGCCTTTCGGAAAAGGTGAAGAAAAAGGAAAAGGTGGTAACTAGTCGAAATCAAGATATCATTATTACTCACAACACGCCTGCAACGCAAGCATTGTGCCGCCACCATCTTTACCACCAACATAATCATCTTCTTGATGATGACCATGATGATTCCATTTACTCTTAAAGACGATAGCCAGATACTGATACGCTGTGTAGATATAATTATTATTTTATTAATGCTATGTAAAGTAAAGAATAATGAAATATTATTGTATTATGCAACACTCTTTTCATTATGGTTGATAATGATGATGATGATGAGTATACATTTTTTCGGAAGGGGACTACTGTGCTAATAATAATGAAAAATTGTCTATTGGTTGGTGATCTTGCTATTAAAGCATTTACATTTTTCATGCCAGTCAATGTGTGTAACTTCAAACCACTATTATAAAGCACCTTTCTCTTTTTTTTTTCTTTTAAGATACATATAATAACAGCTTTTCTTTTCTCTCACAATTTTCATATAATCACGCTATATTCATGAACAAGCAAACCTGGAAGCTAAAAAGTCTTTCAGATAAGCCCATGCAAAGTTACAAACTTGTATTGCTACCTTCTGCTAATAGCGGCTTCTGAATCTCTTACTGACTGGAATTTTCTTACTATTCCAAAACCCAACAAACAATAACAACAACCAATACATATATTGTTGGTTTTTATAGCGATCGCAGTAGAGTATTAAATGGGCATACCTTTATAAAATGAACTGTTGTGCGAGCACCTCCGCGTCCACCACCGCTCCCCTCTGATGAATTCATTTTCGGCTGCATACCGTCTTTTTTGGTACCTACAAAGAGTCATATAATGATGATAATAATAATCATCATACCCAAACTACCACCACTGCTGCAGTTACCACACACAGGTTCCTATTATTTTGCCTCGATATTCTCTCCATTAAGAATGCGTTTATGTATCTCTATCTGTTTCTTTAGCACAACATCAACGTGATCATCATCAACATCATCGTTGGAACGTTTTGTATATGTGTTTATTTACAAGAAACGAAAAAGTAAGGAGGTAACAACACAATCAGTGTGTGTATAAACACCACAGAAGCATTTTGAACAAGTTATGTTATGATAGTAATGGAGAAGAGAGAGAAGAGAAAGAAAGAGAATATTTATTATTATCTTGTGAAAATAATATGTGTATTACCGGTTACCTGAGATGCTTGTAAGTATATATAGTATATAATATCCACAAAGGTATTCATAATCATAACATCTTATATGGTGGTACGGAAGCGGTCTCTTTTTTCATTCTCACTTCGCTTCTCTTTTGATAAACAGGAGAATAATAAGAAAAGACTGTTAACAAGTTTGCAAGAGGTAAACTACAAACGATCGGCTTCTTTTATCCTCCATCCTTTGCGTCTTACGTTGAAAAAAGTGTGAAAAGATACTTTTCACCTTATATACGGACATATTACAAATATTGTGCACCAGTCTATTATATGGCACTAATGGTGTGTATTATAACAATAAATAGTTGAGAGTATTATCATTAATGTAGAGCTCTGCTCATCACTTCATCAAGGCGACAGGAATATGGAAAAATATTTTCCAGTCCAGAAGCAACGGTAGAAATATTCCTACGGCTTATAGTAATAGTCTTGTTCTTAATGCACAAATCATATACTTTACTACCACACCATATATTGTATAATAGCTACAAAATATTAAACGTGCTAGGAGTTTCTCTTTGTTCTTCTTGGAATTCATAGCATAAGCATATTTTATTATATTTCATAGAAGTATCGCTTTGGTCCGGTCGGTATAGATCCTTTATGTAATGTGTGATCTTCTTGTTCGGCCCTTGTGTAGTCATTGACTGTAAACAAAAGGCTCAGAGAACTAAAATGCAGCGATTATTGCTTCAATTTCCCAAGATTATGTATTCACGCCAGATTTCATAAAAGCACCAAACGTTGCGTCTCTGCAAAAGACAGAATGTCCCTTTTCTGTCTTCACCGCGAGAGTATATTATGTGGTACTGACAAAAATGGTGAATCTTGAATGAATTCCTAATGGCATGACATTTCATACCTGTAATTATTGTACATGTACCATACACTTATTTTTGTGGGTTCCATTAACATTCTTTTGCACTTTGACTTAATAAATGTACACTCCTAAAAGGAAAAATGAATATTTGTGTAAAATTGTGTTTGTGCGCAGCATATACCGCCATTGGGTAAGCTTTCCATATTGTTCTTTGGCCTGGCCGTCGTTTTGTCTTCCAAGAGAAACGACGAGAAATTACTACGCAGAGTTAAGAGTTGAGATTGGAGATGTACTTTTAGATAGCATTATACCATAATATGCATGAACTTTATGCATAGAATAATCACATGCATGCATAGCTTTCATCAACAACAAATGTACAGTGGATTAAAGTTGTTTACTTGGCTTCTCCTTGTCTGATTTTCTTTGCTTTACGTATAGGTGTGCAGTATCCATTTGGGCTTGATCGTATTATTTAGAGAGGGATTATGCTAAAAAAAGTGGTTTAAGTAATGATTTTAAAGAGGAAACAGTATGGGTGAATAGCATACATTTCGATATTCACACGTATTACCCAAATAAAGGAGTTGCATTTAAAGCTTTTCCCAGGCATTACAATTTTATGCTAAAAACGTATCACGTTGCATTGCAATGCTTTTTTCAATACTTAAATTCCTAAAACTGAGTGAAAATTTAAACCAAATAAAGATACATTGATATTCAAACGAAAACTAAAATACAATGAAATGGATAAATGTAACACGTTTCAATTCATAAACTCAAGCGAAACCATAATATTTTGAGGATTATACCCAGATTTACAAGTTTTGTATAAAAACTTTGTGAATGAGGTTTGAAAAGTTTAAAAGTTTCTGTTTTAAGTAATCCTGTATTCAGTACACCAATACTATATGCCGCAAAGAAGAGATTTTACATTTAAGGACTGCATAAGTAGAGAAATTCCGGTGTAGTATGCCATAGCTTTTCAATTTTAAGTTTAAAACAGTAACTATAATAAATTTTCAATAAACCCCGCAATTAAGTTTTACACAAAGGTATGGATTAGGTTAGGGCTTAAACTTTTAAAAAGGCCTTTAGGAATTTACCTTCGTTTCATATCTATAGTCTAGAATGGAGGTATATCCCACAAAGGTATCCTAATATTCAGAACATTCTCATTAAACTACGTGAAAGGAAACCTGCCCAAATTCAAATATAAAGTTCTCAGTGTTCATTTAGTTAGCATACCCATCAAACTAAGTAGCCAAGAAAGAGACAGTGGCAAAAAACAGACAATCGCGTAAATACCATGGTCAAAACCTCTACTAACGTTTTTGTAATAAAAAGTTTTGAGTAAAAGTCATGAACCTCACACAGGTGAATCAAGAACAAGCTTGGGCTGTAGTTGTGACGGTATAATTGTGACCGAGTTTATAAAAATAACGAAAAAGTCAAAAGTCTGCTATATTTTCACACATGACGTTTTTACAGAATGTTAGACTGCGTAGTTTGCCTTATACATGAATATAAAAATTATACTACTTAGAAAGGCAAAAAAGAGGGTTACTTAAAACTTAAAGAAGCTTATCGTAATGTGTGAAATTACAAAACATGTGGACTCAGAATGAAGAAAGGTTTGTACGTTTGCATGTCTTGTGTATTTTTCATTGCACAAATCGACTTACAGAAATACACAAACTTGACATATGAACTTTGGTAAAGACTTGGATTACCAAGGTTGACTTTAATAAAAGGCCGACATGTCAAAATGGTTTAAGCACGTTAAGTTAATCTCTAGTGTGAAAAACCTTATGACACTGAACCTCCTTTTGTAATAAAGTTACAAGTCGTAACCTGTACTGGTCAGTAATAAAATGCTTCACTTGTGTATTTTTTAGCATGCAATTTTATTTTTACTTTTGTCATAATTGTACTTTTTAGCAACTTTTATAAACAATATTGTCAACATCTGGGGTTATACGATCATTGAAATTGATTTGGTGAAATGCCCAATGTGAGAAAATGCTCAAAATATTACAAGCGCATATTATTTGGCTTACTTTCCGAAAAAGTTAATGCTCTAGAATCCTATCAGTCTCAAAGAACAAAGATTATCGGATTAAGTATTTCAAGCCACTCGTGTATTCTAATTGTCAGAGTATGAATGCCAATGCTGATGATTGTACATCCTTTCTTTGTTGCATAAAACCATTTACAACAATGAATGCCTACTTTTTAAGCTTGGCTTGTCAGTTTCTACTTTTGAAAACAAAAGCATGGAGCATAATACAGAAACATTCAATCAAATGTCGAAACACTTGAATCTAAAGTAAGTTGAGCAGTCCCGAGATGCAGAGGTCAAAAAGTTGTCCAGCAAAATGACATGGCATATCTGCACAACATTTATGTGAATACATGCAGAGACGAAGACAGTAACTTTTAGTTCTAAAAGTTAACAGTGCCCAATAATCTTTGCTCTGTTTTATACCTATAACAGCTTGTGGCATGTAAAATGTGCTCCATGAATAGCCAGCAAATTATTTACCTGTTGTAATGTAATGGAATTGCACTGACACCACTATTAGCAATAAAATTATTTGTACATGTATCCTTTTACATCGCAATCATTCTTTATAATTTTATTTCCCTACTGATTTCGGCATTGCCATTGAATCAGTCCGTGCTAAGCAAATCCCATGCATTATAATTCTGACAAGGAAGATAAGAGGCAGTTACTAGATCAGAGCAGACCAGCAAAACTAGTCAACTGGCAGATTAAGATTTAAAGACAGTATCACATATAAAAGCCCCATATCATGCACACAAAAGCTAAAAAGGTATTTTTTCAGACGACACGACACAGTCCATCTTAGGTTATTAAAGCTGCCCTTTTTCCAATGGTGAGTAAAATACGTTTTACACACGCGGCAAGTAAAGAGTTGCTTTAAGAAAGAAAGAACCCAGTACAGAAACCATCAATCCAACCTTCTCTTAGTTCTCATCGTACTTGCATACATGGAAAAAACAAGTCCATTATTTGTAACTCTTTTTTCTTGATTTTACCATCATCAAAGCCAAAGTATTAAACTCATCTCTTGTGAGTGACTGACTGGCAAGAACAAGAACCGTGAGAGTAGCTTTTACGCTTGTCCGTTCCTGCGTGGATTTTGTAGGCAGACCAGGAAAAAGATTGGCTTTCTAAGGAAAGGAATACTACACATACATAATATACAATTCTTCAACTTCATCCTCATCATCATCGTCATAATAGCATCTTCCTCCCAGTTGTATCGTAATGATAAGACACGTAGGTACATTATTACTGAGTGGTTGTTGCATGCTTTATTATAGCACGTTTACGAGAAACGGTCCATATAACAGACAAAACATAGACAAGGCTTTGAAATGTATGCCTCTGATTCTACGTGGACGGACAGTGTGGTCGTCGATTATTCGGTGAGACTTTCCTTCTTCTCACTTCTCCTGGAGGAAGGACTGCACTGTCTGCTGCAGCCACAAAACTTTCTTGCTGTGTGCTTGTAATTTAAGTTCTGAGTGAATGATGACGATGGGAACTGTTTTTGGGTCCACTCACTCGATATACGCACACTTATACTAAGGTACGTAAGTTTTGGATTCCCTTCCACTGTAGAAAAGCCCAACCATTTAAGAAGTGGTATGCTGATACATACTTAAAGCAGAAAAATTCTCTCTCCAAGAATGAGGGGCACCTTTTTTACAAAGCAGAAGAAGAGACCTCTGCAATAGCAATACTCAGAGTACGAATGAGACACTGAGAAAGAAAATTCAGGTACATTATTGCCTTGAAGCACTGAAGGGACGGTGGACCGACATGCACTTCTTGGTTCTGTAAAAGACTGTTTGCTACTGCAGACTTGGAGGTCCTCCTGGTTTACAACGTTTTCCCTTTGTAATAGTTATACTGGTACAACATGTAATCTATCCACGTAAAACCAAACCACCCCTGTCTTTACACACAACAAAGTAAAGACCTGCTAGAGAGGCTATCAATTCATTATTATTGCAGGTATAACGCGCAGAGCACTTTTCGTGAAAAGTCAGAGGAGCAAGAAGCACCCACTTTTCACATGTGGACTTGCACAAAATGACCTTCTCCTGCAGTGTGGCAACTAGTTGAGTCTTGGCATTTTTTTTTGCAAATCTGAAGAAGCGACATAAATTTGTTCATTGACTATAGATATATTATCAGTTAACTCAAGAGTGTTAGATCATCATCAGAAAGAAGACAAAAGTGAGTTTTTAGTGACTATAGAATCCCATTCTGTCGCCGCAAAAAGTGTTAGTGAGAGAGAATCTCGTTTATCACAAACAAAAACAAGACAGACTGAAAGGAGATGACAAAAACAGCAAGCTAGCTGACCGGCTTTTTTGCATGGTTTGCTCGTATCTTGACTGACTTGTGGTGATTTTATCGACGAAGACAATAACTCATTCCTTTGGATGCTACACGCTCACATGTGAATCTGCAAAATGTGAACGTGGACCATGTGTGTTGCATAAATGCATGACAAGTAGGCAAAAACTTGACAAAAAGTTCGATTAAGACATTAAGTTTCTAACAAAGTTGCGATCGTGGCAGCCCGTCTGGACAGGAATAAGGGGAAAAAAGTTATGTTTTACGAGCGTGTTTTTTCAAATGATTGTCTCCGTATGAAGAAAACGCAGAAATGTGATCATTTTGTTGTCTCTTTTTATCAAATGAAAAGAACATTCACTTCCATTAAAAGATTTTTGCCTTTTCCGTAAAAAGACCAAGTCGATCAGTGACCTTATTAGCCTGTTGAGTAGCTCCATTTTTATGCATATATGCACTCTTGTAACTGTATTTTCTCCTTTGTTCGTCATTACAAAAAATGATATAAAGAAGAGTGAAAAGTGAATCCCAGAAGCAAGTAAGCTGTCAACTAGGTAGTTATCATTTTGCACTTTTACGTTTTTGCAAACAATCCCATTGAAAGGACAAACAATTGTCACTTTTCACAAAAAGGCATTTATATCCTTTTTTATCATCATCGTACAATCATACCTCTCGTCTCGTTTGCGAAAACATTGTTTTCTTTCTTGTTGCCACTTCACTACCAACCGATTCTGTTCTTTACCATCATCAGCAGGAACTTGTTCCAAACTCAGCAGCGATACAAGCACGTAAATCAAGCGAAAAATTCCTAGTTTATTCATCGCCCCGCTTGAAAAAATCCAAGATATTCAATAAGGTAAAGAAAATGAACCAAGTTTTTAAATATATAATACTGTAGTTACATTTGTACTTATGCACGATTTTGCGCATTTCATAGTCATGCATGGATACTATATAGGTAGTATATCGAGTTGATTCTAAGCTTACCTGCATACAGTTTATGATTGCATTCAGAAAGAAAAATCGAATATAATCAAAAGAGAAGATCTATAAGCTTGTAATTGGCCATAAACAGTAACCTGTTTTCTTATAACAATATTAAATAGTCACATTATGCAGACAAGTAGCTTCAGCAGCGCACATATCATCCTCATCAACATCGTTATATTGTATAGTTATATTAAAAAGTATAAAATAAGATGAAGAAAATGAAAGAATGAAAAAGAGAAAAAAAAATCGCTACAAAAATTCTCCGTAATGTTTGAAATGTTTTAGCTGGTATAGTGCGTAAAGAATCTTATCTACACAATCTCACACATTCGTCGTGATAGCTGTTGGATTGATGTACAACAACAACTACATCGTAGCATGCCTACTTTTTTTACAATCGCATCATCATTTAAATATTTTTCTGCTTAAAGCTCGCGTAAAAGTTATATCATTGCATTTTGGATAGTATAATTTTACAGTATTAGTATTAATCGTATTATAGATACTACTACTTACTCATTTCTAAGTTAAATCCTCATTATGATCATTGTCTTATTATTATTTTATTATTACATTGCAGGCAGACAACAAGTTTTGCCCACTGACTGCTGCTCTGCGACTACTTCAGACAGCAAACAAATCCTGCTGGCTCCACCACGGATGTTGTTCTTTCTTGTATATGCAGACTTTTTGGTATTTTGGTTATACCCACTCAGATTCATAAAGAAGACTAGAACTATAAGACTTTTTTTATTGGCAGTAATAAGAAGTGTCTTACATTACTTACTCTGTCACACACAGTACGCCTTAACTTTATCTCATTTTATGCGATTATTGCCAAATATCTTTTTTCTGCACATTTTACTTACCTGTGTGTCGTTAGTGGCAAGTTCATCAATGCTGTAAAGACATCAATTGTACATGCATCAAATGCAGAGACAAGAGAATACGCTACAAAAAAGTCTTTAAACAAATACCCAATCGATTTTCATCTTCTGTCACGATACCAATATTAAAAACTAATATTATAATCGTTCTTTTTTACTAATGCATTTGTTTGAAAGATAGAGCAATTTTGTGCTAGAATAATCCCACTTTCCGTTCACGTTCTCCCTTATCGATATCATTGATCGTGTCAAATAGCTGTAGAACGATGTAATAAAATCAAAAAAGGAGAAGAACAATAATAACAATAATTCAATGATGATGAAGGTGTTGGCTGTTAGTGATCATGCTACTGCTCTTGTTAACAGGGTTAGTTTTATTTGAGTATCCGACACGTAAGGACGTGTGCAGTTGTTAAACGAAAAACTGGTGATAGAATTCTGAAGAAGAAAAAACTACTTTTTATGTGCTGTTGAAAGTGACAAATTAGATAGCTTACTAGAATTTAAATTGAACAATTATACATTTCAAGTATTGATACACACCTACATATCAGACTATTTAGTAATTTATACATCCGTCTTTCTCCAATCAACATTGTTATATTCTTCTTCTTCTGAATGAACTGAAGCATGCCATTCAATCCCGTGATATCAGCAACATTACTTGTGAAGGTGAATGTATTCAGAAGTAATAGCAGCACCCTTACCCCTCCCAACTACTGGCGGAAATAAATTTGTCGAGAAGTCATGCTGAACCAAGCGGTGCTTGTGGAGACTCACGTCATCAACATCAGCAGCAGCAATAGTAACAGGACAGAAGAAGAGGATTTCATTCATCAACAGAACAGCAGTTGTTTTAGTGTTCATCAAATCGCATGATGGATTTCATGTGGGTTCTGATTATGTCAGTCATCACTACTGTTGTCATTCCAATGTGTTCTGGGTAAGTGAGAAAAAAAATTACGTGTGAAGAAATATTATATTTACAACATGTGCATATCATTATGGGTTTTTATGCGTGCATACCTGTAAACTGATTTCAGCTCTAGGGAATACCTACTTAGTATCTAGCTTAGTATTTTCGTGCTTATTTTCATTTCATAAACTTATTTTTTCAGACATGTGTACAGAATGTTTGGAATGCATTTTTGTCTGCTAAAACGGTTTAGTTTTTTATGTGCAATGAGCAGAGTGTTGCTTTCTTAACCTAGCTTACCTGTCTTCACTCCTCGTACATGTGCGTAATATATAAACGTGCAATATTATATCCATCCATAAATACAAAAAACCTGTACAGAAAACTAACATTTTCTCTTGCATTTTACTTGAATACCTGCTTAATGTAAGAATATTTATGACCAGTAATTCATTCCATCCACAAACCGTGATCTTCGTAAACAATGACAGACAAATTAATAAATTGTCAAGAGATGTCATATAAAAAGGATAAAATATTGAGACCTCTGCCAGCAGACTCATCTCTGGAAAGATACATATGTTTATATACAGTATGGCATGTAATAGACATAGCCAGCACATACAATAACAAAACATAACATAGTTCATATTATATTCTTAGCTGATCCTTTCATCTTGTAATCATCATCTTTCTTCTTCTCTGCACTTTTTCACAAGAAAATCTTTACTCTCTCGCCGAGATGAAAACGGGTTACGCTGAACGGTTTACACAATTTGATGTGTACAATGAAACCACGCTGAACTAAAATTAGCTGACCCAAATAGTTTAATTGATAATGCTAATAAAATTAATTTTATTTAACTTAATTGGAGCCAAGAAACTCAAAAGCGTTCTGAATTCATGGTTTTCCCTTAGACCTGGAAAATTCTTTGCATTGTTCACAATAATGTTTTACTACGTTTTTTCTCTTCCTCTTCTTTTTTCGAGTAACGTCAGCCTGGAGACTTGTCAGGGCTTTCTGGAATGGCTGGTCCTTTTTTCCCGACATGCATGTTAAATTGGTATGGACTTGAGTGAGACGCTGTCTGCCCATCCATTGTTGGAAAACTTTTTTCTCCTCCATTATTCTTTACTCCTCTTGTATCTTTGTTCCCTTCACTGGATTTTTATATTATTGAATGCAATATAGTTACATATTATTCTCTCTTTCTACTCCTCCAAGGAAAATAAGAACATAAATACATGCTTAGATGAACAGGCATAAACACCTCAAGGGTTATTATGATACTTATGTGCGTATTATTATACATTATTATTATGCCTTGGAAATTTTCACATTCAATTTTTCCTACTTAGTTCAGCCAAGCAATTCTAAGCCTTTTGCCATCCATACTTTTCTTCATCTTCTTCAGCTCATCTTGTGTAGCTGGCGTGTTCAGTAATAACATTTCGTTTTTATTACCTGAGGCCGTTTTAAAAGGTGATAAACTGTGGCCAGCTAGCAGCATCACCAGCAGCCGTAATAATAATTTCAAATATATAGTTCGTCAAGGTTCACCTCACATTATTGGGCATTTCTGAAAAAACGTTAGAGTTGTGAACTTGTTTGGGAACACATCCCAGTAGTAACATAATGATGGCTTCTTGTTTCGTTGAAAAAATGCAGTTAGCACATGAATACGTTGTTGTCGCAGTTTGTAAAATTATGCACACCCAAAGCACACATATTTCACAGCTAATGATATCATAGAGATAAAAGTGCATGATGAACCTTGCACAACTCATTTCGTTTACAAGTGTCAGTGGCAAGTTGAGTATACTTAATATGTAAATCCGAAACCCATATCACATCACCTTTTGTTCAGGGTGGCCCCCACATAATATGTAGTACTTTTTTCAAAGAGGTAGGCAGCAGTAGTTCACGTAGAAAATGTCTGATGAGCGTCATGCCGTGATTGTCAGTAGGAATTAATTATGCCAGCTTACTCTCACTATCTTGCCATTTGGTTGCAGGTGATGATCTCATGGTGAAAATATATTTCAAAAATATTAATATTCATAAGCATCCATGCAAGAGTACACAGAGGTTGCTAATATACATAGTAAGCAGCAGGTATAGAAAATTGGACATTGTACTTTTTTGTGTTTTTGAGAACCATTACAAAATAAAAACATATTATCTCATTTGCATGCTCATTACTCATAAATAAATGTAAATAAATATAAAAATATTGGAATAGAATGTACAGCCTCAGCAGCACGCTATAAATATAGCACATGCCGCCACATGGGCTGTTAAATTACTTGCTGGGTGCAAGTCAGGATTTTTGCAGCAGGAATGCCTTCAAGTTGTCATTTTATTTATGAGAAATAGGTAGAGGGTTGCAACGGTCATAAAATCATGATTCATGATGATAAGGAAGAAGTAAGTTAATTATATAGTTTTTTGCCATGTGTTGTAGCAATTTGCTTTTAATATGACACAAATTCATGGAATGAAGTCGATTGCTCATGCAACATTGTGAATATAACACAATAACAATGTTTTGTACACGACGCTTCTGTGCTTTCTAAGGGCTTGCTCATAACTCATACCGATAGCCAGCAATATAATTATAGCATTTACCTCTTCGCATAACATTTAGAATGCAACCCATTTCATTTGTTCTAGATAATGTGAAAATGAACTTCAATGCAGTGCATTGTACAATACAGTATGGCACCATTGAAGGAAAACGCTCGGAGAAGTACCATTTTCACCCAGAATCCCAACAAACGTGATGATTATTGGGATTCCGGGTTACATTTTCTTAACTACGCGTAGTCTGTCTGCCTGCCTTTCGTTTTTCACTTCCTCAATATACCTTAATTTTTAAACGCTTTCCACTATAGGGAATTTAATATTATAAATTCATGTATATTTACCTTTTTCTGTAAAAAATCAGTTAATTGAGGGAGAATGTCTGTCTCACTGCCCATTTCTTCCAAAATACAGAGACTGCCTAATAATAATAACAATTATTGTTACTACTAGCTAGCTTAGTATTTACAGTTTTCATCTTAATAGAAAATTACAGACAGGCAAGGAGGGAACAAAATTCTTCAGTATCTGCGTCTCTCGCTGCCTTTCCTGCCTGCATTTGAACGAAAATGTTTTTGAAGGAAAAGCGTGCATTCCACGCGTTCTAAATTAAAGGTTGTAAGTTGCACTTCTTGTGTAACAGAGTAAAATACATAATCAGGGAATCAATGTTATGAAAGGTCAAAACATCATATTTCATCCATCAAGATCCACCACCACTATATAGTTTCCCCCTAAAAATTGTTATTATCCGTTTAAAAAAATTGTAATTCAGGTTGGTTAAACTGGGCTCATCTTGGAGGCAAAATACTGTTTCTCTTAAAGGATAAAAAAAGGTTTCGTGACGCATGGCATTCCCTTCAGTTACATTTTTGAAAATGCATAATATAAATTTCTCAGTTGCATCATGCCAGCATAATACCACTCTACTATCTCTTTGAATTTGTTTCTTTTTGAATCCTTTCCATATTCAGTCAACTTCCTCCCACAGAAGAATATAATTACTCTCTTTCTTTCTCGATTCCTCTACACTTTACATCTCATGAGTCATGATGACGTGTGTTTACATTGGGAAAAGCAATTTACGACCTTACTTACTACGAAACAACACAAACACACACTTTCAAATAGAAATGCAAGACAGTTCTCAGTGATAAACTAGATAATGTTATGATTCTGTTGCTGAATTGTAAATGCAGGCCACCATGATAACTTGGCTTGATGTTTGTAAACTGCAAATCACTTGCTGTCAGTGTATTTTAAAGTTGTCTTCTTCCAGGGTCAATCAATGCAACGCAGTCACAAGCTACTCTAGAAACCCTGATTAATAAATCTAATTTATATGCATTTGAAGTAGTGATTCCCGGATTCCCGTTAAATTGTAAAATATATGTGCTGGCAAGTTGCAGCGTTTGGTGAGGTCTTCCAGATCAACAAAACGAAAGTCAAAGTATTTTCACCTCTATCATTTTGTAGAATCGCCATGCACAATCACCTCCAAGAAGACTCTTTAAAGGGTTATAGTAGCATACATTTTGAATATATTTTTACATGAAACTTACATTTCACAAGTGTATTTGTTTTAAGTAATGCTTATCTAACTCATTACATCTCATAATGAAATGTTATGGAAGGAAAAGGCAAAATAAGATAAGACTAGAAAAGTAGTTAGTACGTTTAGAAGGGAGTAGATATTACTAAAACAGAATAGAATGACATACCAAGTAGGAAATCATCGTATCAGTATCAACTACAACAATACGAGGAAAAAGTAGTTTGTGTGTGTGTGCGAGCGAACAATGCACTTGTTTATTAATGCATCAGACGAACAAGCCACAAGCTGAGATTACTTGAGTGAGACGGTATGCCTACGTTTCGTAATATATCTTGGTCTATCAGTCAAAAAAGCTGAGGATGCTCTAAATGGATTTGAGAACATGTACAAGTTTATTATGACTTGGATTCGAGTTTATTAAAGGGGAAAGTATTAGGAAAGGTTATTATATGAACGTACATTTGAATTGTAATAATGAAATTGTACTTTAAAAAATAACTTTTAGTCTTATTTAAAAAAGAAAATAATACTCTTATGAGAATAATAGATTACAGCCAGGATTTAGAAACAAGTATACAAGCTCCATATGGATTGAAAGGGTTTTGCTGGTAAAGATATTACGTTTTAGGAATGTAGGTTGACTGGACTTGGATTTTTTACGAAACATATGTAAGTATGCTGGTCATGGAGGATTTCTATCTACTTAAAAAAGCATGCAGCTACGAGAAATGAGATTAGAAGAAGGCTGAACGTGTGTACGTACTTCATTTCGTACACACCTGAGCCTGATTATAGAATCAACGGGAAGAGGTTAAATGATACTGAACTTTGCTTGCAGTACAACAGAGAGAAGAATAGAGAGATGTAAGGAAGAAGAAAAAATGATGAGATGTGATTCTAGAAAAGCTCTTGAAAATATTCATGTGAGGTGAAGGGTAATAAATAAGAGATAAGGAAGATCACACACATTGATAGATAATACGGATGCCTCAACTTAACTGGAGCTCATCAATTATACAGCTCCATTTTCATGTAGAGATTGTTGCATGGAAGTGTATTTATGTACAAATATAAAAAATACCCAAACCATTTTTTGCTGTTGTCATTCTTCTGTTTGTCCAGTTTTCAAAAAACAAAAAAATGAAAACACATTTTAATAGGGAAAGCATTAAGAAAAGTTGACACACATATGCCTGCAAAGAGTAGTGTTGTGTAGGTGCATTGTGTTTTAACCTTTAAACTAGGAAACATTTTACACACTGGTATATACTAAACTATTATGAAACTAACAAGAGTCGTAAATATTCATGAAGGATTTAGTCTTGTAAAAAATTTACAAGCTCATTTTTCAACAGTCACTTTTCCATTATCTGAAAAAAGCAATAAACCGTGATAGATTATGATGAGGACCAAGTATATTTTACGATCTGTGCAGCATAAACAGCTACTTTTTTTGCAAAATGAGCTTTTTTGCAAATGGATGTAATGTTTTTTGTTGTTACATATTTCAGAGGATTTATGGATCCACCACCCTCAAGTCAACTACTTTTAGATCCGGTGAGAATGTGTCGTAAAAATAGGAGGAATACGAAAGATTCGTCAAACTTTATTGTGCACGGAAATACTGTGGGTATGGCACACAGGCACCGTCGTAAAGTCCGCAGCTTTTGCACCAAAGAACCGGAAATTATTCGTGAGGCAACACGAGGCGCCCAGATTGCCACTGCAGAGTGTCAGTACCAGTTTCGCAACCGCAGATGGAATTGCTCTTCCCATCCTAAGAGTATTCGTCGAATACTTGACCGAGGTAAAAACATTTTTTATATTTCAGAGAGCACATATGCATGCAATATTACTACTGAATAATTTATTTTGCCTTTACCTCTACCGCAATAACTATACTTTACGAGTCATTAAAGGTCTTTTGTTATTGAATTTTTAAAAAAATGACAGTTAAGTCGGAAGGGTAAATTTAATAACACATTAAAAAGATGAACAATAGTTTTCATCATAAAACCTGAATAGTTATGTTTATTAATCCAATCTATATGAAGGGAAAACTAAAAGATAAATTAAATTAAAATTTATTTCCTTGCACTTTACGCGAAACAATGAGTGTTTGTACAACGACAACAAGTGTGAAGATTTGTAACGCATACTCGTCGAACCAGTTAGCTTGTCATCATTGATGTTTAATATGCAGTTTTTATGTCACCTTTTTCTGCGATATATTATGCATGGAATATGGTTTACGTTTGCATTATTTTCTACACTTTAGCAAATAAGTAACTTGAATAATAAGCCACACATTACAAGAAAAAATTGTCAGATAAACTACCTAAATCAATACCAATACATAAATTAGGTACATCTCTTAGACAATATGATATGTTGCATGTAAGTGGAGGTTAAGGTGTCACCTTATAATGGAGGTCTGGGAATAAAATCTTGTAAACATTTCACTTGAATTATTTACATTTATGACACAATAAGAATTGCGTTCATTGTAATCAGGTTCAGGACACTCGACTCTCATCTTATTGATGATGCGGTAAAAAAATATATTAATTATTTGCAGACTGATATTTTTATGATGTTCTATAAAAATGGAAATGATTGAAATGACACTGCAATCATGAAATTACCTATGTACTTGTTGTTATCACATTTTACTATGAAGTCGAAAAGATGCAAAAAATGAATGTACCGAGTTATATCGGTGAAATATAAAATATAATTTTTATACCTATGTGCACTGAGTTGCATAACAGCTCATGATATCATGATACATCGTCACAAATCATATTTTCGTTTTGTGTGACACCAATTGAATATCTCGTTTTCGCTTGGAGCATGTCATGTTTATCCCCACCATTGTCCTAAAAATCAGCTCCATTTCATAGAATCGTCATTATCATTAGCAGCAGTGTTGATGTTCACAATGAGTTTGTAAATTGCGAAGGTTAATTAGCATTCAAATTTATGGTCTACAAGTGTTTATTATGTGCGGAAAAGTCGTTTAATGATAGTCATAAATCTTGATCTTTTTAATTTTCTTGGCTGGTTACTTTATTCTTGGGAGGAATCATAAAAGAGCAACGGAACAAAGCTCAAAAGTCACGTTTAAAAACATTCATGACAATATTACATTTAGCTTTATGTAATCTTTCTGAAATTTATGCAATGCAATGTAATGTATGTACAAGTAAATGAAACAAAAATCAACCTCCTCATTTACAATGGGATATAGCTAAACAATGCTGTTAACGCTGGACTTATTACAATCGATGTGGCTGTGGATTGGCAGTGAATCAGTGGAATAAGATGATTTTGCTTGGTTATCTACAGATTCCTCTCACTGACCAAACTAACCTTAATAGATTAAAATTCACCAGAATGGGTAGTTTGTATTTCTTCTTATCTAGAAGAGAATAAATGAATGTGTAAAATCTTGTTATCTAACTTACAATATCGTTACCCTTTTTATATCATTGCTACTTTAGAACATTCACCACGAAGTGTTTCGACAATGCATAATCTTTTTAAGCAGTTCAGTCATATCTTTATACAACACACATTGTTGAATACGATAAGCTATTTCATCAAAACTAAGGATATCTTGGGCACAGTGATCCTGTTCAGCAAGGTGATAAATGACTTTAGCATTAAACCCATTGTTTCATGAAAATGTCTTCTTGATATGATTATGAAGAAAACTGTATTGCTTTTCCACAAATATGTTAGAGAGATCAGGTGTGTATGAAAATGCATACGTCCTGTTTGAAAATACCAGCCAGCACAGCACTTAATCTGGGTTTATCTTGAAGCTATTTAAAAATCACAAGATAAGACAAGGAGACGTAAAGGGTATAAAGATAAGATGAACAGCTATCCTCAATTTACTGGTGTCCTTTTTATTGTTTCATGGGATGGGACTTAGACTGCGTCGTTAGTCGTCACCACCACCAACTCATCATTCTCCTCTCAAGAAAATGAAGACGAGCAACGAGCAACTTTTTAAAAAAGTGTGTTTCGTTTTTGGTTTGTATATATTCTTCCAGTCATGTTGGAGCCTTAACTTTTGTTAAATACTGTATAAATAGTGTAACGCCTCTTTAGGCAGATCATTTTATGGAATTTGGTTTTAAAGTAGAAGCAGTTTAAAATACCCATTCCATTGCATCATATTCCTAAAAGAAAAAAAAACAAAGTGCATCATCCGTGCACGATCCACTCTTCAATTATTGCAGAGTCACTGTCATCCACCACCGTCATCAAATCATGAACAAAAAAGCACCTTCCTTAAGTGCAGTTTCTGGTACAAAATTGTTGACATTGACCTGATCCACACAAGAATACTCCTGTGGATGATAACAGCATTTTGGAAATGATGACCACGTTGATAATGACAGTGATCTCTTCTAAAACTGGCGATCCAAATATATTAAGCTAGTGTTTACACAAGTTTAAAAGCGTAAATGTGATATTTCTCCACTTTAACTTTGGTAGCAAAGCTAGTCAAAGTCCAACCGTGGGAAATAAAAAAAAGTTTTTTTTCTCTCTCGCCGGGAGTGACAATAGCAAGTGATTTGTATTTGTAAACCTTATAAGTAGCATATAAGCGTGTACATCTACCTGTTCTCTGGTTAGATGGATATTGCTACAACAAAATGAAAGAAAAAGAATGAACTTTATTCCTTTTCTACTTTATCAACCCATTCTTGCTGAAAAATACGAAGAAGCATCCATGCTGGCATTGTTGACAAGTCACTGTAGTGGTATCTCCTTTATTCCTACCTGGCCGGTAGTAAATCTTGTCCTCTTTTCATTTTCAGTTTCATCGATTCCATTCTTACACCACAAAAGTACTCATGAACTTGTCATGCTCGCTACTCTCCACAACTTAAAATCAATGCATTGCCACAGAATATTCGAATGTTTTGTGTTTGTATTGGTCACTAATTCACACACGATTTTTACATTCACATGTAGTTATCGGTCATATGTGCTTATCAGATGGGGGAGAGTGGGCAATACATGTTTTACGGTTTTTGTAACCAGCACTGCGCATCATCACACAACATATCATTTGAATTGGCATCGTTAACTTTGTTGACGGCATTTTAAAGCAATCACTCATTTCAACAATTTCAGCAGTAGGTAAGTTGCCATTATAACTGTCATTTCATTCTGGTTTTTTACTGCTCATATAAGGTTGCACAGAAGAAAACGTCAATTGTCACGATATCTCTGTGTGTGCAATTATGTATTACAACAATGAGAGCAACAAAACGTTACTCAAGTTTTTCAAGCCAATTCAGATATATGACAAGTGACAAGAGGGATGATAAAAAAGAACAAAGATACTCATAAAATTACACAATTTCTGTGTAATTCTTTCATGCACTAAAGCATTACAGGTAAAAATTTATAGAGAGAGAGAAAACGAAGGAAGTGTACAGGTTGAAAAGGAAGACCTCCTTGGGATTTATCATTATCAGTAAGAAGCTTTTATGGCATGGGCATGACTCATGGGAACTTGGTTCCTAGTCAAACTGAAAATACCTACATAGTATGACGTTCATGGAGGTAAATAGCTTTCACAGCCAAGTTACAAATTAAATTGCGGTTTGGCCCTGATTTTACTGTCTGTAGAAAACTCATCGATTTTTTTTCATTCTGACTCTAAGGTGTATTTGGACATTATGGGAAATTGAAATAGCCTGCTTGAACTTGAACCATCTTCCTTTCCCCACACAAGTCATCTTCATTGTTTACCCAACAATGCATTTCTTTAAGTATACACCAAGTACATTATTTAGTTAAATAGCTAAACATACAAAAGGAAACAATGTCGTACATTACATTCTGCTGATCACTCCTTCTTTTGGTAAAAATTTGAATGGCTGAGAAGGCAATCGGAGGGAAGAGCTGATGATGGAGGACGGGACGGGAGAATGGATTTATTAGCTATCAATCATCAGCCATCCAAAGAAGAGGACTTCACACAAACACACGTAGTAGGCGAGCAGAGTAAAAAATGAAGGGTTAAACAGATTGGTTGTAAAGTTTGTTTAAAGGATGATTGATTGTTATATGATTATCAATCTGTCTTCCTGTGAAATATGGCAATGATGGGAAATGAACCAAGCCAAGAAAATTCATCAACCAAGTGGTGGGGTCATTTAATCAGTGAGCACATCAACAGCTTTCATATCAAGTCATTCAAGAATAACTGAAAAGAGATGAAACCAATTTAATAACTGAAAGAATCGCTAGATATATGTGTTGGTTTTAATGTAAATAAATAATTTAGGTTTGAAAAATCTACCTGTCGAGACAGCAAAAGTATTTTGTGGTGAACAGGTATCATGATTCAATTAGTGATTATTAATTACTTGCTCAATATTCCATGCAAGATCTCAAGGGCATGTTTGGTGAATGGCTAATAAGGTACATGTGAATGGTGAAAAGTATATGCGATTATGTGTTAGTATTCTGCAGTGCATTGTCATCCACAAGACAAGTGTAAAGCAAATCCTGCAATGTATGCGATGCGTTGGGTACATATACTTACCAAGAGAACATCTAAAATTGCTTGTAGACTTTTAGACTAGATAGATACGTGATATTGATAAGAATGAGACAAGCTCGATTGACTAGTAAATTTTGGATTATGAAGACACGTAAATTGTTGTGCACAATTTGGTGAGACAAAACTTGTGAATGAAAACATTTTTCTGAATGAGAATGAGTAGTCAAGAAAGGCAAAGCTTTTTGTCTGTCGTCTGAAATTGACTTTTGTACTTTTTCAAGAGACAGGAAAAGCACTGTTGAAACTTCAAAGTGATGATCTGAGTGATTTGAGGATCATAAATGTGTACCTGATGATGATATTATCCCACCTTCTTGTTCGAGTAAGAGGTTAGGTGTACGCAGTATATAAATATACTTCACTCATCTACTAGTCACTCTGAGATTATATAGAGAATGATGAGTAAATTTGTTGCAACTAAATGCATTGTTGTTTGCATAATGAAAAAACTAAAATACGACTGAATGAACCCATCACGTCATTTTCTTGACTGTTGACAAAAGACCGTTCCATCATTACATCACATCATTTGCTGCTTTTCCTTTTTCCTTTCAGACAAAGCTAGTAAGTTATACAGAGAGCAAGTGTCCATCCAAGTTTTTCATCTATTCTCTTCATTTTGTTATCTCCTGCTGATAGTATTGGTAGTAAGAGGATGTTAATGGTACTCCCCACTTGGTTCACTTGGAAAAAAACTTGGAGAGGTGAATGAGAACGATGATGCAGATAAGTTTGAAACCTATTGAGAAAACACTCAACTTTTTTCCACGAACACTTGCCTAGTTGTCTGCTTTGTTTATGAAAAAGAGACAGTTTTTGCTATCACTTAATTTGAAGTAAAATTGAAATCGAACTTTACATCAACAATATAAAATGCGTATATAAAGCATCATTGCCATTAACAAAATGAGAACTGAAAACTTAAAAATGTTTATATTGTTTATTAAAAAGCGTGTAGTAATGGGGGATTCAGGTAGATTGACATTGAAAGGCTTGTTCAAAAATAAAGTTGTTTTCCACTTTTTTACAATCATCAAGACACAATTGCCCATGATAACAAGTAGAGTGTTATCATATGAGATTTTCATTATGACTCAGCAATAAAATTACAATACATAATGACAATGTAACAACATGTAGAATTGTTGGTGGCATAGAATGGAGAAAATGACCTTTGAAGAGAGTTTTGGGAATACCACAACTGATCTTCTTACCTCAGCATACCCTTAATTCTTGTGGTGCTTCAATAATGAAGAAAAGTCTTGTAAATACTTTTCCATTGTGCAGCATAATAATGTTTTAAAGCACACAAACAAAATATATTCTATGAATTTTGGAAAGTCATGCAAATAAAATTATCTTGGGGACACAAATTGACCTTGCATGCATTCTCAAAAAATCTTTGCTAAAATTTACACAATACAAATTACAATGAAAAGTGAAGTGTCCTGAAATTTCTTCAAATCATACAATTTACAATATTCTTTCATCAAGAAACTGACTACATGCGTAGGTAATATTATGCAAATGAAATAAACTTTCATCAAAAAAGTTTAATGAGAAACTTCATGACTTATTCCACTCCACGTATACGGCGAATTTGTTTGAAGCTAATAAAAAGAATATTATGATTTTTACGATTTGAGTAAATTAAAAATTCTAAAATCGTGACGTTTTACATTTCATATATTTCAAGGTAGAAAGGTAAATAATATTCATCGTTACATACGGTTAGATTTTCGGGTTACTTTATGGGTTTGTGAAAAATCCTCCTAAAACATGTATTAATGAAATTGAGTTCTTTCTATTCTCCGGTATCAAGTTACTTTTGTGACTCATCATTCATCTCTTTCATTTAAAATATTTTTGCTTCTTGTTTTAGATACGAGAGAAACAGCTTTCGTCCATGCCATTACGTCTGCTGGAGTGACATACACAGTAACTCAGGCCTGCAGTTCTGGACAGATCCAAGACTGTCCTTGTGATAGAACACTAAACGGTAAGAAACAAATTTGCGTTTTATGCAAGGGAATGTCAAATTTTTGCCTTTCCAGAAAACAAAATTTTGATTACAATCCGCCATTCAAAGAAAACGCACAATGCTTATCGTTCGTTATGTCTTCATTCATCCAATTCGTAAAAGCAAATATAAAAACTCATCAAATGTCTCTAAAGAAATTCCAAACCCTAGATTTTCTCACGGATAAGATGATAAAATGGTTATTTCTTAAATTCCTTAATAAAAAAGTAGAAGTCATCACCTTCATCTGTGGTTCAAGAATAAACCATTGCAATTCTCCATTCCCCATAATACTCCCCTTTTACACAAACTTTTATTACGTGCCCAAGTATTTTGTTGGCAGCCAGTTATTGTAGATATCACGGTTAGTTCACATTATAGATATCCCTGCTAGCCCATGAGTATAGTCCAGGTGCTGCTTCATTCTGTTATCCAGCGTCATCATTTTTACTGCCGTGTTTAGTGTTCACTGATTCACTTACAGCCACCTCCAAAACTAGTTTTCCAATATTTTACTTTCTTCCCTTTAGTACCAATCTAAGAGAAAAAGTTTAGTAAGACGAAGTCACATAATACATGTCTATTAAAAGCATTTTTCTAAAAAAAACTAGATGCAAAGTTGGAATTGAATTTTTTTCAATATAAAGCATTCTCTTATTAACATAGTGTTAGGCTCCATGAACATCTCAGACGTCTGGGGTTCCAATGTGCACAAGAGAATTTACTCGTCGCACTTCAAACTTTTTACAAAATACGTTGGGTGAAAGGGGTTTAAAGGTTGTGCGTACAAGCAATAATTTCTTTTAAACATCCCTTTTATTAAAAAAGGGATAGGAGAGATGAAAACAAGATTGGATCTTTTCTTTTCGTTGATGGCTCGTCGACTACATTTCTTTCTCAATTTGTTCTGTTGACAGGAAAATCGGCAGATGGGACGTGGGAGTGGGGTGGCTGCGGAGACAACGTTCATATCGGCTATGAAAGATCCAAAGATATACTTGACATCAAGTATCGACGACGAAGTGATATCCGGAGTCTGCTCCTGCTGCATAATAACGAGGCTGGACGACTGGTACGTATATCATAATCGTTAATATCAACTTATCATTTTATGATTTGTTATCTTTAACAAGTTTTATTGTTTTTCAAATCTCTTACATCATCACATTTCTTATATCTTGAACTGAATCACATTCCTTATCAAAATCATTTGAAAGTAATAGATATTGTAGTAATAAGTCTTTAAATAAATATGAATGGATAGCCATAAATCAATTTCGTACATCATAAAAAGCTCTTTTCCTAATGAATAATAAACTGCTGGAAAGATTAATGTGATAACTGGAAAAACATTTTTCAAAATCTTTACTACTGCAGCATAATTTGTTACTTGAGAAGACAGGATCCTCAAATTGACTTTTGTTGTTTTTTTATAATCTTGCAGGCTGTGAAAAGCAATATGAGACTGGTTTGTAAATGTCACGGTCTGTCAGGCTCCTGTACGACGAAAACATGCTGGCAAAAAGTTCCTCCGTTTCGTGAGATTGGAGAAATGCTGAAAGTCAAGTTTGACGGAGCAGCCAAAGTGATTCCCGGTAATGATGGGAAATCGATTATCCCTTGGATGCCCACAATTAAACCACCAGAGAAAGAGGACTTGGTGTACTTTGATGAGTCGCAGGACTTTTGTCGCTGGGACAGAAAATCTGGATCAATGGGAACCACGGGACGACAATGTAACGTGACGTCAATTGGTGTTGATGGTTGTGACCTTTTATGTTGTGGGCGGGGCTACACGAGACGAGTGATGAAGGTGAAGGAGTACTGTCGATGTAAATTTCAGTGGTGCTGCGATGTCCACTGCGACACTTGTACTAAAAAGAAAGTCATTTATACTTGCAGGTAGTTTTTAGGGTTGCACATTATAATATTAGCATGGTAAACCCTTTTCTTGTTATTTTGTACAATTATGGACTTGATCATGTATTGTTGAACTTGTAACCTGTAGTATTAGTAAACCTAGAATTTATCATTGTAATTTGTACCTAAACACCTACAAATTTAACATTTTAATTGGAAGGAAAACGTTGATCAACATTTTTATATATACCATATATAATGTATTGTAAAAAAGTGTAAATATGTGCCGGTTTCAACTATTTGATGATTTGCCGTTTGCAGCAAATTATTAAAAACGACAACACGATAGCTTTACTTAACAATTATTTACAAAGAGATGCAAACCGTGTAGTAAATCAATACATTTTAGATAAGCCAATCTTAACAGAATAGTTACTATTATTCATGTGAAATGATCATGTAGAGTTTTATTTATTTTATTAAAACACAATAACTTCAAATGCAACTAATATTGTAATATTCTTTCTTGAAACTTCTATTAAAATCTCTTGGAGCTTCGCAATCGCAATAGCCACTGTGAAATCCTAATGTGCCAAATACATTTGTGTGAAGATTTAGCCTTCTCTTTTTACACGAATCTCATAAATTTTTATATAATTAACTTGGTTCTTTAAAAAAATGCACAGAACTTGCTAGATGACATTTAATAGCAATTGCTGATAGTAGTTAAAGTTGGTACACAATTAATTTATACTACGGAAAAACGCACGTTTCCACGTGCTGATCTTCAACCACGTGAGTATTAATATCTTCTTAGTTTAATGTACATATAGTAGGTTATATTATTTTAGGACAATAGATTAGTAATAACAATTTTATAAAAAAATAAACCTTACAAACTGATAACTAACTCTGTAAAAACAACTGCAAAAAATATCTGATGAACTTTGAAAATTAATAGTTTTGATGATTTATGCGTTTTAATAAAAACGTACTTTGTTTGAATTCGATTCTTTGTCTTCTCAACTGGCACGAGTCATTTCATTATATCCATTTGTTAGAACACTTGTGCGTCACAGGTGAAAGGTGAATATACCAAGTGGTTATTTACTTTTTCCCTGAAAAGAAATGAATTACTTGGCACATTTTAATTTTGAATGACTACAGACATGCATTTAAACTTTAAATAAACAAAAAATTCTCCCACATCTGTCTTGTTCAACAATGAAATCTGTCAAACACACAAAGACTGGGGGTTTAGATTACCCTTGTACTTACCTGTACCCTTTCATCTTAGCATATCAAATGCGCTTATCAAACATTATCACTAGAATCAACATTTGTAATTGAGTGAACCCTAAAAATGTTTTGATTCATGGTATAATAAAGAAAAATCAACAAAATGTTGAATCGAATAACAAATATTTGCTTGCTATTATACAATGTTTGCTTCTTCTTTAAAGTTCAATGTTAGCGTTGTAAATAGTCTTTTGTCCCAACATGGCATCTGACCAGACACCATAGATCACCAGGAAATACGTTTGTTTGATGGATAGCGTGAATTAATTATAACTGCGTATTTTTAAAAGTCATTAAACTGCGAACGTCAAACGTCAATCGGTCAACTAGAACAATCCGTTAGAAAACCAAATTTGGAATAATGCTTTTGTTAAAGTGAAAATTGGATTTTGATCATTATTTTCGGCAAGAACTCGTCATTAGTCCATTGAACGTATAAAGTCCCCGCTGAGCTTGTTACAAAGCTGCTGTTTTACCAAAACAATTAAGTGCTCAATTTCGACTTTTTTGACAAGAAGCATGATTCTCGTTTTTCAGAACAGTCACACACTACGGCTACGGCCAACTCATTGCCACACAACGTCATAAAATAATGGTATTAGTAGACTGTGACTCCACAACCACCATTCATTCATTAAAATGAAAACCAAATACCAAAGAGGTTACAAGTTTGGAATCCTTTTGTGCCTCACTTTTGTAAAGAAAACTCTCTGGCCTGTTTCTAGTGTACAACGCTATTTGTAAAGTGATGTTTTGACTGCGCGAAAGGATGACACTCTTTCGTGAAAAGTTCCATTCTCTTGATCTGGCGTCAGTCTAGTCTCTTTTATTGTACTCTACCAGACGGATAATCTCCCTGAAAAGGGCAAAAGCATGTATTCCCTCTTCCGTGAACAAGTATAGAACATGTTGTGATGTTAAAATTATCAGAATTCATTAAGTTCATTAACTTGAGAAATTATTATTGAAACGGTATCCCCTATGAGTATATACTGCAGCAGCAGATCAAAAACAAGTCTTTCCTTTTGTGTAAAATAATATCATTATTATAATGTCATACATTTAACTGCATTTATGATACTCTTCAAAATAAAAGAACACGGGGTTCACCAAGAAAGGAAACCAAAATGCACAAGATGACTCTTTCAAAATAGAGCAAAAACCGTATATTCCACAAACAATGCACATAATACCAGGAGGATATTATTCTTCTTATGGGTATATTACATAAGTAAAAGGCTTTTAATCCGTCGTAGCAATAAAGGAAGCAAACTTGTTGAAAAGATAATTGTCAGCAAAAGCCAAAGGGGACAAGCCGTTTACAAGAGATCTGATGACAATCGGCGAGACACACTTAGCATCATTTACACGTAAACAAGTAAAAAGGCTGCAAAGGAGGAGATGAGAGGAAATTCTAGAAGAGACCCTACAGTGTCACTCTTGTCTTCTTATCGTGAATATCATCGTCATTATCATCCCCTTTCTCATCATCATCAGTGTCATTGTCACTCTTACGAGTATAAGCAAACGTACACACTAAAGTCGGATAATATTCAACGTTTCATCTTGACAAAATTTACTTTTGCTTGGTGCGGGAATTCTCTGTTGCACAAAATCATACGACATGCTTTTTTGAGGATGTATTTAATTCAAGGTAGGAAATACAATTTACTGAATATCATGAAAAAGCCAGACTTTGTACATCTCTAGAAACTAGCACCCTCTAGATTTCCTGTACCGAAAGTTCGTTTCTTCATGTTGGCTCATGCCACATCTTTTCCTTTTTGGGGAATAATGAGATGTTACAGTAAAACATGACACGATATTACTCTCTACGTATTGGAATGACCACCTCAAAAACATAACACAGTAGCTAGAGAACAAAAAGCCTAAAAACTAAAAGTCTCATCATATCTGATTTTTATGTTCTTATAAGAAATAAAGGGCTCCCTTTGAACCCTTAACTTTCTCGTTTTTTTTCATTTGCGTATTCTACCTTTATAATTTTGTTGGAGCATGAAAAGTTTTCTTTTGAGTCAATTTTAGAGGAACACAAACCGGTCATATGAAGATGATTGTCATGAAGTTTTTAAACGCTCGCCGATCGGTGCAAAATGGGAGGTCGAGCTGGCCGACCCTACGCAGTCCGAGTACACAACCCAGAAAAATGGATTGAGCTAAAATTTCAAACCTTTTTGCCTTTTAGTAGGTAACAAAGCTATTGATAAAGATATAGTGAGAGTGTGTGCCGGTGGACCAAGCAACGGCGGCGGTGGTTAGAGAGCAACGAAGCATGAACCTGAGGAATGATTATGACCATTATCGACCATTATTGTACAGGTATTCATCATATTACATTCCCTGACTTGGCGTTCTTCTTCTTTTTCACTTTCCATAAAGGGTATGTATATTATATATGCATTCTGGACTCGAAGATTCTATGCGACGTGCCCATTTTAGTTTCTGTTTACTTTTTAAAACTGTTTTCACATCACACGCCTTTATGTAAAGACCAGTAAGTTTTCCGCACTCTCTGGGCTTGAATATGTAAAAGTATAGTATTTTAAATAGTGTATGATAAAAGTTATTGAATCATCGTAGAATATATCTGATGAAGGTTTCATGATTTTAACAATGATGTTGATGACGTTGGTGGTTTGCGTGGTGGTGTCCACGTCCAGTTGAGTGTTGTACAAGAGATCTCCATAGGTTCAGAGGAATATATGGACTCTGGCTAGGAAAAGTTTGCTCCCACAGAGCTGATGAGTTATTATGGACTCCCCGAATGGACCACGGGAGGTCATGGCAGGCTATCTACCTCATCCCTATTCCCAGGCGGCAGATGAAGATGTAAAAGTAAAATTATTTACAAAGTTATCAATACGAAGATGTTAAATTGCAGTAATGATGCAAATTTGTGTCTGATACATGCATACTTTCCCTCTAGTTCACGACACACACCACTTTTCGTTTTATGACAGAATTATATAAATAAGTTCTTGTAACATTTGAGTTTGTATAAAGTTTTGCAAAACAAAATATTTTTAAAAATCGGTGTGTATACCTCTTCTGCCTTTAAAAACATAGTTTGGGGCATAAAAACCTTAACACTTGTGTACTTCTATTTTGGTTAACCATGAAACATAAAAATTTTAAACTTTAAACTGTGCATGCTGCACTGAAAAAGGCTTTGCGCATAGAAAGCGGAAAGAAAAACAATAAAAAGCCGTTTTTCTTTTAGCTTTATTGGAATTGGCAATATGACGCCTTTTTCAATTTACATTCACAAGAGAGGTGTGATTTGTAGCGGGGTGCGGTGCTCCTCTTCATGTTCCACATAACCATACATTTTTTCACCCGGTAATGCTCCCTGGAAAATTGGACTTTTGTATGTTGGGAATAAAAAAACTAACCGCAATATATCACTTGAGTGATATAGATTACACGGTATCCGTTACACAAAAAAGTAACTGCGCGTACATAATGTGACTAGCCTGCACTTTAAATACACACGCTGTGGAAGACAGTGTAATGTCCCATGATTGTTGATATGCTTTGGCTCACCCAGTAAATTGAGTGATGTAAAATTTTATGGCTGACAACTGATTACCATTACTTCCCTTTTTATCCTCTGCGGTATGCACCACACCGCATCATATATTACCTATACAGGCAATAGGAGGAGTGTGCTTGTATCTTCATGCTTATATATTATGCCACATTACTTGTAAAAATGGCTGTAAGACGCATCTTTATCACCTATAATAATACAATATCGCCGGGGATATTTTAACAGCTCCTTTTTTCTCTTTACGTATCATCTTTACACTAACTGCGCACTCACAGCTTAGTCTGTATGATTTGCCATCATTTCTGTCTGGTAAGTGTGGTGAACACGAATTTATTGATGTAGGCCATCCAGCATTGAAAAATGTATAACCTATTCTAGTATGTACGTAAATGAAAATCCGAAATGTGTAAAATTATGTAATGTTGTTAAATAATAATAATGACAAGGTTATATAAACGGAATAATGTATGACAGTGATGGTGGTAGTCCAGCTAGTGGTTTGAACATTATGAAGATTTAGAAGTCATCATTTCGTTATGGGTCTGCCCGTTAATTACCTTTCCTGCTGCGTCCAAGTAATATCATCATGCCACCACCACTAAAGTGTATATATCTCTGGTTTTATGGGTTCTTTGAAATATTTTTATGAATTGTGTACGAAATGAACAGGCAGATTTACGATTGGATGTGCTCGTTTTTGTTGTTGTTCTGTTATTGAAAGCTTGGCTATTATATAACTTACTGAAAATGAAACGTTTGGAATGGGGGTGTTTTATGCACCACGAAATGCAATGTAGAGATTTCCTATGTTTTTCATTCATGCTCATGCACTTTATAAGCCAAATTTAATGCTCACTCTAAAAGGTACTGAGTGAGCTCCGTAATTTTGTTTTTTTTATACATGAACGTTTTTCACAGGAAAATGCGCAAGGTGAAAGTTAATGTGCAGATGAAAACTCACAAGAAAAAATCCACAAAAACAATTTTTATTTGAATTCTATTTTGCCCGATTTGATTTTATTTAGTTGCTTTCATGAACAAATACACGCTTTAAGATAAATATTAAGATAATTGCTTACTTTAATAATGTTTAAATAACAATAAACTACAGCGTTTGAGACCAATAGTTTCACAATGATTAAAATGGATTTAAATGCAATATTGGACATAAAACAATGAATTGAAATTGTGCATACTCATATGTGTGCAAAATGTAAAACATTATTTGGCTTTAAAAAGTAAACATTGATGGTGCGAACTGCAAATATGCTTTAAAATGTCTAATAAATCAACACGTTAAAAAGTTACAAGAAATATCGTTACAATACTATTCAAACACATGTTTTCTCTCGGAGACTCTAAAATTTATGCATCATGTATAGTTCACAAGTTCTTCTCAATTACGCTGGTTTTTAGCTTTAAACAAATGTCTCCTACTGATTCTTATATCTTGAATAATAAATCAAAACTATGTAAGGACGAATAGTATAATATGGTGCTTGGTGCTAATAATTAAAAGTATAAAAGTAGATTAATGCTTTAAAATTGCACTTGCACAATACTGTTTGACGGTTCATCTAAGAGTGGGGACGACGAAATAAGTTTATTGTTCTCTTGGTATAGTGTGGGATATTTCATTGCGAATCATTAAAATTAATATGGCAAAACATTCAAAAGGTATTTTGGGCATAAAACAACAAATTCGACATTGCAAATGATCAGCAACATCTAATTATCATACAACTTTACACCTTAAGCAAATCTTAGGTAATTTTACTACATACACTATATATTACACAATTATTAAATTTACAAACTATTTACAAGTTTTATATACACAAAAAAGTACAATTTAAAAAATAACTTATACAAAGATACGTCGCCCCCTGTTTCTTCATTTTAGCACATTTGAGTGTTATTTACACGTATAAAATGTTCTCGTCACAGTACAGTTCTTACACTCCACTTGACAACACCATTGAAATGTGCACTTGCACCGTTCCACCACTTGTTTGACAGAAATGGTGTACCCCCTTCCGCAGCACATAAGGTCACAACCATCCACACCCATGGACGACACATTACAAGCTCGACCTGACGTTCCAGAGACACCATATCTCTGATCACGTTCGCAAAAATTTGGCGAATCCTCATAAAACACCAAATCTTTTTTCGTGGGAGGCTTGTGATCAGGGTTGTAGGGTTTCAATTGAAACTTGTAACGACCTCTTCCACCCCGTCCAACATCCCTTAACATACCTGCATTGCTTATCTGAACTCTGGAAGCTCCGTCAAATCTGTCTTTAATGGTGTTTCCTACTTCCCTCAGATGTGGAAGACGCATCCAACATGTTTTCATTGTACAGGATCCTGACATTCCGTGACATTTGCACTGTCGTCTCATCAAATTTTGAACATGCTGAAAAAACAAGTAAAAAAAACTATGAGCATCCAGTGTTTTATTTTTTTTGTTTTCTTTATAAAAGATAAATCCCTACATGAGCGCAGGAAACCATTCAGTAAATTTTGAAAAGAAAAACCTACAAAAACTCATTTCTGTCAATAGTGTAAGTGGAAACTAATGGATCTATAATGAACTGCTGACAAATGCAGTAAAATTTTTTGGGACTTTTTTTCGTGATCAAGTACCATCTTCTTTTCTTAAGGTGAAACACCTTTTTAAGAGAAAAAAGTAGTAGTTTCTTCTAAGCTTCTGGGAAAGTATCTATAAACATGTCATACGCTGTCGTAAGTCGTTTGTTACTACAAACTCAACAGCACTGAGGGTTCTCTCATGAAATGTCGTGAACTTGAATGAAAAGAAGCTAGCTTTCAACAATTTCATATTTTTCATTCTGGAGCAAAAAATATTACTTTGTAAAATATAGACATGTCTTAATGTACTCTAGTAAACGAGAATGTCACGCTCTCCTAAGGTTGACTTTTTAGTGAAAGAATAGATAACGTGCATCATTCCGAATCCTCCGACACAAATGTTCATCCGGGCTTGTTGGGAGCTAGATTCCCTTATATATAAGCAACTCTAGGAAATTTATACAGAGTCATAAATTTGTCAGTGGAAAAATTTCGTTAAAAATGCTTCTTTAATTGAAACTTTAGAGTTCGAAATGGTCGTATCAAATTACGGTACGCACGTGAGCTTGGCATAAAAAGTTTTATGTGGCTCCTTCTTTCCCAAGACGCATTTTTATGGAAACCTGACTGCTGGACACATGGTCATGCATAACATTCAAGCTGTCAAGCACAATGTTGAGTGATACACACGTGTATTCGGGCCGTCATACAAAGTTAAAGCATTTTAAACTGCGGGTGACACGACAATATGATCACGACCCATAGCCAAATTACACTACGTCATGCATAAATTCGGCCCTTAAAACGCTGAATATTGAAAGGACATCCGATTTTCTTATGCAAGCTCACAGAATCTTATGAATTGCATGGGGGGAAAATATATTTTTTTTACAAAAACACTTACAAAGCGTCCTGCTTCATTGTTGTGTAGATTCATAGTTCCTCTCATGTCTCTGGCCTTTTCCCCGGCATCAACAAAGTCCCTTGAGAATTTGTAGCCAAACTCAATATTGTCTGAGCATGATCCCCACTTCCAGTTCTGATCCGGTGTCATGGCCCGACTGTATTTGTTGTGAAGTCTGTAGTCACAGGTACAAGACTCGATGGAGCCCTCACTGCAGGCTCTAACTACTGCATGTGTAACGGCCGCACTTGTCATTGCGTAAATAAATGACGACTCTCTGCAACCTAAAGAGAAAAAGAAACATTCAAGTCATTAGCAAAATATTTATATCGAGAATTGCATTGCACTAGTAAATCTTGAGTTCCAGTGCAAGAAAAAGAGTTGGCTGATTGAACAAAGACCAATGTAGCTTTTAATGATGATTTGCATTCTAAATGGCCCTCACGTCACATCATGTCAAATCAAATCGTTCACGCCACCCGTTAAGTACTATTTTTCATTGACACTGAAGCTTTTTCAATTTTAATGCTACTTTCCCATTCATCACACAATCCAAGTAAGAACTGTGCTGTTGAATAATATTATGCATCAAAAGGTTCTCCCAAGACACAGATAGATAGAGAAAGGAATACAAAATGTTACCTTACGCATTGAGGAAGGATAATAAAAAGGTAGAACGAAAATAATAAAAAGATTCCATTCATAAGAAAGCATTGTCAAACACCAGTAATTCATGCGTGACTATGTTTTTGGCATCTAATGCATCCATCCTCTTTTGTAATATGCAACTAATACTTTAATCCTCCCCTTTTATATGGATGTTTCCAAAGATTTTTTTCGTGTTTGTGATGACGAGTACCACTATAGGGGTTGATATTAGCATTAAATCATTTTATACTGTTAAAAACTGATACGTAATACGATGAGAAAAGTTTTTATCATGGAATATAATATTTTATCACATATAAAAGCAGGGAAACTCCTTTTAATAATTTTTTATTCTTCTGCTGGAACATAATGCAATCTTGTCTCTTGTCAGTTTGGTTTAGTTCAAATTTCACCACTGCATGACTGGAAACATTAACTGTAATCATTGCGTGCGGTACACAGTTTTCATAAATTCGCCTAGACTTTTGGCAGAATTTCTTAAGATACCGTTATGAAAATAGTAGATAGTATCAACTTTTGTAGTATTTTGTATTCCAAGTTGTAAAATATTTTGCTATTTAAGTTACTAAACTAACATAAAGGCTAATATGATTAATAAAGAAATTTGGTGATTTGAATTCTTGAAATGATCTCGGTAGATGTGCAATGAATGCTTGCACCTTAAAACAAGCTTTTAAAGGGGGCGTATCACATCATCAGCCATGCACGTCCTTACAAAGTATTTGAAAGTGCATTTGTACGCATGCTTGGCAGCTCAAACAACAAAAGCTTTTCTCAAATCATATCACCTCACACAAAATATGTATTATCACATGCTACATATCCCACGTAAACATATCTTCGTAATGAAGGACAATTTTTGTTCCAGAACCAAAAGCCAAAGAAAATGATATTATGCCGACGCGTTCTCCTTTTTCGTTTGATTGTTTGCTTAGTTCATTACACCGCCACCTCTACCAGTACGTTAAAAAACAGACAAAGCTAAATAATACAGAACAGATAAAAAGGAAAAAATCCGTTTTATTAATTTAATAGCTGCCGTGGCGCATTCATAAAAGGAAGGCTGGATAATGTCATAATCATGATCAACATGAGCAGCACCGACCGACCGTCATCATAAGGCACATGGTGAATCTTCATTTAGCGTTTAAGTAATTTAGTGGAAAGAGTTGCGAGTGGCCACAAAAAATACGGATTCTTTTGAAGCTTATGGGCAGGCGCTTTAAAAAAATTTAAGATGTAATCAGGTAAAGTAATACCCTTCAAGTACTTGATTATATGCTAAATATCTACTTTACGAACCTGACGATTGTAGTAAAAATGAAGAAAGGAGCAAACCCGACCTGCAGACCATGCTCAGAAAAATGCTTTCATCATATATATTATGCTTGGTACATTATCTTTACATGTCTGTTTCATATAGAGCCGTAGCGTTTTCATTCCATTTTACTTGAGTGACTTGAGCCAATGATAAACATGATGATGACGATAAATAGCATGGCATATGAAGAATACCAAAGTACAACTGCGTGATGATGATGATGATGATACCAGTACGAATCAGTATAATATGCATTTCATCAAAATGTTTGGATTCTCTTGTATCATCGTCATCAACTAAATGCTTATAATCTTTCTAAAACGTGAGTATATTGTCCCTTTATATTTGTAGATGGAATATCAATTCATATTTGATTCTGGAAGTAGCATATCTCATCTTCTTTCTCATCTCTGCAAAGAGAAAAGAGGAGAGATCAACATTTCAAGATATTATCTTATTTCAATCCATTCTTTTCTATAAGCCAACCAACAAGTTTTAAATTGAATTTTTCTACTGGTCATGTTATTCAACGATTTCGACCATCCTCCACTAGTCATCATGATTGTATGCGATAAAAAATGATATGTACTGGAGAAGATATGAGCTTACAGTTTTACCTTGCACCTCACATTGGTACTTAATAACGTCTGTGGCCTGTCTATGTTCATTCAATTTTTTATTGTTTTGATATTATGCTGATTACGATGAAAGCATCAAAAAGCAACAAAGACGGTATTATATTTTGAGTTTTCATATCTTCACAGCAATGCTTATTGCTCTAACAATTACACATTTCCTGGTGAGATGTAGGGACACTTTTGTCTGTTCAATTTCTCATTTGATTATCATTTCTTTTTTTTCAGTTGTCTGTGTGTGATGATGCGTTTCTTGTATACATGGACTGGGAAAGAATTTATAGCAACTAAATAGTAATTGCATGTACAACCTTGTAATTTGTACTAGCTGTAAATTGTATTTTATGCACTTCATGTTTAGTTACATTATTTTCACCTGTCCACTACTAGAACTAATAAATGCTCTTTAATTTGATACATTATTAGCATTAGCGTGTCATCATTTTGAAACGCAAAAGTTGTTGCCAGAAAGGATGCGAGAAAAGTAATCGACTATAGTATATACACGAAAAAAATCTTACAAATCTAAGTTACGGTTGATGCAACTGTAATAAATAAAGCTATAATATGAATGCCCAATATTACAATGCAGTTAGATTTTGGTGCATTTTTATCTTCATGGTTGTACGCATAGAATCTGAGTGTGTCTCTGCCACTTTGACTCTGGACCTTCTTTCTGTATAAGCCACAAATGTTGAACCACAACACACAGCTAACAGGATTGCTTTCATTTCATTTGTAGTAAAATATTTTACTGATTAGATACGTCACTATGTAATATAAATGATCGTATAAAAATGTCAGATTGTGGGTATCCCTGTTGAAAGCTCTAGATAATTTATTGTGTAACACTCAATTTAGATTTTTATCTAGCAGATATGCTCACTCCAAACCAAGCTGTATATTTTACAAGATGTGTAGAATGTCTGTACAAGATGGTATTTTACAATAGAACGGTTATATATTCGTCATTATAATATAAACCCGAGGAAGAGATAGAGAATAAGCAAAGAAATTGACTGAATTGAGTCATAAAATGAGGTTGGGCAGATACAACAGGTTCGTCTTTTTATAGAAAAATTATAGGAATGAGTGTGTGAAAGGTGTTACACATACGAGTCTTATCACACACTATAAATTACAGAGCAACTAATTGAACTAAATATGAAAATGAAAACTGTCAATTTTGGATCAACTTTTGGTTTAATCAATAATATCACAAAGTTAATCGTAGGTACGTTTGGAATGGGTAAATAACTTAATGGCAGCAGAATCAATATTCTTAGAGAAGCATTCGTAATTTATCCCTTATACAGTATTTTTCTAAAAGAACATGTTTGCATGAATTTCGTTTTATTCTCCAAAAAACAGTACCTTGTGTGGTATACAGTCAACCACCAACAGCACACAGAAATCTCACGGAGTCAAGAAATTAAGTTAGCACTTGGTGAAGACGGCTCACAGCGAGGTGTGCTCCTCAGGGGGCAATCACAGCTCACGCTAAACACCTTGAACTTGGATTATAATACTTTATGAACAACGACCCTCGCTCTTCTCTTCTTTTTACTGCCAACAACATTATTAGCAGGTTTTAAAAAATCATAAACATTATTTATCTTTTTTGCCAGAATCTCCACGCATCCTCAGTGCAGTAGTGTACTGGGTTGACTATTTATTGCAGTGAGCGTATGATCATTATATTCATTTTTATGAAATTATATATTATGCCAAGTGTACGTATAAACACATTTTGCTATGCATATGCACCTTTAAAAAGTGACAACCTGTAGACGTTAATGGTACAATCCTATCCAGAGACAAGGTTTAGAGTTTAATGTAACTGCATTTTTCCTAAATGACACAAATACGGAATTTTTTTCAGTTAATCGGAAATGCTACAAAGTTTACGTTGAGTTGCATATAAAAGTATATCGGATATAATATTCTCTATAAACGTTTACGTACGCGCATTTTAAAGACATGATTTTTCATTTAAAAAGTCAAATAATACTGTTAAACCCTTTAACCGCAAGTCCATCGAGTTTGCAATAAATCAAATGTTTGGTAAAAACCGAACTTTCCACAATCTACAGGTTGTGTACACTTTGTATTAGATTGGCTAGCCAAACCCAGTTCTCACAGAATTGTATTATGCTTAAATGTAAAGAAGTGAAAGACATTATTTTCAATAGCACATACAACAACTTTTTCATCATCAAGTACTCACTCATATATTAAAATCAAAAAGTGTACCTTAAAATGTTCGTGTGTCCTGCTGCATGAATAATATGAGTAATGTGAATATTTTCTCTTCGAACTTAACGGCAACAATTTTACATAAAAGTATACCGCTGTGCCGTTTAGTGACAAGACGATGCAAGATATTTAGAAAAGAGCCTCTATGGAAGTGGCGGTGACTTATTCTACTCCGTCAATACACACAGTTATGCATTTTTTATCTCATTTCATTTAACAATTCTATTAAAACTCATTTAACAAAAAAGTTTATACTCATAAAGTAAATGTTGCCAGATGAGAAAAAGTATAATTTTTCAAAAGACAAGTTAGCCCACCCAGTCCGCATGCAACAGGTAAGCCACGATATTATGACTTAATGAATGCAAACGATTTACATCACGCAATCATTATAAAAATGTTTTCCAGTTCTACTAGTGAAAAGCACATGAACAAGAAACGTACCTGCCTATCTGCAGGTTCAACAGTGTGTAGTGAAGGCTCATCTTTCTCAAGGAGTGCAACAGAAAAAATAAATAGTTCAAGTTAGATAGCGTATTGTTGAGTGTACAAAAAATAAGGAGTTGGTTGGTACCTGTTTATTTAGATTTTGTAAAAGGGATAAATTTGGTTATCCCATATCCATGAACTAACAAACTGTACTCGTTATGGTTTACAGCAAACAGCTACGTTTATTAAGACATAAAATGAATGTATAACAACTTTTTCTCTAATATGATGGCAGAAAATGGTTCATCATCGAAGTAGTAGGTATTTATTTACAAATTCCTCACCCTATACATGTACGGGTATTAATGGAGTTTGAGCTCAATTTTATAGAGTACTCATCCTGCTAGCCTGATCGCAAAGTTAAATTCCCAGACAGATGAGGGTTCAACATGAATCAGGGAAAAATACGTTGAAGCTAAAAAAGAACTCCCAGAAGTGCTCTCCGTGTACTAATCACAAAATACCTTTTTCTTGTTCTTGCAAACTTTTTAGTGAAGTGATCATGATCATTTTCTTCTTCTTCATCGACAATGCAGTAGCCTCTGATTTGATCTCACTCACCTGGTCGTGTACGTAATTTAGATGCCCCACTAAACGGCGGTGTTTAGGTAGTATTAGATGGTAAGAGAAAACTTGATGTGTGAGTTCCACCACCGGCCATTGAGCATGATGATGATAATTATGCAACCTAATAACAGGGCTCTGTATCCACCACTAAATTGAAGAGTAACTTTTGGGAAAGATGAAAGAGAAGAAATGAAGGCAAAAAAAGAAAGGACGACGCGTAAAAAACAATGGACAGGCCAAGAAGGATTTTCAGGAGCTGAGTGAGTGATATTTCTATCACCTTTTTTGTGTTCCATCTACTTGTTCTTACAAGACATGGAGGTACGCAATTACTAGTCCGTTGATGTGCTTCCTTCTATCTACACTGTACATATCTTGTAGGTAACACAACTCACAAAAGACTCAGTGGACGTAAAAGAGAAAGAAGCAAAATATTCAGCTCACGATAAAGTCATTCCGTGTCATCAGCATCTTCTTTGCTAATTACTGAGAATTTTAAAACAGTAAAAGTTATAAAGGAAAGGAATAGCAATAATTAACCTCATGTTACTGTATTGTGTTGATGCTTCCTTGAGGACAAGTATGTCATTAGTCAAACATATAACTGTACTTCTTTTGGCATTGACTGACGATGAAAAAGGGTGATGAAGGAAAGAATCTCCAACTACATTTTTTGCATAATAATCATTCAGGGTTTTTGCGAAATTCACTGTGGTCTCGTGGTGCAAAGGTAATCTTTTGCGTAAAATACCTCGGTAAAGGTATAGTCCATTTTTATTACAAACTTACCACCCGCATTTGAAAATAATTACATAGTTCATTTACTACGTATATGGTAGTAAAAATATTAAGTTATTAAGTGAAAATCACTTGAGGCATCTGAATGTAAAGCAAACTTTTATGATAATTCAGTACATCTCAACAGTACTTGAACCACTGTAAACTGCAAGAGAAAAAACATTTTTTTTGCAAGGACAAAGGACATTCTATTGAAAATCACTTATATCTAATGCTCTACAAACTAATTGCCAGAAAGCTTTTCTCATTTTAGCTTACATAGCACATGTAGTTAGAGGCCTAGATATTGGTGCATTTATAAAATTTAAAGCGGTCATTAATGCACTTTTTAATAGCTTAATTTGCCAGCAAGTTGGTGTTTGTATATAATTTGAGAAGATTAAATCTTTTACAGAGAACACATTAAAGGGCATTAAATAACAATGATTTTCTCCCGAAGGTCTTTCGATTCTTTACCTTGCAAGGTACGGTAATAATTTTGTATTGGGTAGTTGTACTTGGAATACACATCACGTTGTACGCAAGCATTTATATTATTTTCGACAACCTGTATACCAGCATCAGAAACGCAACATACGGCTTTCTTTTTTCATGGTCATGACAAATGAATGGATCGAGCCATGTAATTAATTCCAGCCGGCTGTGAATAGGGAAGGCTCAAACATACCTCCCTGACTGCTGGCTGCTGTTGTTGTGTGCAGCGCTTCTTAGAGAGCTTCAGACACGAAGAACGCGTTGGGAACTAAAGATTCTCCCTGTAATAATCACTGCGGCATGGGAGATGCCGACGAAACAGCAAGAATAGAATGCATGCATGTTCAAAGAAGATTACCTGAACCTGAGATGAAAGGCATGCGGTGTACATCCGATCATTGCTACCATTACATAACTTGCATGGCGTTCCACGGAACGATTATCAAAGGGAGCACTTCCCTTTTTGCATTCAATAAGCAAACCACGTACTACACACAAAATAAAGATACACGCATACAAACAAAAGAAAATTGTTTGTGATTCCTGATCAGATTGAAAAATATTAAGCGATTTCAAGTAATAATCATGTTTTATACAATTATTATATCGCATTTTTCAGATTGTGCAGATGTGATGGGGAAGAAAATACAGTAGATGTAGTAGTCTTTAGGTTCACTGGTACTGGTAATAAAATTTTCTCACTTCACTTTCATTTTTATTGCTGTTATTTCTACCGGTATTTTTCTGCATATTATTTTTTGAGAATGCACACTAGTTGGATTTTTTGAAGCTTGTATAAAATTTTCTCCAGATAATAATATATATGCGGTTTTTATTGCGATAATACTTGTCATGTATGCTTTTGTAAAAGATAAATACAAACACTTTTACAAGATTGTGTAGAGCGAAAAGTATAATACTGACACAAACTACATAGCTCTCAATCCTTCCGCTGTAAAACCATCTGCAAGAAAAGAATCTCAAAAAGATGTTCTTGCAGTATCATTCTATACTCACTGTTGTAAATTAGTAATTTGACAGATGCGTTTTTTCAACTTGAATGTACATTTTTACATTGATTAGTCTTGCATACAAGCAGCATACTATTTGTGTTCATGAATTAGGAATCTATTCGTAAACATGCATAATATGCATGATAAAATTGCTGTACCCAAAGGGAACACATTAATACCCATCTTTAAAAAAGCACATCTCATCTTCCCTTTTTCAAGTGCTTTTTATTTATATACATGTATTACAGTATGCTAATACTTTCCCCCGAGCAGTACTCAATAAATGTACTGTAATTTTTCTACTTTTAGCTTATGTCTTTATTTTCAGCTCACAACAATAAATATTAGCATGCTCTTCAGACACAAAAGATTATCCCTAAATAATAACACAAAACAATCAAGTTTATTTTGCATGCACATTCTTTTCAAAATGGTTTGGTTCTATTACTTTTGATTGCTGTAATAGCTATATCAGGTATCCAAGTAGTAGATGAGTATCGTATGAAAACAGCTACTAGTTTGCATTTTAAAAAGACATGTTCAATGTTTGCGTACAATGCTGCAAACATTTAGGCTTTCCAGTACATTGTCTTTACTACTGTAAACCCAAGCCATTCTATTACATGAGTTTAAACGTTGTACATGGACACTGGATTAAAAGCGGTCGTGTGGTGCTTGCCTTTGGGTGAATTAACTTTTTTTCTTACAGAATGCTGAAAGTAACCAAATCATGTGTAAGCAATCTTTTTTCCACTTTTTTATTCCAGGTTGTTCTTGGCTGTTGCTTTTTTTGCCCGACGACGTCTTCGTCGTTGTGTGGCAGTAAGCTAGGCCTCCGAGGTAGAAAAGTCAACAAACCATGCTGGTACGTTGAGTGTGAGCAAAAGATGAAGTTAATATTGTTACCTACTATGCACGTTCATATTACATATACACACAATATTATTAGCTGATGCCTCCATGATGCACGTTTTGTAGTTTTTACATAATATATTATTATTTAGTCAAGTATGCATATAAATATGATCTTGAGGAAAGGAAAAAAATTCTGAGATTCCATCAAGATTGTCTTACCCAACACACACTAGTATATTAAATACTTCTTGTATGAGTATACCTTCATGAGTATGTATTTTATTGTGTTGTTGCTGTCTTTTCTCTTTTTGAAACTTGAAACTGAAACGAAGAAGCAACCGACTTGATCATCCGTCCAACCTCCTCACTTATGATTATTACAGAGTGCTTTAGTCGGCAGGGGAATGCCGCCTTTGTATTATTACACTCGTCATCATCAGTAGTTCCATCTTCATCATCTCCCTCTCTCACTCTGCACACAGTCTCATCATCATCTTCATCAAGAGAAAACAATGACCAACCTGTTGCTTCCGATATTGTTGTTATTATACCTCTGCTCAATTCTCACAATAAGTGTTTGCATATCTCTGCGTAGCTGGATATTATTATAGCAATATGATTCCCAACTATGTGCAGCGGAATCCGAATTTGTATGCGCTATTCAAATTATGTTAAAATGGTATGGAAAATCGTGAAAACACTTCGTCGTGTGTTTACCAGCAGTTTCTTTGGTATGCAAGAGAAAATGTACCGAATTTTTCTTGAGTACACATATGAAAATTAAGATGCGCAACTAACTCTTCTTTTCCCCATATAGTATGGTTTAGAGATGCGTTCTTATAAAACAAAAAAGCTTTTAAGAATGATTCGGTAAAGTATTCCTGTAATTTCTCTCTCTCTTACCTTTTTCAACAATTTTCCCAAATAGATTCTTCCCCCTCCAAAATGACTTTGTCGGACAATTCCATCTTCTGTTTCGGAATTGATGTTTACACTCTACGATGGCTTCATTCGCTCCTTTGGCAATAGCTTCTAAAACACCCTGATTCTCACGTACCAGTCTCTGTTGCTTTTTCCTCAGCACCGCTTGTACTGCAGGCTCCAGATAATTGTTTCCTATGTTCGCACCTCCACGAATGGCGTTCGTTATTAAATTATTTGGCTCTTCTACTTTGGCGATACCCCTAAGGGAAAAAAGAAAAAAATATTATATGGATTTTTGAAGAAAAAATTAGAAGATCAGACACACAGAAAAATTAAGCGACCCTTTTCACGTTTTATACAATCATAATTGAGATTTACAAAGTCGTAAATTTTCAAAGAGGATGCTCTGAGCAGAAGGTAAAGAAAGCATGCATGTAGTAGGAAGGAATATTAAGGTTTTTACAAGATGAGATGAAAGTAAAAAAGCAATTATGTAACATATACTGGGCTCAAACATGCGCGTTACACTCCCAAAATCCTAGAACATCAGCACTGCTGCTTGTCATGGATTTTCATTCTTGTTTCTACGAAATTATCTTGCCAATCTAGTTGTTCAACTGAGACTTTGAATGAAGGTGGCCAGCCTAAATAGGTTTGAGTACATGCGGTTATGACTATTCGCTGTCAATGATGATGTCATCTGCGTTTAAGTGGGCATTACTCACATGATTATATTGCAATCGCATTAGTATTCATTCAGTTACAAATCGTGTACTTGAAGGTGCATCATGTCTACCACGTTTGTGTTCATGCTTCAAACAGTCAAGCAATTGGTTTTTACATGCAATAAATGAAAATCATTTGCCCTCTAATTTGGTTGATCAGCAATGTCATATTGCTTTTCTTAAAATGCCTAATTGACAGCAAATGACATTTATTACATCGATACGACTTGAAACGCTTATTAACTCTATAGCTTGTCAAGAGAGAAGATGGTAGCAATTCCACTGAGAGGTAAGAAAGATGCAGATCACGATGCACATATTTTTTGTGGCTATTCGATTTAATTATAACAATATAATATGCTGATGATGATTGCTGAAGATACGGAGTAAATTGCTTTGTTATGCTAAATGCTTCAGCTGTTATTACTTGACAGATTGTACACATCAATTTATAAAGCACTGTGACTGCGCAAATGCCGAATGCACAGATTCTGATCTCTTGTTATGGTCTCTTCACTTTAACTTTCATATCTTGTCTCTCTACTTCTCTCACTCACCATGTTATTTTTTTACTTTTCGAACTGTTGGCAATGTTGGCATGATAAAGTTATGCGCTTATTTGATTATGCTTTTATCGGACGGGACAAAATCCGTGGGAAAGCTTCAAGACACCAAGTAGAAGAGAAAAGAAAACAGTAAGTGCATCATTTCTAGTTGAACATATCTGATAGCTCCAAAGATACCCGATGTAGCATCATCTTATTTTGATTCATTAATCAAACGAAAAAGAGCACACACACACATAAGACACAACAACACAGTGTGCACCATACCAGACCAGCAACAACCGTTGATAGTTTAGTGGAAATGTCAGGTGCATTCATATAATAGGCATGCCATACCATATCATCATCATCCTGGTTAACTTAACTCTAAAATGCTCACCACCAGAGACTGACAGTCAGTCATGACTGCCAAGTGAATATTTCACTGCTCGAAAGCGGTACAGTACACATTACTCAACCGCTACACGACTCATTTTTAGCCGGTTCAGCAGCTCCAGTCTGGACAAAGCAAATGAAGAAGGATGAATAAAGGACAAGAAAAAGTTCATGTTTAAAGCCAATATGCCTCCATGAAGATAAAAAGAGAATGGTCGGTCGATAGAAAAAAAAGAAACATGAACCTCGAGAGAGAATAAAACAACTCTGAAAAAATTCGTGTAGGCAGTTAATAGTGGTAACATGTTACTAGTTTTATTCATGTTATATGCCATGCTACCAACTTTTTTCACTTTCTTCATCTTGGCAGCCGACGACAAAAAGACGAAGAACGACCTCACTAGTAGTTGTGCGACTTTTACTTAATCGACTCGTTAGCAGTATGTATGATGATTATATAATCCTTATAAATGAACAAATATAACCAAAATTACATTACGAGTTTAGAGGTCAAATTTGTGAACATTTCTCTTTGGGGTTTGGTTGTCGGTGCATCCTTAAATATGCTAATCAAGTTTACAGGAATCTCAGGATATTTGTCTATTTTTATCTGTCCAGCCAGACGTAAATGTTTGGGACAACTTTGTGACACAAATTGATACAATGTACACTATTGTGCCTGCTATACCGCATTAGCTTCATTGTATTGAAGCAAAGTAATTTTTATCTGTCATCCATAACCGTTTCGCAATAGTGTCACCTTTAAAACATTTGTATCCGTGTATCAAACATTTTTTTGAAAAATCAAGTAAATGCAAGTGGTGTAATATGCGAGGCACAGAACTTTTCAACCAATTTCAAGTGTACGTGATCTTTTTGCTTGAAGCTGATTGAATTTTATAGCATTGTTCTATTTGGGTGATAATCAACACGTTTTCATTTATAGCTTGTACACAAAAATAAACGGTTTACTGATACGAAGATAAAACGATGTGTTTTAAACGGAGATGGTTATAGGGAAACTAGTGCACTGGTTCATGGCAAGATAAAGCAGTAAAATCTTAACAAACGTTACGAACGTTGACCAATGGATGTTACGTGAGTGGATTTTCTGGCTGAATGCACTTGCATTTGTATAGTGCATTGTGCATTTGAGAAATTCATCATACAACCTATTTTGTAAAGATAATCAAGCATGCATAGAGAAAAATGCACAACAACAAGAAATTTAAAGTTCCTTAAACTTCTAACGCTGGAAGATCTTCCTTTGAAAAAACGAGTAATCTTTGCTGGAACCTCCTATGCGTATTATTTCTATAACGCACTAGTAGAGTGCCAGTGCCTTGCATCTCTCTAATCCGCATTCCAGTCACATAAAAATGAGATTTAAGATATCTTTAAAACCCTTTTTGTTTTTAACATGCGCAAGTAATTTGTAATCCGCTTGTTGTCCATTGCCCCTCTTCTTTTTAGAACAAGGATACACAACAAAAAGATTTGAAGCTGATGTGACAGATCATTTCTAGGAGGGAGCATAATATCTAATGTTACGTGTACTGAATCATTTTTTACATTCACCAGATTAAATCATATAAGCATAAAGAATGTTGTGAACTTAATTTTTTATCATCCTTTAATGCCACTTACTCTCGGTACCTTATTTGTTCCAAAACTTCCAAAGTAGCATTTTAATTGAGTAATGTGTTCACAAAAAATACCTAACAATGTTAACTGCTATAATGTGGAAAGATATATAGGTACACAAATCGAAAATCTAGCAAGAAGAAAATTCTCAATGATTATTCGCGCAACGAATTAGCAATACCCTACTACTACATAACTTTATGACACAAAGTCTGGATTGTTAATAATACAAAAATTGTTATTCGAGCCAGGAGCCAGATGTCAACAAATGACAATTGCCTTGCCCTTTCCTGCAGACTGTATTGAATAGATCCGCTATTTTATTGAATGGCTTACCACCAGGTATCACAAAATGATCATTACCGTCAATGACCCGTGTAACTGACTGTGTGATATACGGTTGTAAAATTGTTACATGCAATCACACGATGAAAGTTACTGTGCAGAAGCGAAAAATGGAAATGCCTCAAGTCAACTTGAATAAGATATCTTGTCGGGCCAAAGAAACGTGTGGAAGGTAGATGAATACATTTTCAGTACTCGCCCGTCAACCTCTCTGCATTCCTGGTGTTGTTGTAACATCTCTCTCCCAGTACAGAAGAATGCCTTTTCCTGTTGATGAAATTGTAAAATGTCATGTACGTAGTTAATGTTACATTATGTGCAATGCCAGATCATGGTCGTTGAAGGGCAAAGGGAGCAAAAAAAGGCCCACAACAGCGAGTCCATTGTGAGCCGGTTGAAAGTGACACTGTGTGTGGGACTTTTTCCACAACAATGGGTGTCACGGAACAATCATTCCTTGTTGCTCTCCTCATGATCGTGATGATGACGATAATATATTTTGCCATTGTTGATGAAGATGAGATGAGACTTGATGTAAGTATGCTATAATAGGTACAAAGGCAATAAGAACTACAACTTGCTCTCGGCTACTACTAAAACTGCTTTGAACGTCTGACCACATCTTTAGTTGTTATTTTGAACAACTATTCAGCACGTAAGTACAGGAAACATTCCATCTTCCTCCCACCCATCGTCATTATTACGTTTTCTTCTTTTGGGGTTCCCTTTCAAGGTAGGAGATACACCACAAAGGAATGTAACAGGAACCCTAATTTCACTCAATAAAATAATTAGCTGTATGGCAAACGACAACAATGGAAGCAAACATGGGATGAAATGGAGATATCATTGTCAAAGAGCTGGAGGAAGCACGACGGTAGGTAAATGTGATGATTAGCTATTACACTGCTCCATATGATATTTATAAATGTCGTGTTATTTCTTTCACCTTCCTCCCTTTTCCTTCTTTCCGGTCTGGTGCGTGTGCTAGGTCTATTGAAAGTGACTGTAATTTATATACTGTAAATCCGACTTGGTGCCATGTCATGTCAAATGTCATGATGTACTGTCATCACCATCATAAACATGAGAAACATGTAAAGCGATGCCGAGAACGGTTTAAAGGGCGAATTAGAAATAGCATTGGAATTGGTTGAAAGAAAATGAGAAGAGCAACAACATATCGATGACGAAGTCAATATTCATACTCTTCATTTCATTCCAAACTAAAATAAATGCTTTAATGTTTTTCTATAATATGTTCTATTCAGTATGCATGCATGCATGCACCGATGAAAAAAATGACACTAATAATATTCTATGAGGTCCTTTTATCATCTTATCTACACATTAAAAGGACAATGAGTGTGCTACACGATATCCCAATTCTTTTCATTGTTAGCTTGAGATCTATTGTCTTGCTGCTTGTTTATTTAGAATTGCATTTTAAAACCTGAATTAACTCTAGGGTTGCCCTATTTCAGCCAAATTTGACATTCCGTTGTTTAATGATACGGATAAGATGAAAACACATCAAGGTGGGTTACATCTTAGGAAAATGTAGACGATAAAGCGAGTTCTTGTTCATTGCGATAAGCTAATTAGAAAACAATGCTGGAAAATTCTAAAAAGGTAAGGCTCTAAATAAAACTTCCTCCTTCTATGAACGTTTCTGGATGTACTCATTCATTTTCTTATCGCAGAAAACCGTAATTTATTGTATCACTTTTCTTTCCATCATGCCAGCAAACCACACTGGAAACGTGTTACATCAGCTTATCAGGAAAAGTTTAAAAAAGAAAGAATGTCATGTGTTGTAACAGCATTACCGTTAAAGATAAAAATAAAATTATTATCTCTTAAAAATTGTCGAGACACGGTGTGTTATTTCTCTTGAATTTTCTTTGGAAGATAAAAACACACCTACGCAAAACGACTTTTCGTCAGAAGCCATTTGATGAACAGTAAAAAATTGTACATTTTTCCCGTGATGAAAGCAAGTGTGCATTTCAACTTTCAAGCAAACGAACGAACGCAAGTCATCCAGCAATATGATGCGATGCACTTTTTAAAAAACATAAGAACTTTAGAATTATTTTTAAGACTTGAGCATCTTGAGATGTTTTTCTCGCAAGTGATGATTGCTGCCAGCCACACAGATCTGGACGAATAACAAATTATATGACAGAATGCATCACAGAGTAGTATAATAAGCAAAAAAAGATGATGATTATGCCGACAGACAAGTGAAAAGAACAACACGAGCGAGCAAAGAGCACACATACACACGCTTTTGTAAACTGTCGGCATGTGTTCATGTATCATCATGACCATAATAATAACAATAAAATAAAACCATAATAATTGTTAAACAAATAAGGAATAATGCCCCGAACAGTGCTCGTCCTCTTTGCAGTTATTAGCATCATTTACTTTAGTAAACCAACCGACTAGTGGCACTAGTGGCACACCGTCAGTGAACATATACCACCTGCATCCCAACAAACGCTACCATTTTCTCAGACGAAAAAGAATCTTTTCAGACAAACATTAATCTTTTATGGGTGCACTTTCTCGTAGTTCAGTGATCTGGTCTGTACAACTCACCTTTTTTATAAGATAATTTTCTGGTTTTCTCTCCAGATGTGGTTCATGGGATGTGGCACTAAAATACCTGTGTGCGCTGCTAAAATTAATGTCGATGTTGATAGCATAATAGCGCAATGCACATGTAGTACGTTCTTCATTTAAAATTTCCTTTTGACTCTACCGGAATGACGGCTTTAAATTTGAAAAACACGATTTAAATATGCATGAATCAAAGGATTACTAGGACAAAGCCGAAATTATTGCATCGTTAATGGGCAAGTCGTATGGTATAGCACTCATGACTAATAGCCTATGCTATATACACTAAACAACTACAAGTTTCAAAAGTTTGTTCTAGGGCGCAGCTACAGAATGAAATCTCTGCAAAGTGCATAATATATTGCTTTTTACTTCAAGTTTTCTCTGCTTTTGGTACGCTAAGCCGTTCATTTTGTATGTTATGTTTGGCTAGGATAACTTTTTGTTCTACGCTGCAGCAGTGTGGATCTTGGGTAGGTTTATGGTTTAAAATGTGAAAATTACATTTTCATAATGTATGCAGGCTTACGGCGCACATGGGAAAAGCAGATAAAAAGACGCGTCCTCCTTTTAAGCATTATATTACACTGGTGATCTCATGTCATGCGAGTCATGAACCTGTGCTGTCTTTAGTCGCACACTTTTTTGCTCTCTTGCTGTAATAAAAAGGTTCACACCTCCAGCCACTTATGGTTGGCAGATCCATGTGTTGCTGGGCTGGCTGACTTTCTTGATCTACATAATAATTCACAAATAATGTGATAGGCAAACAAGAAGGATGATGATATTAATAAGAACCAAGAACCAGAAAACCTAAAAGAAATAAACCGATTCCTACTAAAAGTTACTTCCAATAAGCGCAATAAAGCAACTTCCACCGTTTCTGTTAATTTTTAAATAGAGAAAGAAAATGCTAAACAATATTGCATTATGATAAGTCGTCTACAAATATATGTATAAACATTAAATAATTAAACAAGTTGTATAAGTAAACATGAATGGGAATAATTGCAAATCGCAACAAACAGGCTTTTGTTTTGTGAGATTCTTGATGCGTTAGCAATTTTATTATTAAACGTCATGCAAAAAATGATTATATTTATCAGTAAATGTTCTGAAAAAACATGTTATATTATGATTATGTGGAATAGTGATATTTTGTCTAATTTTGTGTCGTATTTTGTTCTAGGCTGAACTGTTCCAGAGAAAAATATATGTCGTTCTTTGTTAAACTAGAACACGCCGGTTTCTTTGTGGAATCCTTTCTTTCAAGGAGGTTACCAGAAAAAGGAGATGTGTGAAGGAGGATGAATATACGAAAAACACGACATTTGTACACACCAATTATGTAACAACATGTGTTTGCTTCATTGAACCTGAAGGACCCTTAAAATGTTTCGCTGTCCACACATGACAGAAACATTTTAGCAAAGCTTTTAGTAGCTTCCGTGCTGAGTTACATCAGACATTTTTTCTTAATAGAGAGCTTTACTCACACTATCTGCCTCATAAAGCACAAGTAGTTACAACAGTAGCAAACTTTGAGGAGCATATTACTTGGTTGTTATCCTTCCGCTTCCTTACCTTTCTGTTACTATTTATCGACTACCGCCCTTACTACAAAAAATGCAAAAAGGTTAAAGAAACTTTTCTCGCCCTTTTATCCATCTATCTTTTTAAAGTTTACAAAAAAGTATTTTCCTTGGCACAAAAAATACGCTAGTGTAAAGCGGATGAACAATAATATGTTGAAAGCGTAAACAGAAAAAAATCAATCGGGTAGGTCGACACACACTTGAAACGTCATACTTTCAAAATACAGCACCCAAAGATTTTTCATAAAAGATTCCATAATAATGAATGTATAAACTGTTTGATATTTGTGTGTACTCTGCATTCAAGAATGTGGAATAAATATTTCGTGGAGGTACTCACGCTGAGACGCGACAGTGAGATACAAGCCTTTTAGTTCTTTTAATGCTTACTTCACCATTCTTTCATTTTTATTTGTCAATCATTAAACTACCTTTATCGACATCCGTTTGGTTTTGTGCAAGAAGGGCTTGTATCACCGTTACTTTACTTCTTTTTTAATAAAAATCACAATAGTACATCAGTCATTTCCTTTTGTACTTATTGTATTTACACAACATAACAGTGAGGAAGCCGGATTTTCTTCACTTGCACTACTCGCTCATTAATAACTTTTGATGCTGTTTTCATTCAAGAATGGTATGCGCATCATGCGCATGCTTTTACATCTTCTATAGAATTAAACTTGTTTACGAGAAAAGCAGCTGCCGATGCCGATACGTACACACATTTTCGAAAGATGATAATGATGTTAAAGCTAAAGATTTTTTCACAAAATGAATACATCATCACTACTGTTAAATGAATGGACTTGTGTTGTGTGTTCTCTCTTGTTTGCCACATAAAAGAAAAACATGGTGTTCCCTTTATTCGCGTTCACCGAAAGATGTTTTGTGCACAGCGCTCCCCCGTTTTACAGGGAACAATGTCTTGTTCGAATCAAAAGCGTAGGTATTTATTAGGTACACCGACTTTTTCTCGTTTTTCTCTCTCATATTTCAGTCTTGTCATTGTTGGCAAACGAGAATGGGGAATCTGTCAAGGATTAGTGCGTGTGTGGCTTTTTATATCAAAAAGAGAGACGATGACGGCTCAAATATCAAGTACATTTTTACCACTTCATCCTTACATGCTTACATGCACGAGCTCAACTAGCCTCATTGTTAATGCCTCGACAAACCCTTCTCGCGAGGAAATAAAAACTCTACTTGCTCCAGTTGGTTATTTATAGGCCTAATTTATTCGCTTGTGCCTGAGAATCTGGTCACAACAGAGAGATGCAGTACATGTCACAAATTAGGTCATATTACTTGTCGAACAGCTAATAACATCATTTTTACACTAAATAACTCAAAACATAAAACCACTCGTTGACGTGATCTTTGACAGTTCACACAAAAAAGGACTTTGCTTACTGTCTGAATCGGACTAATGGAACAAAGCGGTAAACTAAGATGTAGCCGTCTATAAGTACAGTAGCTCGATGGTACAAAAGGAACCACCAAACCTACAATCATTTTTTACTAAGCGGATTTTTTAATCAGATTCAAAGCAAGTTGTTTGCATCTGGAAAAGGAATTGACAACCTCTTTGAGAATGGATAAAAATCTTTCATAATGCACGCACCGTCAAAATAAGGGGATCATGCACTTATCAGCCCAATTTGTACCACTACCCAGCATCTTATGCTAATGATGTCGACTTATAAGGCTAAACGTAAAAGACCGAACCAATGAAAAATACTAAAACAACGTGAGAATATAAAAAAATGCAAATGTGGCGATACGAGGCATAATATAGTTAGCTGATTCAATCAATGTTAATTATTCTGGGACCCTAAAACGTTTTTGAAGCAATAAGGTTTGTAAATGCTCATTACTTGTTCATTATCTGATACGCGTAATATTAACAAACATAGACACCGGCATATAAGAAGAGACAAACTGACTACGTTTCATGTTGGGATAACAAAAAGGGTGGTTATGCTCTATGTAATAATATGCATGTCGGCGATATTGGTGGTGTGATAAAGGACTAGCATATTGTAATATTTGACATGATATCTGAGCATCAGGCACGAAAGCAATAAAATTTCGTGGGAAGAATATTACATATTATGATGACCATTCCACTCAAACCACATATAGAATTTAAGAAAAACGACAATTTTAGGCCTAATTCACTTCAGAGAATGGGTTAATAGTAATGGATGCGGTGCACCATTTTTTTAAAACTTTGTACATAATTATTTTCATAATATTACAGAGTGAAATTGAATTACAAAAGAATTCATAAGCAATTAGTATGAAAGTGGAAGAAAGCGATAGTTTATACAGAAAAGTTGAAAAAAAGTATACTCACCACCACTTGCTTCCCCTCCCTCTTCCTCGCGGGATCCGGGCGGATGACTGAGGCACCATTGACCCCGCGAGAATCATTAAAGCGAATCCAATGATAACAATTAAAACAGAGACGGTCGATGTAAAGGCCATATTCTCGTCTATGTGTATATACAACGCTAAAAAGTGTAGAGTGAAAAGAGTCAGTCTTCGTCCTACGCCTGCTTTCTCGGTGAAATCAAGAAGTGTTTCCAGCTCTTGAAAAATGAGTTCTTGTTATTTTGATACACAAGTTCCCGAATATTCATGCAAAATTCAGTCTTGCGAAATCAGTCTTTCATTCAAACTAGCTTCATTGGCGTGCAATAAATTAGTCACTTTTGTCTACCTTTGTCCCTTCCTTTGAAATACCACGAAGAAATTTTGTGATCTCAAGTTTTTGCCTGAATTTTCAAAACTATTGCTGCTCGTATGGCAGGAATGATTAAACTGTATTTCCAAGTCACGACTATGGTCCGTGCTTTCAGATACTTGCGTTTTCAAAGTATCAGCGATGCATGAGGAAGTGAAAATATGAATCTCAGCTCTTTCCATCATAGCGGGGCAAAGTGAGAATGGAAGACATTCATAAAGGCATTCCCTAAAAGTGTAAGTTGGGTTTAAACGAGCTACTTGTATATCTGTCCAAAGTTAGAATTCTTGAAATCAGTGACGCGCTTCATATTTTGACGCAACTTATAATAAATGAAGCTCCACCTATATATAATACTGTATTTATTTGCACACAACCAACAATATCACTTAATGAAGCATGTCGTTTTGAGTGCGCTCAATTTGCTACTTTTTATAAAAAGTTATGTTGCAGAAAGAGGGCTAAAATTGTCGGTATGTCTAACAAACAACTTATCAACACATGCTACCTTTATCGACACAATCTTGGTCGTCATCGCCAGTACACTTTTTTAAAACAAAACTTGACATCACACTTTGTGTTAACTTTAAAAGATCCATGAATCATGCATGACTGATTTGCAGAATATACATGGTCGTTTGTTATTTTTATTTCATGACTATGTCATAAGATACGCATTACGCATACCTTTTTTGTAGACTTTTCCGTTTGAATGAGTAATTTTTTATGTTTAATGTACGTTCACACACACACGTCACACGTGCTTTCTCACTGTTAATGACTTCCGATGGGTGGACACCAGTTTTCTTTTATGATGTGTGACATGGACACATTATAATATTGCGATGATAAAACTTGAAGTATTACAGCCGTGATTGTGAATATTGCAAAAAAGAATTGACTGAGTTGAGTTTTGTCACTATCGCTTACATAATAAATTTGGTTCTAGTAACTCATCTTCCGAGTGTCTAGACAATCCTGATGTGTCAACTGGATTGTGCACAAAGCGATACTGAAAAACTGCCAGAGTTTTGGAATACTTTGCAAAATGTCAATGTGAATCTTGTTTTTATGCAAAGTCCATTCAAAAGCCAGACTTGCTCAGGGCTAGCTCCAAAGTCAGAATGCGAACAGAGAATCCTGTCTTGATGAAAGGGCACTTGAACCACTCTCGAGTGCTTTATAATGGCACAACACCGAGGGTACAAACGGTATAACGTGTAATATGAACGTATGTATATATTCACGTAGGTTGCTTGTACTGGTGCTGCTTTACTTCTTTCTTCCTCCTTATGCAAGTACAAAAAATATCCTGCATGGATATCACCAAACAAAAGCTCTCACACATCTACCACGGTGGCACGGTGAGAATTACTTGCGGCAAACGCTTACACAAAAAGGGAAACAAGGTGAAGATGATGATGATGTGTACCATCAAAAGCTAAAGACACATACGGCACTCTTCTTTCTTATTCGGCTCGATGTACGTCTTCCTCTCTTTTTTCTCCCAAAAACACCAAAAAAGCGTTGTATGTACTGAGTCAATGAGTACTTATTGCTCTCTTATGTCGTTGCGTGGTCTTTTGCTTTTCATTTCTTTCCCGATGATTATTCTCTTTTGCTTTTCTGTATTCTTCCAATTCACTCTCACACAATCAGTCGGATCCCATCGTTTGTTTGTGATCGACACACACAGAGAAAGGTGATCATCACTTCATCAACTTCTTCTGTAAAGAGAAGATGCTGAAAAAGAGGAAATATATCGCACAAACACTTGAAAGACAAACCTAAGTACTTTTTAAAAACGTATGCGTGTCCACTTGAAAAAACAGTCAGAAGCAGGTAAAAGTACTGAGCTAGCCACCAGGCATATCATAATACAAGGTAATATATAGCAGCAGCAATCCCAAAATGCGCTATTTATATTTTTTATTGAATACAGGCTCTTCTCGGCTTAGGTAATGCAGTTGCTTGCTTACTACTCTTTTCCTTTGTCTCACAGGAATTCTGAGACGCAACACAGCGTTCCTAGAGTTTCTGTTACTGATTCTATTTCTCTGCGTCTGTCTATAATTTCCCATATGTCTTCTCGCACCACCGGATGAAACGCTTTCCTATACTGGTTTGGCTGCGTGCACACAAACTTGAGTGTGTGTATCGACGACCAAATAAGATGAAAAAATATATAATAATATATTATGCTTATAGTATTAAAGAAGCGTTTCAGAGATGACTTGAGCGGCAGTAATATCACCAGATACGTTGGTGATGCTCTCCTCATCAGCATCGGCATGAATGAAGTCTTGAACAGTATATTTAAGTGAGTTCCATCTTCATTAGTCAAAATAAGGGAATCTAATAGAGGGGACCACATACACAAGGTAGATTGCTGTGAATGTTCACAATAGCAGCCAGTAGTGCTACGTGAGAAGCAGAAAGGTAATACGCAACTCACCTCACATCATCATTTCGGCTCTCTGCTCTTTCTTTATCATATCGGTCGGCCTTTTGATGGCTTGTGTTTTCTATTATCGAGTTATTCTATGCACATGTACATACGTAACTATTTTCTCTACTCTTTCATTTTGATATTTTACGGAACAACCAGAGTTCTGTTCGTTGTTACCGTATGTATATTATGATGTTGTCCGTTTTGAGGTGGTCGGTTGATTTGGTTTTGTGGCAGCATCGGAGGAGATGATGGAATTGGCCTTATTAGAGCTTGGTGGATGGTGATCATCGTCGTCATTATATTCTGTACCTCCTTTCTTAAAAGCTATATTAGCTAACTAACACATTTTGGTAAAATACGCTTGATTGTATTACTTTTACTAATGCGTGTTATTTGAAAATACACGATATTATGCATATATATAATATGTGTTATGCATTCACCTTTTGTCAATAGCATGTTTACCAAAGGTAAGTTTGTCTGCAAACGCAAAGATGAGAGAGAGAATATTATGCAGAATATAATGGAACAACACAATATTATGCTCGAGAATCTCTGTAAATAAATCTGTTTGTACTTGTGTTGTTATTGCCTGTAGGTTTTTCGTTTAAAAATTCATGCACGAAAATTTAACGTGTAATAATATCCCTAATTTTCTAAAGAGTACAATGCCCATACCTATTGAGAATGAGTTTGCTGTGTGATGATCACGATGATGAGTTGGTAGTTTTTGTTGTTTGTTGCGGTGAAGGAAGCTCTCAGAGAGAAATACATAATAGCTTTAGTTTACAACATCCAAAATGCTAATAATACGGCCACCGAAATAATACCGTGTTTGTAAAAGTAGTAACAGAGGGAGAAGAGAAACTAATGAAACGAATTTAATCGATAGACCAACCATCAACCCTTTGGTTTCGTTTTGGTTACAATAAAACGCTTATTCATCGCCGTGTATTTAAACACGTCTCATGTCTTACTAAACTCCACATACATGTCAGTTCTTATAACGAATGCTTATGACTGTTTACTGAACGCAAATTATGTGTGGTAAAGTGCGACTTTGGTGCGTTGTTTACCTATTTAACTGCACCAGCTATACAAGGTAGGTATTATGTGTTTCCTATGAAATTCCCCAGCTTAAGAAAATATGACAATCCGCATATGGTACGCATATGTTTGCAAATTGAAAACTGAAGCACTAAAAATGCTTCAGAGCATAAATCATTAGATTATGAACTTTTGTCACAACCGTTCTTGAGACAATGAACAAAAAGCATAATACGATGTTTTACTAGATTTGGTCTGGTCAATATTCTTCACTAGACTGTGTGACTCCCATCATCCATGTCTTCAGAATGTCGATTTTTATGAGTAAAAAACGAGGTTGGGCTCATGTAGACAACTGTTATTTAGGTCCACAAAGACAGGCTGGCTAAGAACAATACCCATTGTGATCAATTATCACTTTTGAACATTGTTTATTTGGTGTGGCATATTGTATGCATATTGTGCTGTGTATGCATATGGGTTTTTTACCTCTTAGCACGTAGATCGAACAAAAGGACTGAAGAAGAAGTCACGGAAAAAGGTGTCATTTGAGCATATCACCCAAGCTTTCTGGTTCGTTCCTGTACTTTTTAGTAATCCAGGAAAGGCAAAAGTGCATTGCATTTTCTCTCCGTTGTGCACGTGCACAACATGAACATACAAAGGCCATTCTATTTCAAGCTTGATTAGTGCAAAAACAGCACTAGTAATTTCAGTTTTCTTATGCCCACGTATGTGTGCCTACGTGATCGTGAATGAAGACGTTTTCATTGTTTAAAAAAGTGTATTTTGTCATTGCCAAATTAACAACAAACTCAGCAGACATTTCATCAAATCGAATCATACTGTTTCAGTTTTGCTATTGAATCATCCTATATACAATGTCTATTTCTGGAGTGCTAGGAAAAATAACCTTTTTACTGATCAATGTACTGCCAACTTTAAATTTTCTCTTTGTCCTTATCCTTATAGTTTTCTTTCTTATGTAACATCTTTCTATTATTCTTTGTCCGTTAGACCAAACAGGCATGGTATTAACGTCTCCTGGACAAGTTATTGTTATTACATCTACATAAATGGTAATATTACTAATGAATTTCATGTTCCCGTGCACTTTCAAATCAAACGTGCATACTTACCTTCACATTTTGATAATCCAACGGAACACAACGCAAGCGATAGGCTGTAAAGACACGCCATTCATAAAGACGAGTTGTTGAAGATGTTTCTTCACTTAATCCCTAATCTCCGCCTACGATAAAGTTGTGTACGCCTCTGGTAAAAACACATTTATACACGTTAACATAGAGGTACACTGATCCATATTACTGGGATAACAATTCATTCAATGATGCTTGAGTTGAGCTGTTGAGTATGTGTGGGTGAGTTAAGTACTTGCGTTCATAACAGAAGGGGGATGTTGGGCCTGTGTAGCATCTTTCCTTATAGTTCGTGATTTTTCAAGCGTACACATTTTCTGATAATAATTCAAAATGCATGCAAGATGCTTCCTTTACATTGACAAAGTAACATGATTAATTCTATGCAAAAATTAAATTTTAAATGTATTTGTATTGTACCTAACGTGTGTTTTGCAAATTGAACACTTTTAAACAATGAAATGCGTACTTTTTTAAACACAAAGTTGTACTCAGTCGGTAGAAGAATTTTATACAAGCAAAAAGTCTGGGCGTTGGAAATTCCTTCCATGGTCAAATATTTGCCAAATAAATGTTGATAACGAAGGAATGTACAGGGTAAACTGTCTGACGAAATTATTCCCGTTTCCTGTGCAATGCGTAATCGCTTGGCTCACATAATATAAAAAACAGAATACAAAATGCTGTGTATATTTGTTTTAGGCATTCTTTGAGAAATATTTTTTCGGAAAGCAAAAGAAATGATGAAGTTTAATTCGTAGTTTAGTAAAAATTGCTAATGACTGCACGCGTAAAGAAACAATACAGAAACTTGGGTTTGATAAGGTCGATAAGGACACATCTTTGAAGAGTGTCGTAATCAATTAATTTGTACAGAACAAAAGTAAAAGTATTTTAAATGCATTTTCCCTGTAGACTATCAAGCCAGCAATACATGTGTGTCAACAATGACTTGACTAGTTGCTGATACTTTTGGCATTGCCTTCTTTCCTCATCCATCAGGTTCAATATTTATTTACCTCTTAAACTTCCTGCATCACCTTGCCTTATATACCTACATAGATCATAGACATCAGCTTGAGTCATTTTTCACTCGTCTCAATTTCAGTGTCAAGTAGTTTTACTTTCATTGAATAACTAAAAATGTTGGCTATACTTTCATTTTGGGCTGATTGAAAGGCTGATTTATCGTTAGTATCTTGTCTCCTCTTTGTCAGATGAAATGCGCGTTAATTGATAGTACCAGTTTTACTTTCAATTTTTCGAGTTGTGAATGGCATTTTTATGCATTATCTTTCATTTAGTTTATCTTACAACACAAATGTGTGAATAAATTTCGAAATGCACAAATCTTTTTATCATTTATTCTTCTCACCCCAACCATCCATACATCAGACATAAGACGTAAATCAATTTTCAATTAAATAGTTACGCCACCAGTGAAAACGACTTGGCACTACGTACGTAAAATACCAAGAAATTGTGGTGAAAATAGCAATATACAAAAATGATCACATCCAAAGAAATATTAAATTTTTATGACTTTTTAAAATCTTACAACAAGGCTAAGAAAGCATGTAAGTAATGACACAGTCACTAGTCAGAATTCGTTTTTTTGTGGATTTTTCTTTTCCCCTTTTCTACGAAGTAATAAAAATGCTCCCACCAAGAAAATAAACTACTAATATCAATAAACAGCACATGTCAAATCAATTGTATGAAGCGGCAATTCAGCCTGATCACATAGCATATTATTCCTCCGACAATCAACAATGATACTCAAAGGAATGGTTGTTACCAAAATTATATGCGGTTTTATTACTTTTAGCCAAGCTTTAAAACTCTCCTTGCCCACATTTGTACGATTTTCTTGCACGTGCACGTGCAACAAGGAAAAATCCTTATGAAATTCAATCGCATATTGAAATAAATACTTTACCCGCATTTGTTATTTCTATAGGGTGCGCTTGGCAAACTGGTGCATTTTGGTCAAAAAGGACAAAATATTGAATGCCTAATTATATGGTTCATAGTTCATGCCGATGCGGCGGATGCCAACATTTTTATTTTCTTTGTTTTCCACGAATACCGAGATAAGGTTTTGTGACAAATGAAGATAGCGCTTGTAAATCAACCACAGCTAATCGCGCGCATAAAATTATAACCTTTTGCCTACTACCCATACCAAGTTGGAGACTAATAAAGTTGTAATTCTACTGTGCAGTGCATCATCGACATGCCATATCATGCCTCAGTAACATGTAAATCGTTTCATAAAGGAGAATAATATGTAATTTGGTCTTACTTGTACACACTGCAAAGTGAAAATGATGAATATCTCATGCTTATTGTGGAAAATAACACAGGCAATCAACCATGAATTCTGAAAACTATACAACTACCTGTGTAGATGTTGGTTTAACATAATGTGTGACATAGTCATATAAATGACCATAAAACACTGATCAGGCCAAAATGATTCATTTCCCCAATTTCACATTTATATATTGTGTTAGTGCATTCCTTAAAGCTCATAAAAGTCAAAGTTTAGTGAGAGCCGCATATACGTACAGTGGACTATGCCCAATATTGAATATAGTCAAAGCAGTAGTTCATTCCACGCATCCACACAGGAAGTGTGCTATTTTTCTAGAGGAGTAGCATTTAGTAGTGTTAGTAGTAACAATAAGAACATTGGCAGTGTTGGTAATAATGAATAATAAGCCGAGCGAGGTGTCAAAACTGCCATAAAAGTGTGTTGGGCAAAAGTGTTAAGAGTAGCTCAGACGGGCATTTATTAGCCTTTTGTTAAAAAGCATATCTCTCATAATTTGTAGGCGCCAGTTTACTTTACAGACAATAGGCAACCAAGAAAACGCATTTTTCTCAGGATATCACAGCTTTCGGGGACCGCTGGGATATGGGATTTATACTGATGTTATTGCAAGATTACTTTTCTTTACACAATTACTGTATCGGATATTATTATGAAGCTATTTTCTACACCCACACATAGTTTGCTGTTATTACTACCTATTACCACCCACAAAACTTATCCAGTTCACCACACACCTCTTCATTTCCCACAATTCCTTCAGAATAATATTATTATGTAAAATTTTTATTCATGATTTTATTACCTACTACCTCTCTGGACCACAAAACATTTTTTTTCAATTTTGAACACGGCAATAATGTTTCCGACATCTTTTCTACTACATATTACTACTGCTATAACTTGTATTCATCAAGCTAAATAAATAACAAAAGAAAGACAAAAGTGGCAAAAAAGAAGAAGTTGAAGGCGTGTGTTAAATTCTTTTCTTGGTCAGTTATTGTATTGTTATTTGGTGTGTAGAACATGAAGAAGAGCATGCCTGGCCTGGAATGACAACCACCCATGACGGTTTACGTGCTGCCGAAGTAGAAGAAGATAACTTATTTCACAAGTGGAAACGACAGCCTCCCTTCCCCGGGATAATATTATATCTCGTTTCATGCGCACAATGCAATGTACATGGAGAAAATTGCTTTGTTTTCTGCTCAACAAAGGCTGCGGCAACCAAACAATAAAAACACCTCAGAACTGATTTTCACGCCTCTTCCGCTCTAAAAAATAACATATTATTTTCATCTTAATTATTATTAGCTGTGGGATGCTGTTGGTGGTAGTGCCGTGTGGCGGTACCCATTCCCGTGTAGTCATTGTTGGTTTCATGCGCATTGCATTGTTGCATGGTGGTACATAAAATGACGGTGATGATGATGACAGTAATGCAACGGCAAAATATCATACATCTTCTTCTTGGGAAATTACTTGAGGGTCCCTCATAATTTCATGTTCGGAAATCGGATTTTTGGTATTCTGAGCGGTAGTAGCGGCCCAATAAAGGCTTCTGACTTAATGAGATATTTGGTGTAATGAGTGCTTGCTTGCATTACAGGGAAAATGGGTATACGGAGGCGGTGTGCGATACTGCATTTTTAGTGCACAGGTGTCAGATTTCCCTTCCCTGAAAACTTGATAAAAATGTCCATTTCTGATGGGTCCATAAGCTTACAAAAATATTCAGAAAGAATTTTACGAAAAAGAGAAGCAAAAGTGGGAAATGGACAATGCTATCCTGTCCGTCTGCATACTGCACACCTTGTAAAAAAGGGTTAAAAATGAACGATACTAGCTGATGAGTCCTTTGTTGTTTGTCGGCAATCCAAAAGTTGTCGACTACTCTAGTTTTGACATATTATGCTAAAATGCTAAAAAATCATGACAAACAAGACGACATGCAGTCTGGCAAAATGTTTGACTTATTAAATGCTTGATAACGGAATGGGATCATCAGTTGAATCAGTAAGACAGTCCAAAAGTCAAGAAGTGAAAATAGCTCACCAACTTTAATCCTTTTAAAAAACTTTTTGAATTCAGCAGGTGCAGGTGTGACTTCCAAACCAATGTCTATGCAATGCATGCTTTGAATGTAGGTTAAAATTGCGTTTTGTTTCAAGCATTTTTTTGGTATCTCAGAATACATGCATACCTATAAAATATCATGAAGCAGTCTTACAGATAACCTAAAATAGTTAACATTTTCATACTTATTTTAGTCACAAATTCCAAGCAATATAATGCAAAGTTTTATTTTGAATGATGATGATTTCAAAACAAATTGATTTAGAAAGAGGGCAAATGTAATTTGAATGCTGCATAAAATCATATATTTTAGCAATTAGCATAACATCGATATAACTTAATTTAGGTATGCATATTATTTTGATTATAATACATCATTTTTCAGGATATTATGACAAAATACAAGTTCGTATCATTCAATCATGTTGGTACACTTTTAAAGGATTTTTTGGGTTATCCTTCTTGTGTAACTTTATCACCATTTGGAGAACTAAAAATCGTAAGCCATAAGCCGCACCTATTGCTACACACGCGGCTACTGAAATGCTACGAGTTTTTGAGTGAATTTCAGGTTTACTTAAATTCGGACTGTCCTTGTACCTTTATTGCTTCACAGTGAAAAGACGTTGCAAATTGCAAGAACTTTCCGTTACTGTAAGTTAGCGATTCTCAAGAAATTTGCTATAAATTTGTGTTTGGACAAGATTCCAGTGTAATTTTAAAATTTCTATTGTCAGGTTTTAAGAGGAGGAGGATCAGTGTGACCTGACAAGATGGAGAAATACCTGGCGGTTGGGGATTTGGTGAAGGTGGTCAGTTATCTGGAAACGCTGTCCGCTGAGCAGTTGACCAAGCAGTTAGCTAACCATACTATGGATGGACTGCCCACTCTGCACTATATATCCCGGATTCGCTTCTTACATGAAGCTAAACCTCATCTGGATCAGTTGATTAAAATGTTTGTTGACTCTGGCTACGATATTAATCGGAGGACGGACTTGTACAAGGCCAAGAAAAGGGCCTCATTAGGATTTACAGCATTATTAGCAGCCGTTGAAAGGTGCAATTTGCTGCTGCTGGAATCCTTGATCCAGAATGGAGCCAAAACCGACGTTCGAGATGATAACGGGTTTTCGGCGTGCCACTGGGCAATCCTTGTTGGGGATATAAGATGTTTGGAAAAACTGATCTCAAGTGGCTCTCCGGTGGCATCTACTGAGCAAGAAAGGAATGGAGAAGGGGACGTGCATCCCATTATCCACACTGCGGTGGATGAAGGAAGATCAGAGATAGTTTTCTATTTGTTGGACAAGGGAATTATGGATGTTAACGAGGCTGCTGTTTACCAAGGCGTTTTGACAGAAAGGGCCTTTACTGAGTTTCCTTCAAGGTACAACAACAAGCCAGCATCTCTGGAAACTAAAGACAAAACTTTCACTCCGTTAGAACGCGCTGTGAGGATGAGGAAGATACCGTTGGTGGAGATGCTGTTGAAATGCAAGAACATCAAACCGCCAGGATTTAGCGAACTTCATTTCTGCATTGTGGAAGGGGATACCGAGGTGGCGTGTTTACTCAAGGGGTACTTTTCTGATGAGGAATTATGCAATGACAAAATCTGGAGCCAATGGGCGCTTCATTGTCTTCACCCGGTAGCGTTCCAGGAGGAACAACAGGTACTACGCCTGGAGAAAACAAAGGAAATTGTTTATGAATATGTGGATTCTGGTTGGGATATTAACTCTGTTTCTGGATCCGCTGTCAACCCCCGACCATTCAAAATGACATGCAGAGAGTGCAGGTGGTGTTCTGATGTTGTTTTTCCACTCAAATTCTATCTCACTGATTACACCTTACTGCATCTTGCTTGTATTTACGAAAGCCATGAGATAATTAAGTGTGTGGTTGAAGAGGAGGCGGATGTTAACCTGAGGACTGGAGGTGAGGCACTTCTTTATCCTGTGCAAATTTCGATTCTTTTGAATCAGTGGGATAGTGCCGCGTACTTGATACAAAAGGGAGCTGACCTAAATGCCGTCGGAAGTATAAAGAAAATTCAATTTACACGGTTTTGGAGGTGTTGGAACAAAGACTCAGAAGGACAGAACCCAATGTAAGTTTTGTTTTTGACATTCATTAATTTCAAATTGTAACAGTTTTACTGATAGTGATTAATGATTGATGGTTTTGATGATTTAGAGAGCCAGAGTTGGAAGAGGACACTCTCACGCGTTTTAATGCTGTTGAGCTACTTTTGAGACGTGGACGCAACGATGGTTTGAATTTGCTGACCGTAGCCATGTCCCAAGGAAGCATTGTTTGGCATGGGGCTAATGAGTTCCAGATTGCGATCGAAGGCGGAAATCCGTTGTACGTTTCGGAAATTTTGGAGCACTGCGCGCCATTGATGACAAAAGATGATTTGACGTGGGTAAAATATTACAAACAGGACCAAAAGAAGTTTGAGAAAGTGCCATCACTTTTATGGCTTCTGAATTCTCTCTTGAAAGAGCAAAGTCAAGTTGACGTTGACGCATTAGCAGGGTTAATTAAAAAGCTAGTTTCACTTGGATATGACTGCAATCTCACTTGTCCAGACGAGCCTACCAGGCAGGAAATTGGAATCCAAGATCCGTTGCTGTTTACAGTTTTGGAAATCGACTTCAAGCACGAAACTACTGTTGTTTTAGAATCCCTGTTGGAAGCCGATCACGTCCAAATCAACGTACGAAATTTGGCAGGCCGTAATCCTGTTGAGCATGTAATGCACCTATGGCATGAGAATTGTATGACAAGCAGAAAAAAATGCTGGAGGAATCCAGAGAAAAATTATTGCGCTACAACTGTAAAGCTGTTAGTTAATCACGGTGTGGATGTCTCTGAAATGACCCTCGGGGATAACATCAAGTACCATTATGGGTATAAACCAATGCTACAATTGTTGTCCTTAGCTGGAGCCAACTTGAGTATGGATTTCTTTGAGTCGCCTGTGTGTCATTCGGGGTACGTGGGCACAAGATCTTTTCCTCAAGAAATACGGGAGCTGCAGGATTGGAAGGAACGCTCCGATGGCGAAGATGGGTTAACTTTGAGGAATTTGTCCAGGTAAGCTGAATTATTAGCTATTAGATAAATATTTTTATAAAGAATGTGCTTATAAGAGAAAGTTTAATGTTTTTATAGGTTGGCTGTTCGCAAGAATTTGAAAATTATCGGAGATGCGAAGGCATTGAACACCAACACTCTTCCCAAACTGCTAATAGAGGAACTTCAAATTCGTACATAGAAGAAGAAGAACATGAGACAGCCGTGTCGTCTAAATCAATTAATCGTTGACAGTTTGGAATACGTTATGAATATATAATAACTTTATTACTTTAGTGTACACAGTACATACATGCATTTTAAAATGCAATGTCAGTAAGACATTTCAGGTTATAAGATAAAAAGATTACGCGTGGTGAGTGGTCTGTCATGCACGGCATGAATAAATATTTCTCTTAAAATTATTCCAAAGCTGTTTAAGTTTATGGCAAATTTGTTACTGGGTTTAGCAGCGTTCCTTGTGAAATAAAATGGCACAAAATTTACTTTTTAGTGATCCTAAAGGCCTTTATAGTACTCTCTTTGTTTATTTGTGTGAGTGTTGCAAGATCTTCTCCATTACGCACTTCATTATTGCTTATCTGCGTTCCATCTTGACAGTTGTTTCCAGAATATAGTTCGATATAGTTATTTGCTATCCTCCCATCCTGTTCCAAAATCGAAACCAAATGCGGATATTTGGATTCCCATGAGCCATTGCATACGTTGCGGCAGCTTTGATCCTGTATGTCAACGTAAGGCTGGACGTTCCCTTTTTTATAAGAAAATGAAATGGTCACAGGTGCGGTAGGCCAAGGATCTTTTCCCAATTTAAATGAGCAAATAGAGTTTCTTCCATTTAATTGAATCGGGTTTGTCAGTTCATTCGACCTTGGAATTAAGATGCTATCATCATTGCAAGTTGAACTAGAGAAGCTAGTGAAGGCGTATGAGCTGGGTTGATCAATGTGAACGTGAAGTTCTGTTGGAAGCTTGGTATCCATCACTGGAACACACTGGTCGACCTGAACTTCGCCAGAACTATCAGTGATTCCTCCTGCAATGATAAATAATAATTTAATGTTTATAAAGAATATAAAGTGCGTTGAATGCTTTTTGAGGATTTCTTCACTGATATTTTAAAACGATAACGTATGAATTATATATGTAACGCATACTCACCTCTGATCTGGCTTAAAGAAACTTTCGTTGGAGAAGATACTTCCCTTGATATTCTGTTGGGACGTGCTATGACTAGAGTGATGAAAGTGAACATGAGAGCAACTGTGAAAATCACGGCGGACATTTTGAAATGTAATTATTACAAAAATAACAAACTAAAAGTCTTTGTAAAGTTACTTATTTTTAGCTTTCAAAAATCTAGATTTACTGAGTAAATAAATTTCAAAACGTAAATGAAGGGCTTCACGGATGCAGTTGTTTAATTAGAAAATGAAATGTGTCGAGTTATAGGAAACTCACTTTCGATTTAGTAAGCGTCTGTTCAATGTCAAGTTTAATGCTCAAATGATATGCTCATGTAAGTTTGGCAGCTTAATTTATTCATTTGAGCCGGATTTCATTTAAGCATAGTACGTCAACAGTTTACGTTGCTAAAACCATTCTTTAGTAAAAATTAAAACGGAAGTTCTCTCTCTGACGATGTTAGGATTTGATTGATTGGAAATTAGGCGACATTTTTATGCATGAGCTACGTCATAGTCATTAAATGGTAAACTCGTATAATTTGAATACATTTTGTTGCATGTTCGTTCTACTGGTCGACTATTTTAGACCGTTACATGTCTTGGACCAAGACTCTTGGTCGCACGTTAGCATTACCGTCATAACATTACAAATTTCCGTGGAAGAAGAAAATACCGTTAACGTTTGTGACATTTTTAGGGAGCATGGTGTGATGATGGGTTTCGTGCAATGAGAGAATGGCAAGCTTTCTTCGTGCGCGCTTTGTAGTGCCGATGTACATTACGCAAGAGAACTCAGTACTCTCCAAGTTTCGCATTTCCTGCATATTTTTTGTCATTAAATGTTGTTGGTTTACAAACCACGAGTATAAGTATAACTAAACCAGCTTTATATAAACTGAACTAGATAAGTCAATAGCTTGCGGTTTAAGCGTTCAGGGTATGTCTATAATTTAATAGATAAATTTTTTGGCACTTTGTATGCTAATATGCCAATTAAAGTAATTGCAACATGTATGACATAAGACATAAGTCTGTGTGCTCGCCGTTTTTCCAAATGAATGACGGTTGCCGCTGTGGTTGTAGTGGTTCTAATGGGACATGCTACTGATTGTTTGTTGTCTGCAAGAAAGCAAATGTCCAAAACACAAAAGTGTCAACTTTCCGCGAATTTTCCCTTCATGCGTAATGTGCTTGACGTTGTATTCGTTCTCCTTTGAGGACAAAAGTGATCTATTTTTATTATAGCTAAACATTGACATAGCCATAAATGGCATACCTATAAATAGCACTTAATGTTTAGATGGCTGGAAAAAAATATTATTGTTCCAGCAAACGAACCTTACATCTTAAATGGTATAGGTCTTCATTTGCATCTTCGTCATAGTCATCGGATATTCCAGGAATTACATTATGAAAATGCGAATAAGTAAATATTTTCGTTGTAAAACGTAATTTTATTTT
>CM056170.1:13800524-13907491 GCA_029691765.1 Entomobrya proxima | reverse complement strand
TATGTGAACCCTTCTCTACCTCGTTCAGTATTTCCGTACTCTTAGACCATGTCGTCGTGATATGAATCCATCGAGGAGGTAGAATCAACCCAACCCAAATATTAAATGATGAATGCATGCTAAAACATAAATTCATTACAATGACAATGAAAAATGAAATGACTCGATAGAATTCATTCTATTTAAAAATAAGATGCGAACATAATTTATTAACTTTTTATCATATCTAAACAGTAACAATACAGTTTAAGTTGCTTGTCAGTCACACAATGACTCTGATTCCCGTACAAATTGGTTCTACTAATTGTTCCAGACACTTTCCAGAATCCCCGTTTATCTTTTTCAACAGACGCTTCGAATATCCCACCTCCTGGCCGGGTTTCTAAAATGACTGTGAAAGATTTCCATGCAGACTTTGCTTTGACTCCCGAGCTAACGACAGCTGCACTTTTTACTGTCTCCAGTGCTAGATAAGCGCATTCAGTTTTCTTTGAGACCATTAAATTGATAAAATACACGACATAATTCGCAGCTTGTACAGCCAATGGATGGTTGTTTGCAATTACTTGAGACTTGTGACAAGTGCAATAATGTTCTTCCACACCAGCCATTTCGCAAGTGCGAGATATTGGAATAGTCAGAAACTGGCTAATTCCTTTAGGAACTTTACGCTGGACAATTAGTTTTTCCAGCTTTGCGTTACGTTTTTTGAGAACATCGGTGTTGATTGAGTTTAGGTCAAGGAGATCATTGAGAGTTTCATGCAGGTCGTATGGAGTTGTCAGTCGATTTCGGTTTTTCATCATGTTCTCGTACGCTTGAGAATACTTTTCTTTGAACCAATTTGGTAGAATAAAGTACAAAAATGGTAGCCGTTCCTCCAATTGACCTTGCAAAAAGTTTCGTATTTCTCCCCAGCGAATGCCATGGTCTGACATCAGGACATACACGGTGGTTTCGTTTAAGTATCCTTGTTGGCTAAACCATCGCAAGGAGGAGTATAAGTGCTCATCCCCAAAGTGAGCATCTTTGAAAATAATAGAGAAAGTGTAATAAAGCATTATTAGCGTTGGAACACGAAAGGACTTATACAAGGAAGAATATAAAAACTACCATTTAAGTAGTCATGAGTGAGGGAAGTTGCCCATATTAGCTGAAAATAGCGTTTATCAAAGCCCATTCGAAACGCCATCTTTTCCATGTAATCTAACAGTCCGCGAAAACTGAAGCGAGGCCCGTGACACAGTTTTGCATTTAATCGCTTGTTTGTTCCAATAAGCTCATCGGCGGCTTCTCCATAAGGTCGCAAGTAGTAATCGGTCGGGGGGTTTTCAAACCCTCTTTTTAAATAGTTAAATATACCTTAAAAACGAATGAGTAAATGAAAATTTAAAAAATGCAGTCTGTTCTAAGAGCTTTTATAAAGCAAGAGGATCTTTTGAGAGCCAAATATTCCATCAGACGATTATGAATTGACATTTAACAGTAACCTCTTAGCGAAGAAAGGAAAAAGAAACGATGTATTCATGTCATGTTGACCGTAGAAAGTTTGTCGCTTCCTTAGTTTTCATGAAATAAGTAGGTCGTGTAGGTTTTGTCATGTCAAAGAAGCAGAGTATATATGCCATAAGCATGGACTTACGAACAGTTAGAGAATTTTTAGAGGATTTATCTTGAGTAGTAATAATTTTACCCATCCAAGTCGAATCTTCTCCATACGAGGTTCGAAATCCATTTTTAGCGTACTGCTTCCAAATAAACGGACACTTATCATATGCGTGTTTATGTTCACAAGCTGCCATTTGGGTCGTGTTGAGAGATGTGAGCACAGCAGCCATATTAGGAAACGTGTTATCTGAGAATTCATTTAAAGAAAGCTTCAAATCTCCTGTGGCAAATTTAGCATTCTAAAATTTCAGTGTGGTATCATCATACCCCCGATTTTGTTAAATCCTTGCATTTCCACTGCCGACAAGTTATTCATCAAAAAATTATAGGATTTGGGCATAGACCGCAAAAAATTCATGTGAGATACTGCATCGATTCCCAATATGACCACATTAACCCGCTCGCTTTCCATCAGTTTTTCAGCTGCCTTGCTGTCCTCGCTAGACGAATCACTCTGTTTTAATTGCATTTTCAATTTTGCCAAGTTGTTGTAGTATTTATTCACTCTTTCCTCAACCGACGGTTTCAAGTTTACCGTAACATGCATGTCCATCACTTCATAAACTGAACTATTTTTACAATATATAGCAATATACTCCTGACTTGGATCCTCTATAGTCGTGGCATTGTAAATTGACATTGGATAACAAGTAGATGATTTCCTTTTTAAGAAAGTCAATGAAAATAAGAAATGCGAATTTAGTATGAAAGAACAAAACATTATCTCAAAGTGTTCATTGAATCTTATAAATAGTATAGTGTAAATTTTCATCTGTTAACCTGTAATCATCATCAGGATTCTTTGAGGTTGAATTTTTCCTGAAAATGATTCGAAAGCAGCAAGCCTTGAAACCCTCCGAACTTATGGCTTCTGTGAAAGGCACTATAGTTGAATTGGGAAAAGACTGAAAAAGAAGAGGAAACTCCTCCGTACAATTTACAGGATCAGGATTCTTTATTAAATGCTTAATAGACGGATCCAAGGGTATCAGCTTGGGTATTATACAAGCTAATTTGTCACTGGACTCCGACACGTTTTTAGATACAGAATCTCGTAAACTGTCATTTGCTTCAAATCAAACAAACCGTTTAAAAATTCATAAAACTCCAATTCATTTTATGCAAATTCAAAAGTGTATTTATTTATGCATTTAAATACCTCTGAATGACGGAGTTGTTGTTGAAAATGTTGCATTAAAAATTTCTGAAGTTTGTACAGTTTGTACAGTTGTCTCTAACTCCAAATTTGGCACTTGACTTGCATCATCTTTGTTTGCTTTTGGTGTGGTTGTGGAAGGCGGTGTAGGTATATTATTTGGCTTATACGTACTAACAATTTCATTATCGGTTGTGACTATATTGTTATCACTGTACAACGAGAACCATGTCGAGCTATCAGGTAATAAAACACTTAACACTATATACGTAATAAAAAGTATGAACACGAAGAAAAACAAGGACTGCGACTTTGTTCGGCGAAGCTTTTCTTGTCGCTGTGAGTTCTCCCCGTTGGGGCTTAACGGATGGTAGGCGACCTTTTCCCCAAAAAACATTTTGACTGAAGTTTAAATTAATATTTTTTGCAATTTCCTATTTAAACCTGCCATATGTGCACTATACACATACTTAACTGACTTCCAGTTTATAACAAATTGCAATTTATTCAAAGCTAAAATGCCTAATAATATCGTGTCTTAACATCTAATGTATAAATACATAATAAATCACAAACGCTTACATTTTTTCACCAATATAATATTATATAATATTTACTCCATAATTATACTTTTAATGAAAGATCTCTAAAGGATTCCTTCCAACCGTTGAACTACAGTCTTTCTTCTCGTTGAACATGGTTTTGGCGTGTATCTCAACATTTCGCTTTTCTTACATAAATACAACGATAAATTAAGTGTGCATTGCTTCAGTCTTAAAATGGTAAGATATCTTACAACGTCTGTAGTTATATTGACCTTAAAACAAATTTTTTCAGAGCAATTCTTTAAAACATTTCAAAATAAGAATTTATAATTAGTTGCTGCATGCTGCAGTTAAAAAATATATGTAACAATAAGCTTGGATTCTTCAGAGTTGTTTTATTCATAAAGCTACCTTCATTTTCTACAACATGCTAAAATACTGGTACCTAATTGTTTAAGTCTGGATAATCGTCGAAACCCTTTGAGCACACACAAATCTGTAACCCCAAAAGTATCAATTTCAATGCTAAAAATGAGTAAGTGTAACCTGCATATAATTACACTTTAAGCGCACACTTCACTTTATGAAGGTCATTTAAGCTATTACTTTTCGGCTTTTTGTTCTGTAATGCATTTTTTCTTTTATATTCATTGTTCTAGTGCTAATTTTGCAATAACTTTGACTTCAGTGGTTTTGCAACAGTATATTTCGGGAGATATAAGCACTAGCTAAACTTTGAAAACGTGTTGTTGTAGCACGAAATTTCTCACGTATTTCCTGAACTGATATACTTGATTTCTTTAAAAGTTCCCGTTACAAATTGAGCTGGAATATATAATAATAGCAAATTTTTAATACAACTTCCGTCTTTTTACTAAACGTGCACTTTAAAAGGTAATGTATGATTCTAACTTATAACTTATACCTGTATGAAATTATCTCTTTTTTAAACACTTTGTAGATAACAAAAAGTTGTCAGTTGTTGGTAAGAGAAGTCTTTGTGCACTGAAAGAAATGTGTACATACACGCACTAATCGTAACGAGATTTATTAATTGAACTTTATCTGAGGATTTAAACGAACTCCACGTCAGCTCGTGGTGGTTGGGATTTAGGGATTATGTATTATGTCAATGGGACACTCACTTCGTTCAATATGGTACAATTAAAAAGGATAATTTACTACGTGATTTCGGGAATCGTATATCATAAAGGATCATCCTCAAGCTGATAAACGGATAACTGTTTTAATTTCCTGTCCGTCTTTGTGTCTTTGGTCTCCGAAGCTATGGATTTCGGCAATGTTAAAAACCTTGCGGAATGTACTATACATAAAGATGAAAGATAAAGGTCCCCGATTTGCAGTTAAATGTCAAAATATTTGCAATATTGAGTTACATAAGCGTATTTTACGACTGTTAACTCAAGTTGTCTACATATGAATATTTTGCAAAATAAATCAGATCAGGGATTGGCACAAATGTAATTATGACTATATATTGGTTGTTCACTGTTCACTTCCATTTTTTCTGTCCCAGTAAACGTTTACAAATTCCAACGTAGGTTTTATTTCAAGCAGTGTATGCAAAATTTCATCTAACTAGGCGCCTTACTTTTTTAATATTTTTAGTTAGACATGATTAAGTTCAGTTTCATCATCATCATGCACATCCATTGGAGAACGCACGCATGGTTTCAACTTCTATTCAATTGAAGCAGTTCGCGATAATAAAGCGATATTTGGTATGCAATAAATAGACTTTCGCATACAAGAATCAGCAATGAAAGATTCATTTCACAAGCAATATATGACTGTCATTGAAGTAATTAGTTTAACTTTGCTATTGGACTTTACGACCGTTTGTGTTCGTATGATTATAAAATGACTCAAGATTCATGAATAAGATGTTCACAATATGCAAGTCAAATCAACTACCAAAACCAAACCACAATACAAACTAAGTAAGCGCACAAGAAAAGAAAAGAACTGGAACATAAAGATTAGCAGCTATTTCTAAAGAACTCAAAGCTCCACACGTGCGGGTGCTCCAAAGAACTCCTCAAAGAATCATTAAAGACAGGAACATAATATCTATATCAGTGACTGACAGGACGGAAATGAATTCTTAGTTCATTTATCGATCCTAAAACACCATCAAAAAGTTTCCTTATTTCTATATTCGGGTTCGGGTTCAACTTTTCATTGTAAAGTCAAGCAGAGAATTCATACCAAGTATAGTTTATGTACTACGTAACATGCAACTAATAGTCAGTAACATTATTTGGCATTACCACATAAACTAATCTTTCTTTTGTTCTATTTTCAAACCAAAAGATTGGATAATGTGTTGCTAATATTTTGCAAGTGGTTAATATTACGATGGAACATGCAATGCAATGCAAGGTTTATTGCTCTTTGCCACTATAGCCAATAGCATTACCAACAACCAAATAAATGAATGGATGCATTAATTCCAAAAATAGCGTTCAATTCCTTAGGTCTAGGCATGTCCCATTTTGCACCCAGTTTAATTCTTAAGTAGCACGATGCTCCCAGTACCACCAATTCTTTAATGCATTTTTGCTGAGTTTAATAGCTACACATTCTTGTGTTATTCTGTCATCGTGGATATGGACTCACTCAATCAATCATATACATTCTTGTACGAAATTACTACAAAAACAACATGAAAAATTTACAAATAACAAAAATAATAACTCAAACATCTCTTTCAAATGTTTCGTAATTCTTTGCATTCTTCAAAAAATACTTCTTAAAGCTAATTTTCCAATTCATACCCCACAATGCATCATACCCTTTAGCAGCTATCAAGTTTTTATTTTGATTTCCCTTAGCTTTGGATTAGAATTTCTACGAAAAGCTTATTCTTAAAATTACCGTTTGAAATAACATGATTCTTTCTCCCGGCTTAAAAAAGTTCATGCATTATTCCAAGCTTCGTTACATCTAATTCTCTGGCTTTACTAACCTTCGGATTCTGATTCAAAAAGCCCCATGATATAACATACCTTAAATTTGGTATTATAACTCAGTCAATGCACACATACAACTTGTACTAACTAACTTGCTAGCAATGTAGCAATACTTGTGCCAGTCAAATATGAACTACCTACTTTCTTATAAGGTTCCTTGGTTGGTGGAAGTATGTAAAGTTTGTGCAGTTGGTAGGTGGTTAGCATAATTTTTTTAGGATTAGGGATTTGGATCTGCAGACTGCAGAGCAGGCACAGTATGCACCGGTCCACATTAATAGCACATTGCTAACAATGTGCCATGTGCATATACCAACAACAAATACACATGTCTTCTTCCATCGGATCGACGGATGGAGCTTCAAGTTCTGAATAAACTTTTGTGAAAGTTTCGTAAAAAATTTTACTAAAAATTTGTTAAATTTTCTTATGCCGAATTAGGAATTCTGCTGAATTTTGAGTTGATGCGACATTTTGGTGTGTGCCAGAATACTAGGTGATTTGGTATTTCTTGTTCTGTGCTTGGTCATCTGTAAAATGTGTATTGAATGTATTTTTGCTTTTGACATTTGACAGATCCGGAGTTTTACTTTGATTAGTGATTTAAATTGCTTTATGTATTATTTGTCGGTTAAGTGAGTTGGGATTTGGAACAGAAAGACGATGTCGCTCTCAAGTAGTACCTGTCCTAAGAAATGGGACCAGGAGAAAATTATCCCGCTGTCAGAGTATTTGGGTATGAAGGATTATAAAAGTTACTTAGCGAAACGGGGGGAAGGGATAAGAAGGTATTCAAATGTGGAGAATGTGGAGGAGACATATGAGGAAGATTTCGTGGAGAAGATTCTTAAGAAGGTTAGTATGCAATTTGCATTTAATTGGAATTCCGGAAAATTTTCATTTGGTTACAGTGTGGTTCATATGTTGTATGTATGTTTAATGTCATTTAGATAAGATTAAGAAGGATTCGTCTGGGATGGAAATTCAATGAAATTGTGAAACGGGCCAGTGAGGCAGAGAATGATACCACCCAGGTTTTCGAATCGTCAACCGTTAAGAGAGGCCAAAGTGGAATCTGTAAAGTTTGTTCCAAGCGACTGGAAGCAGGAAATGAGAATGAGGAGATTGAAAGCTATGACGTTGTAGATAGGGCATGTCATGAAAAGCCGAGAGATGTTGTAATGGATGGGTACGCATCTCGTAAATCAGAAAGCTCGGAAGAAAACTCAAAAACCGCTTTAATTCCGGACCCAGTGATCCAAACAAAAGAATTTAGTAAGGATATAATATTTTTGTAATGATATTAATGACTATTTAGATTAGATATTATGTTATATGCATAATATGAAATCTTCTTTTGTACTTGTAGAAGATCAGTACACACAGACTGAAAATATAGCGGATCCATCGAGCTGTGTAGTGAAACAAACAGCAAGTAATCTTGTAGATGCAAGTGTTGGAACCAGTGATGCCAATTCGTCTCAAATTCCAATGACAGAAAAGGTTCCTCCCCCTAAGAACTTGAAACCTTCAACAATTGCAGAAACGTCTGGTACGATTCCTTCCCTTATGGATTTAAAGCCGACAAATGTAGCAGAACAAGCTAGTACTTCTGCACCTAGTAGGCAGCCATTGTTTCCAAATCCACCCGCTTATCAGTCGGAATATGAAAAGGTGCTATTTTCATTTATTTTTACATTTATGTAAAAGACCTAACCTTACATTGTACATTGTAGGCAAAAAATTGGAAACCGAAAACTGATAAGGCATTGAAAGCATTGGAACAAGCGAAGAAGGACTTATTGGGAGTGCTGATTGTTGGGAAAGGCTGCAGACTGGGGAGCATAATGAGTAAGTGAAATTAAGTTCTGAGTAAAATGTATGAACTAACAATTTTTACGGTTCCAGGTGAATTCAAACGGACAACCCAGGAAGATCTGGACTTGGAGGGAATGGGAATTCCAAATCTAAAGACGTTCCTAGTACAAATGGGTGATCTCATATTCCTGAGGAAGGAGAGGTTTTATGATCAGGTCTACGTTTTCGTAAGTATTCCCTGTATTCCAAAGTATTTTCTGTTTTTCCACATATTTATTTAACAGTACAAACTAAAAATGTATTTGCTTGCAGGCGAACCCAAAGACAGTGTTTGACAGCACGTATTCCCATATAGCTGAACTTGTTGCCCTACAAAGGGACAACCAAAACGTAATCCCCGATCCCTCGACACTCATGCCCTATAACGTAAGAGTTCCTGTTTGCCCGTTTGTACTAGTTTTTGAAATTGTACATTAACTCCCACATTTTAAATTTTTTCAGATTCAAGAACTGTTTGAGAAAACACCATCGTATCCGCATGTTCCTTGGGGAAGTGCGTCTTACTACCCAAATGCTCCCCAATTTGGCTATAATTATTATAACCAACAGAGTGGCTATCCTAACCAATTTCAGTACCAGCAGCCGTATTATTCTCAGTCCTCTCGATATTCAAGCCCTTACTCTTACAGCCCGAACTACAACCAGAGCACCTACTATCCAGTATTGAATCAGCTCTTTGTTGCAGCTTCTCAGGCTGCACGAACTCAGTAGCACATGAACATGAAATCGGCTATTTTATTTTAAGGTCTATATTTGTCGAGTAAATTCTTGTAAATGCATTGCTGGCATGTGATTCCGGGCGTTTAATGTTAAAAATTATTAGTTTACATTTAATGGAAAATGTTATGACACATTTCAAGTATCAAATGTTTTAGTTACTCACATTAGTACCTAATAATATTCAGTTGTTAAATCATGAATTGTTTTTGTTTTACAATATTACCAAAAAATACAATAAAGTATTTAAATTGTATAAACCAACTTTTTTATGTACTAAGAACTCAAGTTAGCTTTAAGTCTTTTTTGAAAATCTTTTCTTCATGCGACCGCTAATTTTCATCACTCGAACTGATGTAGAGCTAGAGGACGATGTTGACACCCGAGTTTCAGTTATAATTGTTTGGGCGGCTAGTGGTGCATGGGTTGTTGTCGCTAATGTAGAATCTGTAGTTAAACGGTGAGTTTAAATAAATTAACAAGACATAAATCACGCAGCGCATGTAGGTAGGTATGATACCTAGGTATGGGTTATTTCTGCGTTGTGTTTTACCTGATATCGTGATGATTGGTAGTGACACGTTAAGCCATTCGACAGATCTGGTGAGTGGTGCAAAGCAATACACACGTACAATATCAGGCTCCACTTTCATATGCAAAATTGGCCCATAACTATTGACATCCTGAATTAGACCTGCAAGCAAATCATTTGTACACCCAATGGAATCATGATTTGTAGGTATGTTATAATATAATATATATGCTATATGCAGCAATTAAATATACCTTCTTCAGCCAAGAGAAGGGAACCGTCTTTTTTCTCATATGCGAATACCAAGTTTGTCGAAAAAAAGAATAGGCTTCCCAGACATTGAATATCAACATTATTCCCGTGCTGTCCAAGAGATACTATCTTGAGAATTTGTTCCGTTGGAGGGTTCACGTCGCGATCATACATAACTGAAAGGAAAATACTACATTAGCCAAATTGAAAATGCGTACTTAGTTTTGCAAAAAAAAATTTGGGGGAAGTAAAATATGTTTTTTTACATGTGTACTTGAATATAAATGCATAAATACTTACTGACATCATTGTTATCAACATTTGATGTGATAAATACTGTTTTACTGTAAGTCCCACTGCTACACTTCATAACGTGGCTGGGAATGTCCTGAGACAGATCAAGGGCTGTGCAACCCTTCGGGGCATCAATAAATTTTGGAGGAAATGCGTAGTCACATCTTCCTGTTTTGAAACATTCTTGCTTAATAGTGCAATCCGTATCTGTTTCACACCTTGCAATTTCGTGGATCGGGGCAAGCCCAGACTTGGTGCAACAAAGTAATCGCTTCTGTTCCTTTTCGAAGGATAAGGTGACTTCCTCACGGCCAAAACTTGAATATTCCCATGAATGTAACACTCTTCGCGTTTTCTTAGATATGCAGTTAATCTTAAAGTAATTTGAGATAGTGTATAATGGCACGTGAGGGGTTATGCGCAAGACAGCAATGTAAGGGAAGCTGTCGGCATGATTTTCAAGGTAGTGTGTCATTCCAAAGTTGATAGTGTTCGGGAAGTTGAAGGCGACGGGTTCCTTTGCTTTACACATGAATGTGTGGTTGGAAAAATCATCCATGTGCACAAAATCTGTGTGTGGATATACTCGGACTATATCAACTGAAAAAATCCAAATAAATACAGAAATGATAATAACTCGCTTAAAATGACAAAATTGCCAATAAAATGACCATAATACTTTTCGGTTGCAGTAAATCCACTTTCCAGCCACTGTCCATTCCGTTAGTTTTGCATTTGTAAGAGCCCCATGCATCGGCAAAATCACTGGGTTTTAGCAAATATCCAAACCTTGGGTCGTAATGAATAAGTTCATTAGAAGTAAGATTTATAGTTTGACCCTATCGATAATTGAAACAAAAATGTTTGATACAAATAACTTATGCTAAGCAGATTATAAAACTTCCATGCAAGAACAACTTACAACAGATCCTGGAATGATTTTATGAAGCTCAATCTTTGCTCTGGGGTCTGTTGTAGAGCATGGAATAATTACTGCCGACTTGCTATCGTCTGGTTCAACAACTCGGTTATCCATAGTTGGAAATCCAAATTCGCCTAGAGAAATTTTATTAATTTATTTGACTACAGGTATGAAGGACAGTGTGTTCTTAGATGATGTACCTGTGAAGAACAAGTGAAACCCAACTCGAAGTTCGGGTTTATGAACACTTTGGCAATAATATGACCCACTTTGCTGTTCATTAAATCTTTCTTGGAATAGTACAACAATGTTTGAGTGTCCATAGGTAGTTGGATCGTGAAAATTGCTAAAAGTTCGGATTTGCGTAGTGTACAGTCGAGGAGCCTAAAATATACGAAGTAGATATAATGATTGAAATAATTTGCACAATTGTAGCCACACTGAAGTAGATGATTGTCAGTTTACCCCATCTCCGTTTTCATACACCCATTCAACCGGATATGAAGAGTTACAAGCCAGAACTACGTGATTGTATTGAGTTCCATTATGTAGTAACTCTTCAGTTATAAGGACATCTCCAGAAGCGTCCGGATGTAATGGTACAGTGTCTTCAGTGTCACCTTTTGTCACGAATATTTCTGCCACAGGTGGCGCCTCAAAAATCGAACCGTACTTTTCCATGAACCGCGCATGATTTGTAATTGAATTATGTCTTATATTATACTCTTTATCTGAACTTTCAATAGATGCTAATGAAAATGAGATCACTGATAAAATAAAATAAAACTTAATTATTCCAGCATGGACTCTGTCCCACAACCACTTTCTATTGAACAACATTTTCAAAGTTTTGTTTTAAAAAACTGACAAAACGACGAGTTTTGTTTTGAACAAAGACTATGTATTCTCAACTTTTCAAACAGCGAGTTTCAAAATCTTTCCATTTTAAAAGGCGTTTTGAAATTGGAAAAGTAATTAGTAATTGGACCACATACATTGCTAGAGCAAAGAAACAGAAATCGTCAACCGTTAGATCTTGTGTGATGATGGCAAATAAAACAATGAGCAAAAAACATAAACCATACATAGAACCACATTTCTTTAAAACGGAAAGGTTTCATTGTCTTTTTAGCTTCTCCTCCTAATGATAAAAGTGACAGTTAAAATCCAAAAGCGTTTTACATAATACGCAATACGAAAGGATATTCATTAAAAACCAGAATATTGGCTTTGGGTAAAGGGGAGTAAGTAAATGCATAATGCATAAGAATTGAACCATTACAGGTGTATAGACAATTCATTAAAATTATGTGGAAGCTTCTTTGGTGAGAAATTCCTGAAGGTTAATTTTGTTTATTTATACGTTCGCAATACTCTGGAGCAAAGATATTTATCTGAATATAGAGACATGCAATACTGAATTGAAAGGAAGGATGATAGTGACTTCAGATAACAGTTAAAATCGTGTTGTGGATATCAATGAAGTGCGCTTCTGCACATTATGCAGTTCCCTTAAAATGTCTTACAAAAAAGTTCTACACATTAAGGACATTAGGTTTACAGCACATTTTTTCGCTGTAACCGGTAGCCTTTATCTATTGTATGCGTGACGCTGAATCTAACTCCTGATTTTTTATGGCTCATTGAGATGAATGCTAAAGAGCAAGATTGCTTGAGTTTGACCTACATGATGATATTGATGCGTGGTAATGCACAGCGCGCAGCGTGGGAAAATTTCCCAAAACTGCGAAAAGCAGAAAACTAAATGAAAAGGATACACGTTCACGCACTTCATTCATTTGAATTCCATTCGACAAACTCTTAAATTAAATTGTAATAGAAGCTAGTTTCACTGCCTTTGTAATGCGATAATCTTTACAGGACCTATCAACAATCATCGTGCGTAGTAGTAGCATACCATTAGCTTTGACGGGTTCAGATCTTTTTCACAGTTGATAACTGAATCCAAGTATGAACATGTAAACAGTACTTCACACTGTGAGTGTAAAAGGATGTGCCAAGACAATTTGCTGACAGAATATTATCCCATAAAAGTTAAATTACGACTAATTCATTGATAACTTTAATTTAATAGTCCGAATAAAAATAAGAGTCAAGTAATTTAATTATATACATTTATTTTCTTACATAAAAGTAATCAATTCAAAAATTCAACTTGTAATGGCGAATTGTAAGAAACTCTTATGATTTTCACAAGGAATATAAGCACGGAATTGTAATCATTTTCATTAAAAAAGGTTGACTTTAAATTTTAAAACAAGAGTGTAAAATGACTATTATAACAAATGAATGCACATTGGCAAACTCTTCAAATTAGGACGACACCTTAAAGACATGAAAGAAATTTACATCACCGGTTACTCATCGTCACCGCTTTCCTCGACATCATCAGCTTCTACATCTACATCCATGGATTCATCATCTACATCAGCTTCTGTTACACCCGATAGTGGGGCTGCTTGCACTTCGTCGTCTTCCACATCACTGATACCACTATTGTCAGTGCTCCATTCAACTTCGTCGTTTTTCAACTGTGAACTGATACAAACACCTTTCAAATTCCGATGTTTCAAAGCACCCATCCAGAAAGCGTTTGCAGCTCCATGGACTCCTAGAACCTCACGAACTCGAAAGACAAAAGTCTCCAGAACACGCTTAACCAGCGGCACTGATTTCAAAAGTTGCAAATCAGTGTTTATCTAAACAATTCAGAAACATGTATTATTTTGCAGCATTTGTAGTGCATTACACTTTAGATAAGAACCGTACTATTTGCATACTTACTTTGGAATGTTCACAAATGTGCTGAAGAGTACGGCATGGAACCTGGAGTGCCTTACAAAACTTTTGCGCAGCTTTCTGATCTTGCTTCAAGTATTTTGGTAGCAAAACTGCTCCACCGCTTATGAATGCTTCCAAGAAAAGTCGACAATGCTAATGGAAAACAAACTTGTTAACTTCTGTACTAACTTTACTAAACGGGATAATCCAATCCTTATTTCATGTGAATTTCTTTACCTTTAATACAGCTGCTAGTATGAAAGTTTTAATGTTTTTCGGCTTAAACTCTTTCCGAGCAATTGAAACCAGACAGTTGAAAATTTTCACTGCTTCTTCCCATTCGGCTATGCTGTCATCAAAATCACCCCTTCGACGCAACTGCAATAAAAGTCATTTTTACCAAATCAAATCTCGTGTTTCTTTAGAAAGCAATGATTTGATAGCTTAGGTACACAAAAATAAATACTTACCGTTTTGTAAACGTATTGTGATAATCCTGAGACCATCACAGTGTACCAAGTATGAAAATTAGTGGGAGTACAAGATTTGTAAATAGAAGGATTGAAAGCAAATTCTCCCTCTTCATCATCATCGTCTTCATCCTCTCTGTTCAGCAGCTTTTCAGCTAGATGATGGATAACCTTGATTGGACTTGGGGCTGTACTCAACCAAATTTTCAAAAATGCATCCACTTTGGCAGACGGCAATTTCCAATCAGTACTGAGGTAAACTTTGGTTGCACCATCTAGCAATCATAAAGTCACACACGCACGTATTACTGGGTTCAAAATCTGTTTGTCGTTTGTGTTTCATCAATTATTACAACTACTTACCAATTGCTTTTTTGATTTCTGAGTGTCCCTCCAGCAAATCGTGAAGATTCTTTAGAAGCTTCAAGTGATCTAAAGCTGTGTTGGAATCTCTAATTATTGACACTAATCCGCCCAAATAGTTGGCCACATTTGCCAGTATTTCAACTTGTGAGTGCATTTCTACATCCTCCTCTGAATGAGTTACGGCTTGCATTGCCAGTATATGAATGGCCTTCTGAATGGCTTTATCTTTTTCCTTTTTCTCCAACTTAGTAATAGCATTAAAGTAGGAAGTTAGAACGTCTAGCAAGAGCCTTAAGCAACACTCAAGCTTGACCCGAGTGTCTGTAATATCAGCCATATCATTTTCCTTAAAAATAAAACAGAACAATTCAAGATCGTCATTCAATTGAATTCTTGCGGAAATCATGGATAAACTGACTAACATATACACGTACCTCATTCTTAAGCATCTCTGATTGAATGTTATTGATGTGAGAGCAAACATATTTGAGCAGTTTCTTGACTTCCAATATATTTAAGCCAGATCGCGGGTCAGATACTTGTTGCCTCAATTCTGTCAATAATAGTGCTAAGGTTTCTGCACTAAATGTTTCAACTTCTTTGATAGTTGTAGGGTTCTGAGTCACCGAAGAAATGTCCATTAATATACGACTAAAATTCACGTTTTCATCCTCAGGTCGTAGCGGGAAACGTAGTAATTTAAAGACAGACTGGTCGAATCTTCGAATGTATTGAACAATCTTTTTTGGTTGTAAATCTTCATCCAGGCAAACCTTCGGAGGCTTCTTCGGAGCGACGGGTGCTGCACTGGGCTCATCATCATCGCTACCGGAATCCGGTACGTCCCTTTTCGCTTTCTTCTTGGATGACTTCTTCTTCGGAGCGTCCTTTTGCTTTTCTGGTGCAGGCTTTGGTGCTGCAGCTGCAGCCTTTCCTTCTTTAGCGAGCCGATATGCTAGATAACGCAATGAAAACAGTTTAACTAAATTAACTTCATTATTAAGGTAAACCCATCAATAAACCCCACATTTCCCATACCATAATACCATTAAAAGGTAAAACCATACACATTCATTACTGTTACTATTACATCATGCATTTCCAAACCTTGAAATCCTGAAGGTCCTGCCCCATCCCTGCTCGTCCCGATGGTTTTTTCCACCATATATGCATAAGGTAAGCTTGGAAAGGAGTCAAAGTGTTTTACAAGGATCCTTTGTAACTTTAAAATGTTTTCCAATCGCAGCCAAACTTTCACACGAAGTTCCAAGTCTGCTTCGTGAATAAAAGCACAAATGGACTCTCGGAAAAAGTTGATGGCAAGTATTAAATACTGGCCCAAATGATGACGCTGATTGTATTTGAAATCATTGAGTGAGTCCCGTTCGTAGTATTCTGTACGTAAAGGAAAGAAAGAACTGGTTAATAAATTCCACAATCGCGAGTAACATAAATTCAAATTTAGTACACGTACCTTGTAAAGCTGGAAACAAGATTGGACATCCCAAAATGGCATCGATTCCAACTAAATTTTTTGATTCAGCTTTGCCTTCGAGAAGCGATAAAACTCGCAAGTGGGCTGGTACGACTAATGGGCTCATATCCATAGGCTATGAAACACAATAAATAATCAAATTTAGTTACTGCTCATCAGTAAATTTTCCTAGTTTCCAAATAGTTGTAGGTTAGTCCGCCAGGAATACTTACATGATTTTCAAAATTAATAATTAACCTATCTTCTGTGCACTCCTTATTTGCGTCGAACACAGGTATAAGCTTAAGATTGTTTTTCTGACTGAACTGTTTGATTTTCTGGTCGTCAGCTGCATCCATCGTCCATAAATTCTACAATTTGTTGTAAAAGCAATCAAAATTATAGAATATAATGTACAATTTAAAAATTTAAAAGTATCCTTCTACCTCAAACTTATTTTTCAAGATATCTCTATAAGTCATGCAGATGTCTCTAGGAAGTGAATCCGTGCAAGATGATAACTCATCCAGGAAAATGCTGCAAGCGTCTTCATCTCGCTCAACGAAATTCCAGGAAAGTTTGAGAAGATCTCTGATTTTACCTTTTAGTAAATAAATCAGGATGTAAATTAGGATTTTACATTTTGTTCGTTCGTTCGTTACATAATTCGAAAATAGATTATTTACTTTCGTCTGGAACAGTTTGTTCGGCCATGCACCGGACACTTGCCATCGCACCATACACACCAAAACAACGTATCTTAAGATCGGAATGCGTCAATTGCTTACGAAGCAAAATTGAAAACTCGGCAGTGAAATTATTTTCTCCGTTTTTTCCTTCCGTTTGGGATATGATGGCTAAAACGTTCATTAACGAGCGTATTTGTCCAGCCGGAAATTGCAAGACGTATTCCAGCACAGCCTGTAAACATAATATGAATTTGATTCCAGATTGAATTGATCAATAGTATTGCAAATACTTATAAAAAATATTTTACGAACCATTAAGTACGATGAAAAAACTAAAAGTTTCTGCGGGTCTTTTTCGGCAAGCTTTGTTAATATCTGCAAGACAGTTTCTCGTGATGGTGGATAATTTACTATAATGCTCGTCATGTTGCCCATCAAGGTTTGAGCTTCTGATGGTGACAGTCCAAGGAAGAGTTTTCTAATATAAAAGCATTAAGGCATAAGTTACAAATTGTCCTGAATATGTTGTTAAATACATAAGATGTCCAGTTTGAAAACATACACATTCATTTCACAAACAGCTTCCGAACATTTGGCATCTCGACTACGTAAAAGTGAATCTAGAATCTTGGCGATAGGTTGAAATAGTTGATTCACCATCTGGAATAAAAATGTGCACATTTAATACAAAAAACTCCAAATTGAATTTATACATTCATATTGCAGATATGTTCTTACTGGATGGTTCTGCGTCATTAACTCGTCAAACAATTTCAAAGTGAGTTGTGTCTCAGCAAATAATAGTTTCAAAGTGACAATGGCAGTTTTGTCAGACTCGGCAAAGATGAATAGCATTAGCAAATCGATTTTCTTTATATCTTCGAACAGTGAATGTAGAAGGTCGTTCTTCACTTGCTGTTTCACACAAACAAAATAACAGGATGATAATCATTAAATGGAAACAATTGAAGTTTATTTTAGTTATTGGCCATTACCTTAGTCCAAATTTTCATAATTCCAGGGTTTACGGTAACGCAGAATAAAACCTTTTCCAATATTTCTACTTGAAAAGCATCCATCTTTGGAGATTTGTTTTCAGGAATCAGTTTCACCTTTTCTCTAACTGCTGTAACAACCTAAAAACGATATACATATAATATTGCTTAAACCCAGTCTTAAATCAAATGTTACACTCAATGTAAGATACCATTTTGATAGAATACCTCACTCAAGTCGCCAAATGATTCGTATCGGAAAAGAAACGAAAAATAGGCTGGTATATCTTGCAGAGATGCAGTAGCCATTTGATCAATTGCTGTAGTTCTGATGTTTGACCAGTATCCATCAGGAATGTCCAGCGAAGAAAAGCAATCCATTAGGGCAATATTTAAGTGATGTCCTTCATCACTAAATTTCTCCCTACAACAATTATTGCATTAAGTTTGAATTTAAAAGAATATATAGTGTAAGCATACAGTTAATCATTTCAATCTGAACAATTCCTTACAACAGCTTCTGAGCAGCATAATCATGCAGATTTGAGGGTAACACATCCGGGATAAACTTGATTATCAATGATTGGCAAGACAGTGAAGCAGAATCAATAACTGCTAGCAAAGAGTCTGCGTACTTCTGCCCGTCCTTAAAGATAGGAAGCCATTTCAATTGATTAAGGATCGTGTTGACCAACGAAACGTTCTCTTCCCTGTACATAATTAAACGGATTACTAGATAAATAGTGTTTGAATCATAAAATTGAGAACTACACTCAACGTCAAGTGTCAACTTACTCGTTTGAAAACGAAGCTTCACCCATAACATTTAATACAATGGGCATAATTTGCGCCTGTATTGCCTCAATGCCTAGCAAGCAGTGCAACAAACTTGGCTGGATAAGCTCAACTTCATGCTGTAAGGCAAATAATACATGATGAAATAGTTAGAAATCAGTGAAATTAGTATACAAATAGAATAGGTATGTAAAAAATAGTTATAATTTTTAACCCTAGTAGGCTTCATCGAATTTATAAAGTTTGGCTTCTCCGCCAAGTAGGTTTTCAGGGCCTTTATGAATTTTGAAGCCTCAGTCTCAATTCGCGACATCTCATCATCATTAGAAGTCATCCAATCTGCCATGGTCTTCCGGAACTTCATCATATCTTTGTCTAAATCAGAATAAGACAAACATTAATGATGATTAATAAAGGCGGAAGTAAAAATCATGACATAAACTACATCACTACGCACAAAACTGCTTTTAAACACTTACACATTTCATTATTTGTAGCCGGCTGCCTGATAATGTATCCACACTTTTGAAGCACCCCTGACAAAAAGGAATGACCCGATGGTGGATTGATAACCACAGGCTCGGGCTGCGCTTCCTCCGGTCCCCTGGTTTCACTCCGCCCACGACCTGAATCCTCGTCATTCTTATTATTAGATTTGCTAATGGTCTTCACTGCTTTCGGTTTCTTCCCTCTTATCGGAGTTTCATTTGGGGGAGGAAGCATTTCAAAATCATCACCCATGTCCCCAATGGCAGTGGAGTGCCAAACGTCATTGGCCTCCGCAATCCTTGACGCGGATGCATTTTCCGAGAGTCGCTTTCTCGGATTCTTGGAGGGTACTGGCATCCTAACGACAATCAAGCACTAAAACCCCCACAATCAGCAGATTTTAAAAACTACTCCAAACAAAAGCTCAGGTACATTTCTTCCCTAAAACTACCACCGTTCTTCAAAGACGACACGCACAATTAAGCACCTGCTTTTTTAAAGCGTAACTAGTTCAGAACTCCAAAATTTTCGAATCCACCGAATTTCGAAATCGCAGTGTTCTGTCTTCGCCTGCTAATGCTGCTGCTGGAGTGTCAAGTCAAGACTCAAGACAAAACCTGTTCTGTTTTCATGCAAAAGTAAACAAGAGAACAGAGGGCTCCCGCACTCAAAATATAAAACCGCTACGAAAGGGGCTACTTGAAAATGTCTTTGTTCTCCCAACAGCCTTTCGCTGCGCCGCTGTTGTTCCACTCGAGCCAAGTTGCTAGTGCTTCCCAACACGGTTTTGCCTGACAGACTTTCTTTCAATTTGAAACAGCGAGACAAATGGGACGGGAATGATAAACGTTACGTAAATGACGCAGAAGTGTCTAATTGACTAATTAATGCGTTTTAATTATGCAATCAAAAAATTATCCTCCAACTCATACTTTTATTTTTCTCATTTAAAGAAAATATAATCATTTGTTAATTAATTTGAGTAAGTTGACTGGTTAGACGTTGTTTGCTAGCCAGCTTTTTACGTCAGCGTAATGATAGTCCATCCAGGCGGAATTTTTGTCAATTGTAGAAAGTGATGTCTGAAGGGAATTGCGAACTGCTGGAGGAAGATTGGCGTCTGCCAGCAGCTCGTTGACAAAGGATACAACCTGGAAAGTAAAATGATGTGCACATAACAAGTTGCGAAAAATCGTTCTGTGACTGGAGGATGTTTTTGTTTTGTAGAGTTGCCATTTGCTAAATGAATATTTTTTGGTACATTACCTCCTGCGGTAAATTGGTAACGCTGTTAGAGCTCAGGTACGGGGCAAGGCTAGAGATCACAGAGGAAACGGCGGTTGGACCAAGCCTAAAGATAAAAGCTATCATGAAATCATTTGGATTCGGAACAAAGAAAATGCTTTTGCTTTGATTGTTTGAGGAGTACGTTTGAGTAATTTCAGTCTGCTTTGCTTTGATGAAATCAAATAGCTGTTGTCTTCCGGCAGAGTTTTTGGCAATGCTTTGTAGTACTTGTAGCCCATGAGTGGCAATGTTTAGCTCGTTATCTGGTTGTGTATCAATTGCTTTCTCCTGTAGTCTTTGATTTCATAAAAGAATGACAGTTAAAAACTGAATGACTCTTTTCTCTACAAAATTCGAAATGTGTTAGATCGTCAATCGTTGATTATTTGGTATACATACTTTCTCAAGTTTTCTGCCACTTGATCACAGGCCAAAGCATTTACAATTAGACTTTGCTGTCGTTCTCCTCTGTTGCGAACATATTCTTGAAGGAGAAAGTCTTGAATTGTTGTATTCGTTGGATCGGTAGCAGCAGCTACAATTCCGCAGTACAGCATTGGTTGCAGATCTGTTGGCACTCTAAAAGATAATGGACAAGTCACTCAAACGTCAGACTTTTAACTTGGGAAAAGCATTGATTGAATTTATAAAGTATGATAATGTACGGAATTTTCTCTGGCGGAGTCTGTGCGGCGATCCATTCTGCAAATAACGTGTCCGCAGTTTCTTTGCAAAGCTCATGACCAAATATGCAAGCAAAATCCATTAATTGAGTTCTCAGCACAACCGTTTCAGTAAGCTCTGTGGGATCTTGATCCACTCCGATTTTTCGTAGAGGTTCCACAACAAGTTTTAGTACATATTCCTATTATTATTGAAAAGTTTATAATTTAAGCATTAAAAATTTAAGGTTTAAGAATTAGATTGCAAAGTTTGCAGGGGAAGGTTGCACATTACCCCAAATTGGTTGTAAGTATCCGTATCGGCTAAGCGAGTATTGAGTGGAGACAAATTATTGACAACAGTAGTCCATACAATAAAATCGTCTTCCTTACTTAGATAACGCGTCAAATTTAGTGCGTATTGAATGTTGACGTATTCTGTAAATAATTTGTAGACAGCGTTTTAAAATATTTAGCATTGGGTTAATCCTTTTGCATATGGATTTCAATACGCCCTGTTGTTGTACTTACTTGCAGAAGCGCTTCTAAAGTAGTCGTCTATCAACTGGCTTCTACTCCCAAAACTAATGACTGTGTGATCCTGCTCTAACTGCTCCTGGATTAGACGTGTAAGAAAGCTATCATACAGTACACGGTAGAATCCTAAAGAAACGAAATACACCATGTAACAGCTTTCACCTTCATATCATTTACATGCAATTTTTTAAACTTTGGCAATAAGGCACCTCTGGCATCCGGATTTACAATGATCCATTCATCGGTGTTGTCAACGAGTAAACTCTGCAGCAAAGTGTTCTTGTCTATCCAAGATTTTGGTTTTGTGTTTGCTGCACTAAAATCGGGATTTGCAGCCGTTACATAAGAAATTGGAACATACCAGAGAGGTTCATTGTCTTGTCTCGATAATGGGTCTATTCGAAATCTTTCCTGTTTGAGTTGCACATACGAAAACTCTCAAAACCAATAAGGACATTTCAACTTAAGATTATTGCAAACAAGCTTTTGGCGACTTTACCTGTGAAATATATAGTCGCTTTGAGTCTACTCTACTGACCCGAACAATTGGAAATCCACCTAAGAAAAACTCTTGCATTTTAGAATTGTCGGAAACGCAAGTGAGACTTCCAACAATTACTAACACATGTCTTACTCTGAAGTGTCCACGTGTCCATAATTTCTTTCACAGTGTAGTCAGTAAAAGTTTGATCAAGATTTGCTTGTTCTGTCAAAGCAGTAAATAGGTCATCTTGACCAACTCCTTTAAATTGGCTATGAAAGTGAATGAATGAATAGCACGTAAGTTTTTTATTGCTACCTAGAGAAATACAGCGCTTTTTAGGCAATATCTTACTGTCTTTTCAGGTAAGCACGAAGTCCTTTAATGAGCGTATCCTCAGTTAAAAATGACTGCATCATTCTTATAAGCCCGGCTGCCTTCTCATAAACAACGCGACTGGCTTGGTTCACAATACGGTCAGTAATGTCACTGTGCACGGGCTCTGTAGTATCCGTCTCGTCATAAGCCATAGCTAATTGCGTTACATCGATAACGTATCTATCAAGCGATCTAAAGTTTTCTCCAGAATGATTGGCAGCGATAAATTGGAAATATCTAGCAAACCCTTCATTAAGCCATGTGTCATGCCACCACTCACAAGTTACCAAATTGCCAAACCTGTTCAAACGTACGAATGAACCATATTAATTTGCCTACCCAAATTTGCGACTTTCCTTCAGTTATGCAAATAGCATTAAATTACCATTGATGTGTAAGCTCGTGAGCAATAACTGTAAAATGAGCATCCAAAGGTTAAGATATTGACAGTTAAAAGGACAATTACATTACCATTATCTTATATAAACACGCTCGGTTTACCTGCAGCACTTCTCCATCTTTCAAAGCGAGTATTTTCTTCTTCAAACCATACCATCAAATTCGTTCTGTATGTGTTTAGACCCCAGTTTTCTACAAAATGGGAATTTATGCATTCATTTCTTATGAAACCAAAAAAGCATGGTAATTTATAATGTATTCGCTGTTTTGTAAACAGTTGCATGCTTTTCCTTACCCATTGCTCCTACAAAGATGAAAGAAAAGAATAACATAAAGTTAAAACGAGATCTCATAAATTGAATTTTACTGCTTAATTTTTTATAAATAGAACCTGCAGCAAAGTCTGGAATAGCTACACTGTCCATCTTATTAAGCTGATATGGAAAGTCAAAGTATTTCTCAAAAAATGACAGAAATCTTGCGGCAGCTTGTGCAGAAAATTGCCCACTTGTTTCGGTTATGAGTGGCGGTGCAGCCCACGTCTTCAATTCAGAAGTAGGGTTTAAAAAAATATAAGTACTTGTTGTGACTCTTGAGACAGCGTAAAGTGGTTTGTTGAATGTTTAGCTTACTTTCACCGGTAATCTGTACAAATCTTCCGGAGCAGTTTCAGATGCAAAATCTGACACAATAATGGCGACTAGGTATACTGGCATGTTTACTGTTGTATTGTGAATATCCCAAACCCATCCACTCAGCCCGGGTCTTGGAAGAAAATAAGGTATCAAAATAACTTTGGTTTATAAAATTGTGTCGGAGTACATAGCGTAAAAGGCAAAAGAAGCACCCAAGTGTGTTGTTTGCTTACATGGGCTGAGGAGAGCCAACCCTTTCGGTGTTTGCTAAACTGCAACATGAAAGGTATTTTTATGAGATTTTACTTTGAGAGAATAAAAAATATCGTAATATTCTAAATGTAGCATTCTTTTCCCCAAAGATATAAAACCTAATTTTTGGCATGAGCAAAGTGACAACGATAGTAAAATCTTAAAAGAACAATTTTATGACCTAAAAGGTTACTTTATGTAGAGAATAATAATAATATGGGTATTGCACCTGTGAAAGCCATTCTCTTTTCTTCCAATTTTCACATCGAACGTGGCTCGAAATGCTGTACTGGGTTCATCAAAGCAGGGAAATGCTTGGCTAGCGTCAGCCTTTTGAAACTGTGTTGTCGCCAAGTACTTTGTTGTTCCATCCTTATCCTTGTATGAACTCAAGTAGAGACCGCTGAGACGATTCGCAGAGACCAGTGAGGTAAATGGAATGTTGACCGAGTACTCCTTGCCCACTTCCAAACTTCTCTCCAAATGAATGATGTAGAAGGATCTGTCTTCATCCACGCTGTAACCCAACACGTTAATATTCTCTGCAGGATCTACGCCAACGACCTAAAATTCAATTAATTCTGTTTATGGAGAAAAGTAACTCCTTTCGTCTCATTCTCAGCCAGTTCTTTTAAGAAAGACTAGGTTTTTTGCTTTCTTGTAATTTATAACTACGGCAAATGGTAAAAAACACAAGAAAATCGTTGTTTTTCCGTCAAAATATAGGTAGGGGTCCAATGGTCCAAAAGGCAAAACGCTAGATGCAACATGGCAAACTCTAGTCAAATGGAAATTCCGTAGTCTATCAGTGTAGTAGCATGCTTGTTTGTGACTGACTGAAGGGAAACCAGAGAAATGGGCATGAAACGTGAGGAAAGCAATTTCCCCGAGGAGAAAAAATTGGAGCCTGGAATGGAAAGCAACTCGACAAAGTCGTAATCACCATGATGTCCTCGTAGAAAGACAGTTTTCTCCTGAAGCTTTCTCTTTTTCAGAGTAGCTGCCTGATGGGGAATCTGAGAATCGCGTTTTCACTTGAGATTATCCAGTTTGTCATGTGTCGTTGATGAAATGTGAAACTACTGTTGAAGTTCTTCATTTAAGAGTTTTTACTTATTTTGTTCTAACGTGTGCGGAAACATATAAAATTTATGATACACTCTGATTTGACTTTTTATTATAGTCATGTACATTTTCAGCTCAGAATTGGGACATATATGTGACTCTCTTGTGTGACTTTTGCGTATATCCAGTTTCAAAACAGTACAGCTTAGGTGATAAAACTTGTTCAATTTGGATTAATCCGATTTGTAACGTAATATTTTTTGGGTAACATAATTTGTGGTAATGATATATTTGGGTAATGAAGCAGTAATATAGGTATTTATTCTGTGATAAAAACTTACCGTAACTTGATCATGAGCGATTTCAATTTCCTTGGAGTGTAAGGTAATGGATGCGGTAGACTCAAAGCATTTGACATGGATTGCAACTCTTCCGGGAGCGGTAAATTGTTCGGCCGGGTCGGTACTATCCAGAATAGGTCTTATCTCCAGCTCATAGTGAAAAGGTTGAACGGATAATGGTAAGCGGTAAGTTTCCTCGTCACGAATACGGGCACTAGTAAACTTGGTCTCTTTTTCAAACAGAATGTCTTCGCCGTTGGGATATAAGCCTATGGGGATTTCCCCTTGTAAAGGCGGACCAGCATTTGTGCAGCCTAGTATTATGAAGACTATGAGAACTAAAGGTGCCTTGACAGAAAATGGAGGAGAATATGCCCACTTCATTTTTTTACTATATCTTAGTTACTCTCCAGAGATTTTGTTGAATAGACAAAGCGAGTGCAAAAAATCCCACTTTACAATATATTATGACTTGTGGAAACAGCGCAAAGTAGAGAATAAAAGTTTACTGAGAACTGGCCTACAAGTAAATGAGATTTTTGCATGAACTTGGTCGACCTACTGTAAATGGCACTGATCTTGAAATGTGTGATGTAGCTTAGCAGATTCGCCGTTTTGATAAGAAAACCACCTACATGAATCGATGGAATCTGGTTTAATCTAATCTGTTTCTTGTGCAAACACTAAATACTTTTTCCCGGAGAATACTCTTTGTTTTGGACATTTGACATTATACACATTAATTGATAGGTTGTATATGTGATTGTCAACTCCTACAACAAACATTGAATGAAACCTAAGCCTAGAGATTTGGGTTTATTTATTTACGTAATAGGTTGCATTATACAATTGCATGATAACAGTCCACTTACCTTAGTCTTTTTAGCAGACATTTGGAGAGATTAGCGTAGGCACAAGACTGTTATCACATCACACGCATTGTTTTTACCTATGTGCTTTCGCTTGATTCAATCATTCAGCTTATCTGTTAATTTTTTCAAGCATTGTTTGTTGTGACGTTTGCAAATCCAGCAGATGCTCAGGGTTCCGTGATTGATTATTATGTAAACGTCACGTTCATGGGTCATGCCAAGTATTTGCTTTCATGGTGGTCTGACATTATGCAATGAATCCATCCACATCATACAAATACAGTAAAAATCATGATTTTATGAAACAAATTCCAAGAAAAATATAGAATGGGTTACTTTAGGATTTTATTTGCATTTTATAATGTTATCACAAAAGTGCCAACTGCTTTGGCATTTATAACAACTTAGTAGAAAAGCGGAATTGGAAAGTCTTTTGGTCAAGAAAATCTCACGCCAATTTTTTGTGTTCAGTTCCTGCAGCTGCTCAACGCGAAATTACAAGCTGCTATGTATAGGTTTAATCAACATCCAGATTGTGGCAATAACAGTATTTCTGCACAGTATAGTCACTGACGCACGCACTCTGTGATCCATAAAGATTTAGCCTGCTTATATCCCCGGAAAGTTTCCAATGATGATTACTCCGCTCCCCCGCTTCTTGATCGATATCTTGGTCACTCACTGGTCTATTGACAATCTCGGCCTCGCCGTATATCGTTGCCTCAAACACCGCTAACCCTGGTGTTGTCACAATCACAAGTTGGAGCTGAATCATTTTCTTGATATCACTAGATGTCGATAACGATGTCAAAATGTCCTCGTCTCTCTTTACCCTTCTGGAACTGGAAGACGTGACAGCATTTTTCTTTCCATTGGAAACTTTATCAGTCTTTTCATGCTCATGCACTCCCGACTTTTCGATTTTCTCGGTAATGTCACGTTTATTACCCCCTCCATCTAATATACTACCTCGTCCAGATGTGTGCTCGTTATATGGATTGGGACGAGGAGTACCAGCGGGTACCACGGCTTCATCGTTGTCACCGCTGATACGACTTGCCACACTAATACTTAATGCAGGGAACCTAAAGTCAATGTCCAATCCCCTGTCAATGTCGCCATCAATTTTCCTCTTGGCTTCATTGATTTTAAACAGAGAAAGTTTGGCACAAAAGCCACTGTGCTTTCTCACCAGTCCATTTATCACTTGGACGATAAACTGTGCCCCAGACTGGACCAGTGTCGAATTAATGGGAACACTCTGCATCGCGTGGCAGACGCACCAATGTTCCTCAATCCCAGCCTGTTTGCAAGTTCTTTGCAGTGGAATACGGCGAAACAGACTGATGCCCCTTGGTGGCTTTTCATCACTTTCACTATCACTCCCGTGTGCATTACCCACATTATTACCACCATTTGGTGAACCTCCTCCACTTGATTTAATGTTCTCGCCATTACCCTTATAATCATTACTGCCACCTCTACTTTGGTACTCCTCTTCATCATCATCATCATTGAACCACGTGTCAAATCTCACTTTTTTCCCTTTACTCAATCGTAAAATGTCTTTGAGAGTCTCATGCACATCAAAAGGTGTGGTCAGTCGCAGTACATTCTTGCGAAGATTCCTAAACGCTTGGGGATATTTGCGACGGAACCACTGGGGAAAAGCAAAGTAGGCTAGGGGCATTCGTTCCTCAATTTTCCCTTGGTAAGTGCTCCGTATGCTTCCCCATCGTATTCCATGATCACTTAAGAGAATTAATGCGGTGTTATTAAAGTAGCCATTGTTTCTCAAATACTCTAGCGTCATATACAATAGTTCATCTCCAAGTCTTGGAAAGTTGAGATAATCATGAAATAGACTGTTCATCCATGTAAAATTGAAGAACAAAGCATCTCTAAATGTCACTGCAGCCTTCACAATGTATTCGAGCAAAACTTCAAATGCCAGTCGAGGGCCGTAACAGAGCTTGGCATTTGCCCAAGTTTCATGGCCAATCTTCTTTGCCATAAGAAGACTCAGTGGATGAAGATAATAGTCAGTGGGTTGTTGGAGAAAACCCTTATCGGATAATATTTATTAATAAAATTATGGTTAAAAAGAACGAAAATAGTTTTTTTTTAATTATAAAAACCAGAGAGACTTCTTTACATTTATTGTAGCCTTAAATTTCATGATACTCACCTTTTTTTCATACGAAAACGTACCCATCCATACAGAATCTTCCGCCATAATTGTACGATAGCCAGACTCTGCAAACTTTTTCCATATGAATGGGCAGCTGTCAAAATACGAATCTTTTGTGGGCCAACACCAACTCGTTAACTCTTCAACAGAGAGGCCGCTCAGTAGTGTGACAACGTTAGGGAATGTATTGTCGCCAACTTTTGTATAACCGTACATTCCAATGGCGGATAAATTCTTGACGAGAAAATTATATGTTTGTGGCATTTGTCGAATGAAGTTCATATGCGACTGGGCGTCCAAACCAAGAACCAGGACGGAAAGTCTATCTTCATTACCTGTCAATATTTCATGTGGGTCTTGACTGTAGGTCCCATCTCCATGTTTCTGACTTTTATGATCAAGTCCATTTTCCGACAAAAAATTAATACCTTCTTGGTTGTTTGCTCGAAAAGGATCATTTTCCCGTCTTTGGCTGTCCTTATTACTACTTAGCTTCTTGTGCTTGTACAGGGATTTCCGTTTGGACTCTTCGTATTTCCGAATTCGGTCCTCGACCAATGGCTTTAGTGGCACGAAAGCCAGCATATCTTTATACACTTTTGTTCTATTGTTATTATTGCTGCTGGTTGTGCTGGCGTTGTTTCCATTATCATCACCGTTACCAGTTGTACTACTCGTGTTACTGCGGTGGGTTGCCTGATTACTGTCTACTAGCCTCCTACAGCGCACTGATATGAACTCATGAGCTGCTGGGATCTCAGTTTCTCTGTTGACGATAGGGTAGCACCGCTTAGAAAATCTGAGGTTATTTAACGGTGTTTAGCACGCAGAATAGTTGTGGAGAAAGTTGAAATGAAATGGAGGAGAAAAACAAGAAAACGCACATAAATGTGATGAAGTATACTCAAGGGTTTCGTCCCATCTACATTTCCAATTTCTTACACTTTTTTCTATTCTCCTTATGTACAACTACTACAGAACAGTTTCAGCATTTTGTGTTAGTCAAGGAAAAGCGAACGAAAAAGAAAACCAAAATGAGCAAAGAAAACTGCGACAATTTTGGTCGCACGTGCTTACAAGGCAATATACTTTTGTTGTGTGCGGTAAGGTAATGGTGAATGGTTTTACGGCAACGTGTCAGAGAAAGTACAGCAAGTCGAAAATATTTCCAAGTAGAACTTTCTTTTGCTATTTTGAACGTAAATAGCAACAACAACAAAACAATTTATTCTGCTTAAACTTAGTTTCAATCCGATTTATAATAGGATGTTTAGCTTTAAACGACTAGGCTCTTTTCCTACAAGGACTGGGTGGGTCCCCATATAATATGAAGAAAAATGTTTCAATTTGCTGGAACGAAAACACTAACGTAATCAAGAACGTCTTGAAAACTCTAGACCTATTATAATAAGAATATCAAAACTTTAAACTGCTGTAGTTAATTTAGATAATAAAGCAATTTTCAGAAATGTATATTACCCTGATGCTTTTGCATTTAGTACCCGCATACTTTGGAACACAACTACCCAAGCAGCAATATGACAGGAGGATTTCTTTAGCCATTTTCATTTCTCTGTTCTCAAGTAACCCCACACGCAACATAGCATTCTTATGCGAGGAGAAAGACGAGCCAGGCAGAAATTAACTGTACATTTATCGCTTTTATAATAATGCAACATAAAATTAACTGTTTTACAAAACTGCTACAATAATTATAGAAAACGTAAAACAGTCAAAGAAATTGCATTGGGAATTGTTTTAATGTTTTTATTAAGATGCATTTGAATTGGTGAATATGAGTATTGTATATATAAACTATTCCAACTACATTACTCGATTCGAAACTTAATGCGACTTACATCACATTGTGATCAGATCCATTGCCTCTGGTAATTGTTTTATAGCAGCAATTGTAATTCCCAACTTTGTCACTTGTGCCCACGCCTTCTTCCTTCTGCTCCTCTTTTGTTGTGGATGAAGAAAATGGATTACCCCATTGAATGAGCTTGTTGTAAAAATTAGTCCGGAAGACGAGAGGATAGCTTTTCGTGCAATCGATAGCTGGTGGGCTTTTAATAAACTCGGTAATACTTGGGTCGAAAGGATTTAGCCGAGGAAAGTTACACAAAAGTCGTTCTCCTCCATTGCTGCGGGTTGCCTCACTAACTTTCCCCCTTGTTTTTGTCAATGTTGAAGAAGCTGACGATGTTCCTTTACTACTTGCAACATGGCCACTGCCTGCGGTTATCGAATTGGTAGAAAGTGTAAGAGAGTCTCCTGTCACAATACCAAAACGACAAATCACGGTGAAAAACATGTAACTTTCTCTTTCCGCCTTCCATACATGCACAAAATATACAGTTTATCTCGTTTCGTAATTATATTCAAACCTCAATTGGTATAGTACAGCAAGTCAATCACAACTCACAACTTCCTTATAGATATGATCAACTTGACACAAAAATGTAACCTCTTCACTAATGCAAATCTTGCACCATACGCTTTTCGCCAATACTCCATAAATCCATAATAATGAAATGGGCGTAACCCATTCATTTTGTTTGATTAGCTTCATTACTATTTCATCTATTTGCTTCCAATATGAAAACTTTAGAGCGTATATAACTAGCCACGAGCGTGATAAAACAAGTAAAGTATAAACTAATATTGGAAATAAAAACTATAACATTTTGTTTGTTCTTGAAATGAATACCCTTTTGCTTAAATAAAATTGTTTGACTAGTTTGAAACGTTCCTTTTGTCTTTCTTTGTTCCGGCTTTTATCTCTCATTCCACATTAATACCTTTCTATTTTGATGAACAGTTTCTTTTGAAAAATCGATTTCTCTTTTTACTACTTTTCTACCTTCTTCCTATTTGAACGCTTTTATTTGTTCTGATGAACATGTGCTCTTCTTCCCGGTTTCCTGCAAGCATTTCATGGTTTTCTTTCAGAAAGAATTATATATACCTACTATAAATGATATAATAACATAATGTGTGCCAAGATAGAAATCTACTTTTCCTCTTTGCTAACCGTGGGCATCGTGCTTCAAAACGAGGTAAAACGGACAAAGGGAATTAATATAACATGGCGGAAGCATTTTCAAAATGACAACATATCCTTAAGAAAGTGAACATATTACTGCGGAGTTAAAGGAGAAATGAGCAACGAGCTCCTTCCTTTCACATTCTATCTTGTATTTTCTGGAATAGCTGAACTAATCAATTTTCCCTCTTGCTCAACCATATACCCTCTTCTTAATAGAATATACATGATGATGAAATGAACAACTTCACGAGCTCCCTTTTATGTGCCTTTTCGATCGGTAGTGGTCCAACTGTGTGTTATACAAGAAACTCTAGATGAGGAGGACTACACATCGGAAGTATGTTCATTTAAAATCTATAATAAGTTCTTATAATGTTAGTTGGTCCTTATTACGACTTGCGAGAACTATGTCGAACTATACAAGATCAATGTTGGAACATTTTTTTCACATTGTAGTTTATGAGGCGTGTTGCATGCAGTTTTCCTGGTGAACTACCGAAAAAAGTCTATCAATTGTATCATATTTATGTGTACTTTATACACACGCAGCAGCTTCTTTTCAGAGAAAGTTTTTCCGTAGACAAGAAAACGCTTTTTCCTTTTCAATTCCCTGCTGTTAATGTGTTCCTTCCACGAGGAGAGACAAAAGTACTCAATCTTCAGGTTCTGACAGTTTAGGGTTCTTTTCATCATTACTAGCGTAAAAATATATTATGGAAGCCTATAAGATTTCAATGCAATTATACTGCCACTGCCAACTATCCCACCAAAGTATCCCCACAGTATTAAAATCTGTTTTGTGCTAACTGGTATAAAAACTGGCCGTATAAAACAATAAAACTAATATTATGCATGCTACTATCTTTATTCCCACCAAACCAACAATAATTTCAAAGGTATATGGAGCATTAATATCAAGTATATTATGGAGAAAGTAGTGCAAACGCCCACCTGCTGGTTTCTCTGAGAGGCTGTGAGGAAACTCATCAACTTCATCGTCATCATCTCCACCAGCACTCCCCGTCAAGTTAACTTTCCAGTACTCTAATGATGCCCAATACTTCCAACTCCACGTTTTCGGTGTGCTAATTTCGTCGGTGCGTTCTCCTCCTTCACCATGAGCATTACTATTATCGTTATTAGGATTACTCCCACTTTTGTCCGTTTTGCCACCGACTTGATCACCGTCATCGAGATGACTACTACTAGGACCCCCACTACCTTTGCCGTTTATATTGGATATCGAAGCGGAAATCAGTTGACTGTTGCTGGTACGGCGACCACCATCATTAACGTCATCACGGTTATTGAAACTGCTGCCATCAACAGCAGACGGCGGCATTTTCTCCCCTTTCATTTTCTTATAGGCAATGGTACCATGATTAAGGTTTATTCGAGTGGCAGAGCCCGTTAGCGCGGAAGATTCAGCAGCTTTTTGGTGGCCATCAGAAGCAGGAGTATTGTTTGTACCGCTGTGGTTGCCGAATGAAGTCACGCCAAGCCGCAAAGTCCAAACAGCTCCGGGGTAATAACTCGTGTAATAAAGTGCACACAAAAGGGCACTCAGTCCTACGAAAAGAATTACGGAAAAGTTTTTCCGTCTTCGGAATGCGATGCCGATGCCAATGAGGCTTGTAATGTTTTTATTGTTAACGCCATTGCCACCGTTGCTGCCTTCGTTCATAATTTTCCCATTTTCCAGGCCTATTGGCACACTGTCAATTGTTATGTGCAACTTTTTTACTCTCTTCATCATTTTCGTTCGAATTGATGATTATAATGTTTCCTTTGTTTGCTGGTTGTACGTAGTACGTACTACATTATGTTTGGTGCTTGATTCCTTCCTGGATATGGCAGAGCAGAGCCACGGCAAATGTGCTTTGGACGATATACATCATTGATTTTTTGAAAAGCTAATCAAAAGATAATTTTGGATTGTGTGAAGCCATTTCATTTTGGTAGCAAAGGAACTGATTAAAATGTCGTTTGCATGTTGGAAATGAAAATACTTTGTCGTAAAGGGATTGAGAATCTGAATTAATGTAACTTTGATTATTATAATTTTCCGCAGAAATGTATCCTTTCCTAGTCACAGTGAATCCTGCAACAACATAAATGCGAACTATATGTTAGCACTGATGTGTTAATTCCAGTGCAATAAGCTGTTGTGAATAAAGCAAACAAAAAGAGAAATCGAGCAAGATGTTATAGACAATACACAATTAAAAGTTTGTAGAATACAACCCACATATTGGCAAGTTTTTATTAATAACTACCAAAATAAGCTTGCTGATTACAATACTGATAAGCATACAAAATCAGATTGGTTCCAAACCATAAATCCAAATTCCACGTGTACGTGTAGAGTAACTTTTAATAAAGCATCAAGCAAGCAAGCAACATCATACTCTAGTTTGTGGCGAAACTAAATTTGCTTAAAGCTTTCTTTCTCGGTATTGCAAATACTGGGTTTCTACATGACAAAACCATGCAGTTGTAAAACTGTTCAACTGATTCCTAGACGAGTAAGAAGGTTAGCAAATGATACTTTATTATTTCTGTCACCTCATTTCTTGTATATGGTTTTTAGCAATGGAAGTAATGTTTATGCAAGTGTATAAAAATATATATTACTGTATTTAGTTCTTAAGAGTTTTTGCATTCAAACAGTTCTAAAGCATTAGCCTTACACTGCATTGAACCGTCCCTGAGTGTACATCAAGGTTTTATACAAATCCTGTGAAATATTCTGCGTGATGAATTGAATATCTAGCTTGGGAGAGCATTATTTTCCATTATTTTCCATCTTCTTCTTTTTGCTCAACCACACCAACCAAATGTACCTTAGCCTTAGTTGGTGTATGACTTTCCCTGTTTTGCGTTATCTCTCCAAGCTCACGCATAAGGAAAGCACGATAACACTCAGTTTCCCATACATGTTCTTTCTAATCTAATTTAAGAAGATTTGCGTTGTTTACTCAAAAATCAGACTCGCATTGGTAAACATATTGCTATTGGACTTGATCAAAATGAAAATTTATGTACGAGTGTGTAATACAATATAAGCTTGCAATTGGTTAAGGTTTTATCTTTTTCCTGTTTGTATTCGCTTCTGATCTTTCTTTGTAAAAGTATTCTTTGGAACGTCCATTCTAAAAAGTAAATTGTTACTTAACAGATAAAGGACGAAATTTTTATGTTCATGCTTCCTTCTCTCCTACATTTACTAAGAAAATACATATAAATAGCCGGTAAAATTACGGTTTTCTGGGAAAGGATGTCTGTTAATAGTTGAAATTTTCTAAATGCAGTAAAATGGCGTGTGCAGTATCATGCATTATTCATTGCCTAACTACTATACATCTTGTTGGGTAATTATACTGAAAGCCGTAAATGTCGAATATATTCTGATTAATGCAGAGACCCATTAAGTACTTTAGCTACGTGGCTCGTTGTCATTATAAGGATTTAAATAATTACTATTGTGTTAATGAGATATAGCCAGAGTAAAAGTGCACATATTACTGTTCCAAGTTATACCTGAAGTGTTGGTAAAAAGTACAAAAAGAATAATATCAAGATGAAAGAGACAGACAAAGGCAGGAAAAGAGAAATATTTTTTTCTACTTCAAAGAGAAGCCAAAGTCACTTTCCATGCCGCTAGCTAGCTGTTAGCTTAGCGTATATTCTTAAGAAAATAAAAAGTGCAGTTCTTCACAAAAGACGCAAAAATATAAATAAGAAAACCATAACACATAAAAGGACGGATATAACGGATGAGTGAAATTCGTGACTTTGTTGTGCTCCTTTCCACACTTTGCCATTCATTCTTATAGTTTTCCTTTACTTTTCTTTTGTAGCCTGTGAGAAGAAGAATTACATTTTCTTTCCTTGCGGTAACAATACCCAAAGAAGCATGAACTGTACGCACAACTAGACACAAAAGTAAAAAAGAGGGCTCTTTCATCACCTCTTGTTACTTTCCCCTTTAACAAACTTTTGCAATACTACATACCACTTGTACATACTAGGAACAGAAAATATATACATTAGTTTACGAAAAAATGATGCACTACAACTATAACTAGCATAATATGTAATGTTTTATAGTAATGCAGTGAGAATTTTTCAAACATGTGTAGCGTTCAAGCATGTACAACATATACCTACCAAGTACCTATATCCATTACGTCCAATTTGACACACTTCTGCTTATAAAAGTTGTGTCTATTTTCACAGGGAAAAGTACACAAAACACAATTTAATATGCATCTCACATGAGCAAATAAAACCTCGCTTTGAGCAAGCTTGTGTGGTCTAAGGTCTACTAGCAAAAATACCAAAATTCTAGTTATCAACAGTGGACCAATTTTATAAATACAGCTAAGGCCTGTTCTCTTTCATCACATTATAATAGTTTTTCTCCCCTTTCTTTGTCATGTGACAATCAGTTTAGCAGCTTACATGCATGCAAACTAAAGCTTTCACTTTGTTGTAAGAGAAAGTATAGTACGTAACAATAAAAGTAGAGAAAGTAAACTACAGAGAACTCGTTTTGGCTTCGGGCTTATTTTGCGTGCTATTGTTTGAAACTCAAATACCCAAGCAGCATTTCTCACTGGCTAGAAAGCTAGACTCTCAGTAGAGTACTCAAATACAATTGGAAATACAAACCACAGTACTTCCACAGCTATCACAACATTGTGTGTGGCAGTGGCACTTGCTGAAAAAGCCTCAACTTTATAATTGAATAGAAAATTAGCTTTATGGTTTACCCAACAAATGTGCTACAAGATAATTGCAAGGAAGTCTAATGTTTACTGCGACAAAACTTTCTCTTTGCTTTGTTTATATCAAATTATAGATGACACACTGGTACTTTGAAAAGCTATAATTTGATATTTTTATTACAGCAGCGCAAAATTCTGAGTTGTCTCTTATACAATATGTCTGAACGAATTTACTAAATAATATTGACATGGAACTAGTGATGCATAATGTATTTCACAAAGTTTTGGAGTTACAACAAAGAATACTATACATCTTTCTACTTTACGCCTCTCTACAACTACAAGCCTGGCTTTCTTTGAAATGGTAAAAATAAATTGGTGCTTAGAGAAAGCTCAAATGTTCAGGCTACATTATTTGTATACAACTGCAATATTGGCAATCGAATCCTATTTTTATTTGGAAAAGGTTACACGGTTAGATAATCAAAGAAATATGATAGCCTGTGAGTGGTTTTTTTTTGTGGCTGCATCTCTGTATATCAATTACGGAGAGAACACAGGCATTTTATTTGGAAGCACTCCATATCTTTACTAGAATCTATAGGTTGTTTTTTCTTCTTTTGGTCTGTCTGCCACAGACGCAGATGTCTATAATTCTTTCTCTGCATATGGCCCAAAGGAAACAAAAAAAATGCTTGAATTCTTGCCCTACGATAAGAACTGTAGATGTTAAATAAATAAACAAACAGAGAAAATACTTACTTGGATTAACATTCCAAATGGTGCCTCTGTGCCTGAGAAAATAAGGTAGTTTTATGCAATCTTTCATCTTATATCAAATTTCAGAATTGCGTAACTTTATTGTAAGATATATCCAGACAGTGGTACGAACAGTTTTGCTAGCTTCCCCCTTTTGTGTAGTGTGGCCAAAAAAATGAATGAATGAGGCAAGCAACGGAACACCGGGGAAAAGAAAGAAAGATGGTATTGAACAGGAAGGCGTAAAAACTTTCTACTTTTACGCTTTGCTGCTCAAGATGGGCCGAAACTTGATATGCATGCTTTTTCCATTTTACTACAAGAGCATTCTCAAATCTTTCAATAAATTACATTTATTTGGGGATCAGAGGGAAAAATAAATAAAAAGGTAAACTTTCTCTCAGACAAATTCTCAGAGTATATTATCTTTATTGCGCAGAAATTTGGCGGTGAAGCTACTACTACACAAGAATAATAATCATGTCTGGTGGAAAATATTCCACTTTCTCTAGTTTTAAGTTGTAACTACCAACTTTTATCGTTTACCTTTTAAACACAGATATAACACCTACTGAAACTAGCACTTTACATGTACACACGTAATAGAACAACCTATAGAAATGTTAGATACTTACTACATAATCCAAAAGAACGCATGGGTTTTAGGTATTATTTTTATATTCTTTTGAATATTAGCATATTATTTATATATAACAATGTAGTAAAGCTACTTATGCCTTTTAAAAGAAAAATTGTCAGACTCATAAAACGTTCTTCATCAAGCAGCAAAAAAGCCAGTTGTAATGCTGTCGCAAGCAAAAATCATCACAAAAGCGTGTAAATCGTTAGAGAAAAAAGCGAAAGCCAAAGTAGCTAGATATATACATATGCTGCTTTTGTTTTAATGAATTCAGAATTTCTTTTACTGCAGAAAACATACTCTAGCTACTTGAGTGGCTATAAACATTCGTTATCTCAAAATGTGTACCTGTGCTTATGCGCTTCACAAGATGTTTCCTCTTCACACTACCAGCACTTCGTGTAGTGTCAAGTCACTTTTGCTGATTAGATGCGTTTTACAAAAGCCGACTTTTTCTTCTCAAGATGTAATCACTTTAATGAAGCCGTTTCTTCTGATTTTTACTGCGGGCACACACAACAGTCTGCTTGGCAGTTGTAAAGTAAAAATAACTCTTGATTCATGTACAAAATCAGCAATAATGCTTGCTGTGCTGTGTACGCCGGAAAAATAGAGAAAAGTGCTCTCAACGCAACTTGTTATAGCTCTCAAAGTGGAGTTGACTGTTTTCACTTTCTCGTGTCTTCTCTTTCATCTCCCGTTTAGCTTTTTCGAAAACACTCTGTTCCTCCCATTTCATTCCTGGCTGCTCGCATTATTTACGCAGTACCTTCAATTTTCAACTTTTCAACATGACATGTGATTAAAAATGTCTTCAAGCAGTTTTTTCTCTCTTTTCGATCAAGACACCGCAATTGAAAAAATAAACTTGTGCACTTGTTTCTGAGAGAAAGACAACGTAACAGTACGTGCTTTCTGCTGAGGTTGCACCAACAGACTGGTGATGGCTCAGAAAGAGTTTTCCCTTTTTCTTTTTCAGCCCGTGCAAGCAGTGTGCGTTGATAACACCAAAATGCCACTCTGCCGTGTGTGGTTACTCGTTTCCCATTTTCCCCCTTTTTCATTCCTTTTTCCCTTTGACTCCTCGATTCGTTCCAGACCAGACTTTTTACTCAGCTATGTAACTCTACCACTTTTCCCTTCACTCCTCTCTCAGCCAACCGAGCCAGAAACAAGAGGAGATGTGTACAAGAAATGAAGAACAGAGAAATTTCATTACTTGTATATATGACCTGGCTTGTTCATGTTGAGTTGAGATGCTGCTTTCATTCCCCACACTCTAGAAACACAAAACTCTCCTCTTTTCTCCCGTTTTCATCATCCAAAATAATGCAGCGATCAGACTCTCTACCACCATACTACTAAGAAAAGCTCAAACCTTCATTTTCCCCTCTGCTTATTATAGAATAATACGTATACATCTTTGGATATGTCAACTTTTATAAGGTACATGCTTTCCACGATGAATTTTGGAAGTACTACACACGTACCTTGTAACATGGTGAATGGCTGGTTGGCATATTGTACAGCGCCATTATAAAGCCATGTCTAACAAAGAAAAAGCATATCGCATCGCGATTTCCAATTGCCGTGTGTACAGCTCGTGTCAGTCAGAGGACTGAAGGAACTGCATAAAAAGAGAAGATGTCTACATTTTGTTTATGTGCGTATGTGTCCAAAAAAGTAGATAGAAAAATAGGAACAATATCCTGTGTGTATCTCCGTTTGGGATATAACGCGCTTTCCAAAAGGGAATTTTACGTACATCTTTGCTCTTGTGCCACTGCTGGTGAACTGCTGAAAACGAGCGTACAGTGTCTTTGTGTCGTCTAGTAGTAGGAGTAAGATGTTTTGTTGTTGTTGTTTTCTCTTCTTCCCCCCTTTGCAAAGAGACAAGGAGAAAGATAGGAGTAGTAGCTGAGTAACTGAAACCCATAATACTTACGAGTATGAGGACCACGATGAGATGAGAGGAAAAATGCCATGCGATGATAGTGGCGGTATATGATGATGATGATGTTGATGAAGGTATGTAAGTACGTGACTTTATTTTTCATTCTCATTCTGACGGAAAAGGAATGAGTGAAAAACAGCAGCAGCATCAGACACGTATTTATAGTACGGTAATACAAGTGTAATGGTAATGGTGCAGCAGGAAAACACAACACATAAGCACATGGTTATCGAAATGTAGATTTATATAACATAATGCAGGCTATATATAAACTATAAACAGCATTTTCCTCTTTTGTCCCTTTTTCGTACACTTTCTTTATCTGGTTCAAACTAGTGTACAGCACTTTTCCTTTGTACTACCAGCGTCTGTTAACTCTGCAAGTTGGGTTGATATTTTTGTCGGTTATGAACATTTGAATCCGGTTGGTAGGCACTAGGCATATGATGTAAGAGGCAATAGAGCAGCAGCCGCTTTCACATTTTTACATGAGAACATTTATAAGGAAGGGCTTTCTCTACAAGTTCTGCTATTTTCAAAGAAATACTTTGGCTAAGAATGGCATGCTATTTTACCTTCTGCCTGCTTTCTTGATCGTGCCATTGTAGTAACAGTGGTATGCATGAATGAAGTCGCATTCTCTTTTGCTGCCTGACAAAAATACAAAAAAAGAAAGGTTATGAAGGTAAACATATAGTGAAAGTACGTTCTTTGGAGGGTAAAAGTGCACAGCTTAAAGAAAGAAAACAGGAGAAAGGGTATTCATTCAGCATTTCCGCCTACTCGGGCACTTTGTAAGGCCATGTAATAATCAGTATTATATGCCCGTCAAAATCTGGGCTGTACCAGTGTGTGTCTTTTATCGCAAGTTTATGAAAGCGCGTGTTGGTGGTGCGATGGATGATGATGACATGCCGGAATTGATATTCACTATTGTCTCTTTTTATTATTATTATAGGTTGCACAGAGTCGATATAGTTTGCATGCCTGAAATGTCCGTGATTTATATTGCGTACATGCATAATTTCATGAGTGAAAATGGAAATGTAAAAATTAATAAGGCAAAAGTAGTAGAGATTTCTTTTTCGACTCCAGCAACTGCTCAATGCAATTCATACTGTAACGATGAGTGAAAATGTGCTGAGACAACATTTTTACGACACAAATATCCATGTATTTACTATACCCCACGTACTTTAACTGAAGGCCCATACACCACACCACATGAAAATAAATTTAATATGCATGTCAAGTCGTAGTTTGTCACATAATATTCAAAATTCATACAAGTTTTTAGAGCCTTGAATGTTTTGAGCAGTACTGGCCCGACAAAAGTGATGCGGATGCTGAACTAAAAGAGAACCTCTTTTTATAATCATAATAAACATTAAATATTTCCAAGCTACTTTTATAGTGCCATTTGCTCGTACAGTATACTGCTTTTTGAAAGTCGGGAAACTGCTTGCGATATGGTTCTCTATAAAAAAGTTCTCTTTTTTACTACAGCACAAATCAAAAAATGACAAAAGGAGCACCGAAACGCTATGAAGTATGCAACGACTTGCTGATAAAAAATGAAAATATTTTATTTCTTGCCACAAAATAACGCGTGGTAATGAAAAAAGACCGTTGCTTGTTAGGTACATGAGTCGACCAGCTATAGCATTTGACTATGCATGTGTGGGAGCAAACCCATTCCTGCAAAACTTTTACTGAAAAACTGGAATTTGGTGATGTGTGCTGGATTATAACAGGATTTTGTGGGTTCCGTTGTCACTGTCAGAATGGAATGAGGAAAAATTGCTAAAGATATTCTATTGCAGCAGAAGTAAAAGTGTACGAATGAAACATGCATGGAAAAGGGAGAAAATAGCTCCATGACACGTTGTGTAGAAGTATAACAGAACCGACAGCAGATGGGGAAATTATTGTTTGGTTTACTTTCTTGTTAAAAGATGCAATTCACATGGATGATAGAACTTGGATACGAATAAAATTTTAAATATTCAGGATACTTTCACCTATTCTCCAAACAAACTATGCATGTACATACTTGCGTAGTAATGTGTTTTTCCGCTTTCTCTTGTTTGGTAGCCAGACAGCGAAAATGAGATTTTCCAGTTTACCATTGTGCTTTCGCATCAACTAAAACCGAGGTTTTTGTCGATGTAATCAGCTTAGCAGAGATTTTCTTTCTACCAAAATACCCGAGGTATATGTTCCGTTATACAGTGTCTATTGTAAGGAACGACAATCTATGAAACTAACATGCTTGTAACATATGAGGGGTACCAATGTGAAATACCACAATCTCAATAAGAGAAGAGGCTGTTGGCGACATCTGCTTTTAAACAATTTGGGGTTAAAGTGTTATTTCCCAAAAAGGCTTGTATTTGTTGTACGTAAACAAGGTATACAAACGGGTAGGAGGTTTCATGAAAGCAAGTATCATGTTTTCATCAAAATCATGCATTGAATTTTGATGATTGATTGCCAATGTATTTAAAGCAACGGTCAAATATTGGATTTTGTCGGTCACGTTCGCTCTGCGACATTCTGGTTTTCGTGCGTCAGAGAAAGTATCAAAGGATTGTTGCTTTTAATCTCTGTCTCAAAAAATTTAATATTTTTCTACTTACAAGATGCAGTGCAAGCTTTCAAGGTACAGTGATGTTTCTAAACTTGTTGAAAGATTGCAGCTCAAAGATAAAATGTATATCAAGTTCACTCAAAAGTAGAAAGGAAATCAGTTGCAAAACCATGAAATGCTTCTGAATACCTTCTGGGCTTCTTATCATTTATACAATTCGAACAGCAAAAAATGCTGATCTATGCAGTTTTCAAAGTAAAGTAAAACTAATTGTAAAAACTTGTGCTTTTCACTCAACATCCCTTTCAAAGCAAAACTTGTTTAGATAACAGCTAAAAAGCTTAAACATTTGTTATTAGCCCAGTATGACTATGTAGATAGTTTTGATCGTCAATATATTATATAGCTTTCATAAAGTCAGCGTATATTTCGTTCGATTACCTTTAAAATTACTGCATTCAACTAGATGTTAGATTTCATAGACTCATAGTGTTCCCTTTGAAAGTTTCAGAGTTTTCCATTTCTTCGCCTCTAGCTATTAGTCATTCTGTTTGTTTATGACACTATTAATTTTTCAAAAGTAGCGTAGGTACTAGATAGTGTAGGTTTTCAAACCATGTTCCATGTTCATAAGTGTCGGTAAAACAAGAAATATACGGTTGAATTACATGATTCTACTTCATTGTTTGTCGTAAATATAAAGGTAGAGAATGAAAGTCTGAATGGTTTAGACTGAATAAATGGTATCTTTTACAATATTGTCTGAATTTCGGAAAATACTGAAAACCCAAAGCCAGTTTCAGTTACTCAACTTGTGTGTTTCATCGGGGACGTAGATTGAAGAAAGCAATTGTATCACACAAGGTAGGGCTCATCACGATGATCCAGTTCCAGAGAGCAATACACCGTAAGGCAATTCATGCCATCTTACACACAAGTGAATTTATTGCAGGAGTGGAGAAAGAAGATGTGTTCATTCAATGGAGTACTCTCCATTACTGCAACATCATCATCTTTCTCATTCTCATCAAACGTGAAATTTGGTATGTAAAAGAGGATAAACCACGTCAGAGTCGATTTTCATAATTTACAAGCTCACATTGCTTTTGAAATTTTATGGGGTCTGAAAGTAAACATCAATAAGCTTTCTCTGGGCTCTCGAGGAGAAAATATGAAAAGAGAAAATTTTCAGGCACATCATTTTGTTACAGCTTGTGCTCAAGAAAGAGCTTAATACACATCAAGCAGATGCACCTAACTGTGTCCTTACATAAATTCTCTTTTAATAAAAAAAGAAAAGGAAGATGACAGAACCTGTCATTACCAAATCCAGAGAGTATTTCCAAAAGCTTGCATTCAATATTCGACAGCGTTCAAATAAACGCAGGTGTGTTGTGTAATGAAGCCATTCATGTGTCGGTACATATAGACATGGTATATGAGCTGTTTTCTTAAATATGACAACCTCTCACATTTCATCGTCAAAAGTGCTTTTCAGCTTATTTTACGATTTAAATTTTGGAAAGTATTGCATGCAAATGAAGTATGAAAGTACATCATCATTTTCATTCTACTTTCATTCCGGGAATTTTCCATACTCTTTTCCTTTGCTATTTCCGGATAGCTGATGTACGGAAAACAGACCAAGGTCTATGCATTTCACATGCGTTCTAATATTCATTTGAGCACTCCGGGGGAAATTACAATTACAATAATATTTTTCTTGCTCTACGGAGCTCTTCATAATTCTACAGTATAAATTTATTCTAAAATTTTTCGGTGTGACAAAATATTTTTTGAAGTTATGTTCTTCCCGTCATGAAAGTTTTAATATCAAAGTGACTGTATAGGCATAATTTATTGCTTTATATTATAACGAATAATATTATTCTTTATGAACTACGTGTTGTATACTTTAATATAAAATAGAAATAAGGTAACTTCAACTAAAAACGAAATATACAGGCTTTTCATATTGTCGATCACATCTCTTTTTAAAAATCCATTACATTTTAAGGCATACATAAGCATAAAAGTACCGTAACCCAAAATAACGTATATTATAAAAGTGAAACTAAACTAAAGTAAAAATCATAGTAAAAATGCAAAATATCATAAAAGCTTATTTGTCATCCCTTATCAAATCAAAAATTTTGGTGTCGTTCTCTTGGGATGGAGCTGCTCAGCAGCGTATGCAATCTGTAGCAAAGTAGCTTCCGAAAATGGTACTCCAGTAAAGGTTATTCCAAATGGCACATCCTTCAATCCGATTCCCACTGGGATCTATATGAAAACAAACACGAAAAATGGTTTAGGATAAAAAAAATTACAAACTTTTGTGGGTAGCATGAGTCTTGATTTGGTTATAGAACTGTTCGTTGTGTATCAAGATTTCATTTCGCCCTGAAGTGTGTTGCTGTGTAAGAGCACATAGTATATTTAATTTGGATATTATTAATCCGTTTCCACTTTCTCCAGAGCGTAAGCAAGCATAGTATGAATAGTTGAATACAAAGCATCCCGTGAATAATAAAATCCTGTAATATTGCAGGAAGTAGAGGCAGAATGAAAGCAGAAATTAAGTGGAATACTTTTTCAAAGTCAAACTGGAGTGGAATATGGAAGGATGTAATAGTTTCCTTTGAAAGGAATAATGCAGTATACGTAATAATAATAAATGGGTCAGCATTTCCATTTCTCTATTTATTTTCCTCACATGGATAGATGGATAGCCAGAGATAGCTGCGAGACTGTAACCCATCGCTGAGGAATCCTTCAGATCTTGGTCTAGAATGCCTTCGTAACGAGATTCACTTGGAGAGACTACCGCATCCAAATTGTACTCTTCTAAAACAGAATCCAGAGCTTGTCTGGCTGCGTCCCGGTTCCCGTCCCGGCCTTGTATGTAGGTCTCATTTTGAATTCCATCTGTGGCTTCTGACATGACTAAAAGCTCTTGATTGTAGCCTTCGGGTGGTGGATGCTCTTCATTATATTGAATTACATCTTTTAAGGATGCAATTCTTCTTGTTGAAGTGGGAACTGGCACGGACGCAGTGTTGCTTTCGGAGGAGTTTTCAGAAGTTGGATTCAAACTTGGAAGAGGGTATGGTCCAATAACTTCAGTCCTCAGATATTCATTAAAATCATGCTTGAAATCATATTGAAGAACAAGAAGCTCTGTAATAAGAAACGAATAAGTTTACGAGATAATATTCTACGAATGCACGCTTGCATGTATATTTCCATGAAATGTCACAAACAGAATTCTAACACCAACTATGAACTAACCTCTTTCTCCCGAAATATTCTTGAGCAGGCTGACGTGTGGGGATGCGGGGTCTACAACTTCAAACTCAACAGAGTTTTTAAGCACATCGATAAAGTTGTTAAGTTGAGTTAACTGGAATTCCAAATTTGTAGAGTTTATGGCTGAGGTGTTGAAGAATGGGTGGCGCATTACCCCAATACGAAACGGACGCTATAGAGTAAGATTTATATTATAAAATTATATTAAATGCAATAACGCTTCAGCTTTGACCTGATTTCATAACAAATTTACTGTTTCATTTTTCTTCAAAAGACATTGTCTATAACTAGCAGGGTGATCACTATGTCGTTCATTTTCTGGAATCATGACGTCCAGCAAAGTTGCAAGATCTGTAATTGTTCTAGCCATCGGACCTGCCTGGAGAATTTGTCAATGATAAAACACTTATGAGTATACAAAAGACAAAATTCCATATTATACTACTCCCTTTATATCTGGTTTATATAGTATTTCCCATCTAATAAAATGCAACATAAGTATACGTGATCTTGGTTGCTTGAAATGGGAATAATCCCTTTTACTGAAGGAGTTCCAAATGTGGGTTTCATTGTGCAAACACCAGCTACATTAGCCGGTGCAATAAGTGACCCATCAGTTTCCGTTCCGATTGAAACCACAGCCAGATTTGCGGCAATAGCTACAGCAGAACCACTACTGGATCCCTCGGGGGACACATTAAGATTGTACGGGTTTCGTGTCTGACCTCCTCTTCCACTCCAACCGCTTGGAATATTTGTTCCTCGAAAACTAAAATTGAAGATTGACATTTTGCAAACAACTCAATCACACACTGTAGCATTAAAAGTTACTTCACTCCTCACAAGGCAAATTCGGATAGATTGGCTTTTCCAATTATCACAGCTCCGGATTTTCGCACTGCTTTTACCACTTCGGCATCACTTTTGGGTCGAATTCCAAGCAATGCCAATGAGCCAGCAGTGGTTTCCATCTTATCATTTGTGGCAATATTTTCTTTTAAAAGAATTGGTATTCCATGCATTGGCCCTATCATTTACCACACAACATACACACATTATTCATAATATACTTTGTCCAAGAAATATCTCCTATAAATCTTCAAACCTCTTTGTCCTCCCAAATTTCGCTCAACATCAGCGCGTGCTGCCAAAGTGAGGGCATCCGGATTGATTTCATTGACCGTCCTTAACACCTCATTCATCCGTTCAATTCTCTCAATGTAGCATTTTGTTAACTCCACTGAGCTCAATTTATTGGCAGCGAAGAGTTCTTGAATTTGCATAATGGTTATTTCCCTAATATCCAGCCCATTACACTGCGAATACTTTTCGTCGATCTCTTCCAAATGAGGATTTTCCTCAAGTTGGGGCAACGTAGAACCATTACCTTTAATGGGATTAGTTTCGTTTGAGGAATCCATTTCAGATTCTAGGCTAAGTGATCTCAATTTATTATCGGCAATTTCAAGTCTATTACGAAGAGCACTCATGTACGTTCCGGAGCCACTGACGCTAAACACAAAAGAAGCAACCAAACATATTAGCAAGAAAGGAGAACACAATGGAGCGTCCACCAGCAAACAATTTTTCATGGTGAAAGTACAAAGCTTCCGGGACATTGTTTGCACACGCAGATACACAATGAAAGTTTGCACGCAGAAGGGAAAATCGTTGCACAACAAAGTAATGTGACACGCGAAAAGCAAATAAATGGATTTTTTATTATATATCTTATGCAACTTTTAGTTTGGGTCTTATGCATGCAAAATTGAATGTACAACAATGCAATATATAATCAATGATAAATACAACTCAAACAGGTGGGGCAAAATAGCACGATTTCTATTAAAAACTGCCGTTTGTAATGAGGACATTGACAGTTTTGGTTTATGAAAATGACAAAAATATAGCTAGAATATAGTTTCAATATTTTTGATAAAAATCAAGCATTTTAGTATTAGATTGAAAGCTTATATGGCAAATGCATAAACACACGCTCTCGCTGGTAATTATCATGAGAAACGCTGAGTGGAAAGTATAGATCATTGTGATTTCCATTTTACTACCATTATCAGCATAAAGCTGGTGAATACTGAAATATACTTACCGATTCAATTGCAATTCTTCTCAGTTGCTACTAATAAGTCGACATCACTTTATGAATGAAGGTAAGGTTTGTGTTTTATTATTCTGCTATTTTCTATTAATTGGTGTCTGTGGTGAATAGAAGTGATGAAATATCTGGAGCTTCTAGGGAATAAGATTCACCCAACACTCTGCACACTATGTTTTTCTTTGCATAACAGTTATCTTCGAATATAATAGACTATGGAGTCCCATTCAATTGATATCTATTAACAATTACGATTTTTGTATAATTAACTCATTATTGTGGGAAATCTCACTGCCAAAAGAGTCTCACCGTTCCACTTCTATACATACCGCTAGTGCCAAAGTGCTTGGTATTGCCAAGAGAAGAGATGCAGTAACGTTATCCTTCCCAGCCTTATCGGCTATCATGGCAAAATTTGCTTTGACCTGACAGTTGCAAAAAAACTCAGTGCAAAGTGCACACGTATCGAAAGATTATTATTTATTTTTTGCTTTACTCCTGGCAGCTGCTTGTATTCAGGTTCAAGTTCACCAAAAACATAAAAGCTGTGTAGGCTATGTTAATTTCAACACATTTATTGCACTTTTAGCTGCTACCATGTGCGAGGGTCATATTCTTTTATTGAGAATGATAATTGAATGATATACCTTGTAGTGGGTGAGTATGACATGCAGCAACATAACAGGCATGACAAAAGAAGAAGCCTACATATTTTGTTATCTAATACTAATGAACAAAACCAGGCACCAGTTTTATGCATGGACTGAAAGAAATAAGCTTGCATACCTGCAATTGGATTGAACCACAACGCAACATTACTACATTACCTATACATCATAAAAGTAGGTTTGATACTTGCATGGTTTCTGTAGCATGTATGTAGCACCCCTGCAGTTTTCTATTGTTTCTAGCAAAGCGTCTCTAAATGGAATTACACAATATTGCGATAGAAAACACTAAAGACAATGTCTCATCCAATCATTACGCATTGATGTCATTCACAAGTCATTAAAGAAAGGAAGACAGGTCCATTTGGATTTATAACATTTTGAAATGTTTCCAAGATTTACTACGAGTCACAAAGTTTAGTTGAAATGTTTTTGGTGTTCTGTTGTTCTGAATTGAGATGCAAGAATTACGATTTGCCATTTTCTGCTGCTGATGGGTAAATGTTAATTTTGAGGATAATAGGTACTTATAAAGGCTATTAGTCTGATTGGGGCATCATGAGAAAACCAACATTCTGAGTTTAGATTGGCAAAATGCAATGTTCTAAACAAATTATGAACTATGAACACATTATACAAATTTTACTTTAGCAAATGTTGTTGCAGAAAGATTGGGCGTGAATTAACGGAAGATATTCGCTTCTACTACTACTTCTATTCAGGGTTAGCGAAATGTTTTACAGGAAACCAGTGCTATGCGGAAATGGGATATGCTCTATGTACCATGGAATAACGAACGAAAATCAATCAATTATATTTTGCCAATCGTGATAACATTAAATGTAGATGCAATTTTTTATTTCTGGAATTCGGAGTTTAAGTACATTTTTATGAAACGTCATCATGAGTACAAAAAGGATCTGCCGAATAATATCATTATTTACCTCCACAAAAACTGATCCAGGCAGAGTTGAGTGTGAGGTGAAGAAATGAATTACAGTACCTAAAATTATGACTGTCATACGTGTTTCTGATTTAAAGAATTAAACTCGGTGACTTCACTCGTTGTAATTTTTTCTTACTATTCTGTCTTTATCCTCGTTTCCAATTTAATACATTAGACTCGTTTGGCGAGTGACAAACAAAAGAGAACTAATAAAGTAAAAAATTCTTTAAATAAATTAAAGCTTATATCAGGTTTGATGAAAATTAAAGGTGATTGTGTCGATATAGTATTTAATGAATTTCTCTTCCACACGAAGCAAAACTTAAATAAATTGTTCTTTATGCGTTCTTCTTCACAACTTCACACTTGAGGCTTTTACATCTGCTCGCTTTTGGTATTGTAGTAGTAACAGGTCGTGATTTTAACAACACACATAAACTTTAACTCAAGTAAAACTAAACTGATAAAACAAAAATTAATCGAAGAGTAACAGTCGAAAACATGCAGATAATATTTAAACATACAAATAACCTAACTTCACAAAACATCCTAATGTACAAATCATTCATTCATGGTTCATCAAAATCACAGTTAAACAAAAGTTCGAATGAAATTAAAAGCGACGCTTTTCTAATTACATATAGCTACGTATACTTAAAATTACGAACTCATTCTTAGACCATTATATACTTTGTTAACTGGTTTTTGGTTCAAGATCTTCCGTATACCTGAAATAAAAGAAGTAAGATAGATTTTAGTTTATAAGCACTTTCATTATAAGCCTATAAATTCATAAATTCAATCACGATTTTAAAATTTCAAATTACCTTCTTTTTCCTCTAATGAAAATTCGTTCTTTGGGAACTCGACATCAAACGTGATGTACATGACTCCATATAAATTGTTGTTATCATAATTAGGCATGCCCTCTCCCTTCTTTCGTATTCTTGCACCAGGCCAAGTAACTTTCTCTCTTGAAATGTGAACTTTATGTCCATCAAGGTGTTCAATACTCATTTCAAACCCAGTGAGAGCATCTTCCAGTGAGATCGTTATGTTTGTGTATAAATCATCTCCTCTTCTTTCGAATCGTGTATGCGGTTGAGTTTTTATGCGCACGCGTAGGTCCCCAGGTTCGCCATCAATATGCGGCTCACCTTCTGCAACAAACCGATGCTCTTGACCGTCTGTCATTCCAGGCTCGATTTCAAACTCCAAAGTTCGCTCTTCATTTACAAACCTAAGTGTGTCAAACAAGCAACCCAAATTGTTATAAAATTACAATAAAAACAGCCACCTGCCAATCATTGATTTGCAAATTTGTTCTAACGTACTTGATATTCGGACATTCGTCACAAATAGTTTGTTGGGTCATCTGGAATCTACCAGGTCCAAGCTGTCGGGTAACCATTTCCTGCCTGCAATTGCACTTTCTAGTTCCTGATGCTGGTTTGGCTACTGGTTTGTTTCTTGTAATCTACAGAAAATAACATTATTATTGTAAAGACGCCTTCCACCAAAGGTATCAAAATCAATTGTATAATAGTACAACTATGTACCTCTACAAAGTTGCCCGTGTATAGCTCTTCCAGTGTGACATGCAGATCCATCACAACATCAGCCCCCTTCATAACCTCCTTGGACCTCTCATGCCCCCCACCTCCAAAGAAGCCAAAATCTCCAAAAAACGATTGGAACGGATCCATCGAGCCAAAGCCATTACCCTCCTTTTTCAGGCAGTCTTCTCCACACCTATCATACATTTCCCTCTTCTCCGTATCCGATAAGGCCTCATACGCCGCACTCAAATCTTGAAACTTTTGCACCGCATCCTCATCATCCTTATTCTTATCCGGATGAAGCTCTTTCGCCAGGCGTCTGTACGCCTTTTTAATTTGATTTGTTGTGGCGGAACGGGGTACTCCCAGGATCGAGTAAAAATCACGCCTACAATCCAAACAAAAATTAGAACAAAAATTAATTAACATTTTCCAAAAACCCCCAACAAAACCATAAATCTCAGAGTTACCCTTACCCGCACAAAATTAGCCCCAGGTGCAGCAGCAACACCATCGCCACCGACCACACGAACCATTGCAAATTTCTCATTTTCCTACTAAAAATCCAGAGTAGCCTAATGACTTGTAGCACAAAGATATTCCTACTAAAAACTACATTAATTCTCAACCTATTTAGCTTTAATTTATACTCCTCTGAGATAACTTTAGGGCTGACTTTATCATAATTGTCTAATTGTTGAGTTAACGCCTGCTACTAACTGCTGTGCTGCTGCCCTATCCAGTTTGCTGGCACTTGGCACAATTCAACAAAAGGAGAGCAATAGTCGGAAATGACGGCTGAGAGAGCAGTGCATTGTGGATCCAGTTGCTAATGCCACATACGCATAAAGTAGGAGCAAATACGCGAGTATTTGCAGCCGAGATCTGTGTGTTGTGCCGGTGCACTGGAATGAACAGAGACAAATGTGAGTTTCCCATTGGCTCATGGCTAGCGTGGCAAATTTGAGGCTCTGTTGACATTCAGCAAATCAGTCTGTTTATCCAGGGATCTGCCCATATGATTCAGCAGATGCGAAAGACAGATCAAATTTCCTGACGAGTGAGTGAAGAAATTTGGGATTTTTGGTTAAATTTGATTAGTTTTTTAATGGGAGGATGGTGTAAATTTGAATAACGGTGAGTTTGGGATAATTTGTGGTTTTAAATGTGTTTTAAAGTGTTTTAGAAAGGTGTGATTGTAAATTTGGCGTATTTTTTATGATTGTTTTAGGAGGAGGAAATTTGTGAATTATGGGGGATGGGAAACTGGAGCAGATTGAAGCGGGTCTGGAGGTTCTCCGGGAAGCGGCCCGAAGGAATGAGACGGTGACCACACACATTGTGGGCATTTTGGACTCTTTTGAGGATAGGATTGGCCGTTTGCAAAACACCATTTTGCCTGTTTATCAGCAGACTGAAGCTCTGAGGTCGAAACAGCATAATTTGGAAAGAAGTTTGAAGCTGATTGATGAGGTGATTAGTTACTATAATGTGAGCAAGGAGGTGGATGTAATTATTCGGAATGGACCTTCGGGAGCGTCGTTGGATGAGTTTTTGCAAGCCATGACGCAGATTGAGAATGCGGTCAAGTATTTTGAAAAGTATAATCCGCAGTCGGTGGAGTTGGAAAATTTGCTGTCGCTGCAGAACTCGGGGGCGGATGCGTTGAATAAAGAGTTTAGGGATATGTTGACTAGACATTCCAAAGTTATTCCGCCAGTGGCGATTTTGGAAATGATTGAGGAGGACCAGAGCAGTCAGCAGAATTCGAGTATGTCAATGCCGGAGCATGTTCAAGGGGATTTGAAGAAGTTGGCAGAGTGGTTGATGCTGCATAATGTGGACACTTACATGAATGTTTATGCTTCATTGAGGTCCAATGCGTTGTTGAAGAGTGTGCAAGGTCTGAAGGATTATCAGAAAGCTCAGAGCCTTACAATGGCATCACCTTCCACTGGATCAGCAGCACCGAGTCCGTCCTCGCCTGTGATGCGAAGAGGAAGTCGGACAACGGATACAAACAGGAGAACTCGAATACAGCATGCGTTGGAGAAACGAGCCACGAAAATGCTTCAAAAGGCCACAGCCGCCGTGGAGCACTCGACAGGGCTGGGATTAGGTTCCAAAAAGTCAGAGTTCAAGGAAGACAACGTGACGGATCGGGAGTCTGAGAACTTTATGATTTTAGCTACAGCTATGCTAAAGCTGATGCAGATTGAGTCGCAGCTCATGCTTGGCGTGATTACCATGCAGCACAGAATCAAAATATTTGAAATCATTTCTAGAGACAGTTTTGATTTGCTGTTTACTGATGGTGAAAATATTGCTGGGCGCATTAAAAAGAGTGTGAGCCGACATGAGTTTTCAGCTATTCTAACAATATTTCCAATAATCAAGTGTCTTCAAACTCTTCAGCCGGGCTTTGATGAAATTTTTGTGGGATCACTAACTTCTAACAAGGTTAACCACAAACTGACGGTGCTACTCAAAACTTTCCAGTCGAATGGAATGCGAGCTCTTGAAGATTTCATTGAAAACATTCGAAATGAACAGACATCTCAGCTACCAAAGGATGGAACCGTACATGAACTTACCAGTAATGTGCTCATGTTTTTGGAACACTTGACCGACTACTTGGATACAGTGGCGGATATTTTAGCTCAAGACCAAAATTACAACGCAGTTCCTGTCATGTCAAATAGGCAGTTGGACGAAAGCACAAAGAGAAACTTGCTTGGTTCCTATATCAAGCGAGTGCTACAACAGTTGAATCTCACGCTAGTTACCTGCAGCGATCTGTACTATGATCACTCAATCAAAGCTATTTTCCGACTCAACAACGCGTGCTACATTTTAAAGTGCCTTCAAGGCTCAATTCTTCTAGACTTGCTGAAAACCAAAGAACCGGATTGCACACAAAACTACATTGATATGATGGATGATCAAAAGAAAGCTTATTTGATTGCCACGTGGAAGAAAATTGAAGATAAGCTATTTGGAGCTGACGATATACCTATTGCTGTTCTTCAAGCTGGTAAACTAAGGGACAGAGACAGACAAATCATCAAGGACAAGTTTGCTGCTTTCAATAAAGAAATTGAGGAAATCTCACGTTTACAGCAGTCTTATGCAGTGCCTGATGCAGAACTGAGAGACAGTCTCAGGAAAGCTAGTAGAGATTATATTTGCAAAAAGTATAAAGATTTTTTCGAAAAGTATGCCTATGTTCAATTTACAAAGAATGTGGAAAAATACGTCAAGTATCAACCTAGCGATGTTGCCTCTTTAATAGAAAACTTTTTTGATGTTTCCTAAAGTATCAACATCAACCATAAAATTGAATAATCAATTTCTGTCAAGTTATTAAAATAGCGCATAGCGTTTTTGCGTTGCATTCTATACTACACTAAAGTTAACAAATTATTATTAGTTTTTTGTACAGTAGTATTTAGTCAAATCTTGATTTGCAGTCTACGACTTTTCGCTCAAAATTTTTGTAGCTAATCTAGTTGTCAAATAAATTTTTACCGAACATGTTTATGTATATTTCAATCATAAAATCAATCAGTTGTTGTGTTTAAGAGGCCTTGGCTGTGTAGTGAACTTCCGGGAGGTTCCTTAGTTTCTCTGCTGCCTGCTCGGCTGTCAAATCCCTTTGTGACTGGGCAAGCATTTCATACCTAATATTCAAATTATCATATTCATTTTACCAAATCAATTCTCGACCTATGTTGGTGCTAATAAGTAATTTTCCGTTAAAGTCACTTACCCGACCATAAATTTTCTGACTGTTGCAGATCTCAGCAGTGGTGGGTAGTAAATTGCATGAAACACCCAGTGATTACTGTCCTTTGCTAAATAGTCTCCAGTTGGTGCACCTAAATACATTATAGCGATTAAAGGATAGATATGAGGTTGTGGTTGTTTGTGGTATTCATTTATTGAATAAATATACTTTTGCATACCATGAAATCCCATTGAATAAGGGAAAGAAACTTCAAACAAATTGTCATATTTAGTAGTAAGGCGTTTGATAATATCTGCAAGTGCCTTTTTGTCTTGATCATTCAAGTCCGAAAATCGTTGAACATGACGCTTTGGCAAAACCATTGTTTCATAGGGCCAAACAGCCCAATAGGGCACGACTACAAGCCAACTGTCGTTTTCAAGGACCGTTCTTTCCTACACACAGAAGAACGAAACCGCAATGCAAATATGTAATTATATTTAATACAAAAGCTCTCCAAATAATATCGCAAATCTACCCCTTCAATACCTTCTGATCTAATTCTCGTTGCATATAGTCAATCAGCATAGGTCGACCGTATTTTTCAAAATATTCCCTTTGATTAATGTCTTTAATCCTCGGTTCATTTGGCAAGAAAGTTGAAGCCCATATCTGACAATGAGGATGTGGGTTAGAGCATCCCATAAGCGCTCCTTTGTTCTCAAAAACTTGCACCCAGTTGTATTTTTCGCCCAATGTCTTGGTTTCTTCAATCCACCTATGGGCAAAATCAATTAGTTGTAAATATTTTCAAACTGACTTTGCTTATCTAAATATGAAAATGCTACCGATCAATAACTGCGCCAATTTCCTCAAGGGTCATGACTGGAAGAGTAACGTTCGATTTGGGATGGAAGCACATGACTTTGCAAGTGCCCAAGGCAGGTGCAGCTTGGAACAGAGGATCTTCAGAAGCTGGCGGAGTAGGGACATTTTCTAGCAACGCAGGGAAGTCATTCGTGAATACGAAAGTGGATTTATAATCCTCATTTTTCTATGGGTTGTAAGCAAAATCAATACAATATGTCATTATAATGAATTATGTACATGGCAGGCTTGATTTCTAACTTACAGTTCCATTTGGCCTAGTAACTCCCGGACAAAGTGGATTGTTGGGATCAAATTCGGGTACATCTTCAGTCTGAGTTTTCTCAACTTGCCCCGACCATGGCCGTTTGCAGCGATGTGGGGAAACCAGAACCCACTCCCCCTTCAAGGGATTAAATCGAACATGTTGATGCTCTATATAAAATAAATTCGGTTTGAAAACAACATAAACTAAGACAAAGTGCAAACAAACAACAGAAATCACATACCAGTTGGATCAAAACTGGATAGGGAAGACATTGTTCAACGGTTTGAAATCTGTATCAAATTAAAATAGTGAGACGTGCAAAGGAATAATATTCGTGCTATGTACTAATTATATGTATACGTATGTTAGAAATTATATAGAAGCATGTTCCACGTTCTACGGTTTTGGCAAGATTATCATAAAACGAGTTAAGCACGTGTTTGGTGTGAAATCTTGGAATGAAAATAGGCAAGGGAGTATCAGGAATGCATGTTGAATGTGTTGTACGTAGTAATATACAACGTTGCTAATAATATGATGTTGTGCTCTTCTTATGATATGATAGGTGTGCAAATATTATCTATTTTCCCAGAGTTAATGATGATGTCACCAAGTATATTTTGCTTTAAAAGTGTTGCTGTTCATTGAATGCATTGAATCTAACATCAGGGCCTAAGCTTATCGTGAGATAAAGAGCTTAACATTTTATTATGGTCTACTATAAAATTGGCGTATGGCCTACTACCATACTATTTCAAATCCAAATGTAAGGTGATGGCTTGTTAATTAACTAGTTTTACTTCATTCAATTACTGAAAATGTTGCCGATTACATATCATTATATAAAATACAAAAGTCATAGCCATAGCTAATGGAAATGATACAGAATAAAACTGGAAGCTAAGTAAAAAGCAAGGTCAACGTAGGATTTTGATATTTTCTCAAGTTGCCACAAAACACCAAAGAATTGTGATAAGAGAAATTTTTAGCGTACTAAAACTTGTCCTATTCATTGTAGTTGATAAACTGCTATAAAAGTTCGACCAATAGAATGTGATCCGCATTGAATGTTCATTCAAGGACAACAGCTTCATGAACATGAACCAGTTCGTTACAAATTGTCCACTTTCATCAGGAACAGTTTAAGACAGTTTTAAAGCATCTTATCTGCAAACTAGTACAATGTATAACTCTGTCAAGCATTTTCTCTTGTTTCCTAACGAAAACTACATAATATGTAGGTATTACATTTTTGCTCGTTAAATCCAAGATAACATTTTCATGGATGTCACAAAATATGTATACCTACGCAAAAAAGCCATACCATGCATTGTTAATTGTGTATATCGTGTCATTAATTAAAATGATAATGGCACAACAATAGGTTGCTGCTAAAATGAATGACAATGACAAATTACTTCCCAAGAAATGCAATGTCTTATCGTTATCGTACTTTTTTGCCTATAGTCTAATCTAAGTTCACTTTGCCCCGTTTGTGATCTCTGTGGAGTCTGCAGGATTAGAGGGATAGGAGCACAATACCCCACACAGCCTACACACACGAGAGCGTTCACAAACACAACAATCCAAGTCACACAACTCAAAAGTCTGAACACCCAAAAAAGCATTTAAATGAAAATTCAGTGTTAAGTTTTCATTCCACAAAATTTTCAAGTTTAATTACACCACCTTTGACCTTGCTTTGCCCATTTGATAGTCAATTGTGACAGTACTGACTAAATTGTTTAAAAAATTATGGAAGTAGAAATTTGCTACAAAAATTAGTCTGAAAGCACGTACCAAATTTCTTCGGTTGATCCAATTGAGTTTGTGTGATTGCCGATTGCTTTTGGGTAAAATTACTGGCAAGCGCTGTAGATCAGTGAATAATGGCTCAGGACGACGTACGAAAGGAGAACAGTAACAAGCGGTTATCTTCCACAGCTGCGGAGGACGAGCCAGCGACTAAACGGAGAGCAGAAGAAGCGTCGTCAGCTGATAAAGACTGGAACGTGGAAGAGTGTCGCGGGGATCATGAAAGCGTAGAGCACTGGGAGCTCCGAAAGCAGTTCCTTGTCCAGAACATGGAACGCTTTCCAAACAGAAATCGGCTCATTTGTCTGTCCCAGGTTTTTGCAAACATGGAATTTTTGGGATGCAGGTAAAAATGATAAGATGACATTATAACATGCAATTTTGATTTGTGTTAAAACAACCGGAAATGGAAGTTGATTTTGGTTCTCTTGATTTGTGTCAGGTATCCGGAAGAGACAATGGAGCTAGTGCGTGAACTATCCCTTGGAATTGTGGAGTCGTATAGGGAAAAGCAGAAAACGAGACTGCAGAGGACTTTTGTCAAGGCGTCGGATGCTGCGGAGCGAAAGACTAAAGGCATATAATTTTTTTGATTAATTCCAGAAGACTATGATTTAACACAAAGTCGCACTGAGTAGCGCGCAGAATAGAGTTAAAAATTTACACTACACATACACAGTTTCATTTATAAACTGAAGATCTATGTAAAATGCTATAAAACTGTTTGTTTGACTTGAGATGGTGCAATCTCTTTGTATGTCTATTGCATACTTTTAATTAATATTGATTTTTGTTACAAATTGTATAGGTTATTCAAGTACAAATAAGGCATCGGTTTCTGCCAATGACCAGAATACAAGTAAAGAATTAAAATTCCAAATTAATACAGATTGTTAACTTTCTTGTAACTTCATATTGCATTCCATGCATGCCTTCATTTCATACAATCAAAGATTTCATGACATGATTAGAATTAGTTTGCTGTTATTTATTACAGTTCAGCAAGTGCCAAGTGCTAGTCCACCCCCCGTGAAGAAATTGAAGATATCGAAGACTGAACTAACTGTAGAAAGAAACGAATACATCTCCACTCCTTTGAGCGCTGCAACGGAGGAAAAGTTGCTTATTGCGGATTTAGATCTTCAGTCAATGATTTTGTTACTATATACCTATAACTCTGGAGAAAATGCGATTCAGATCATTCATAGGTCCTGCTCCGCAGCAAACATATCAATTGAGGCTGAATTTCATGGTTCATTCGGAAATTACATGTTAGTTGCACTCATGGATAAAGAAGTTGTAGGAAATATTACCAGCAAGATGACAATAATAACATCCATATTTTTTTGTCGTAGGTGCACATACAAAATTGGGACCAATCTAGTTGCTGAATCCAATGATGGACATCATACCAAGGAGAATGCTAAATCTGAGGCTGCCAGGATAGCATTTGAAAAGCTCCAGAAACGCTGCTTCACATTTGTGGTGAGTATTTAACGAAATGCTGTTTAGATAATTTAAGAAACTACCAAAAATGGTGAATATTATATTTTATATTTTAGACTAAGGAGAAAGTAATGCCAAAATTTGATGGTAGAGAAATTATGAAAGAGGAAGTAGATGGAAGCTCCGTACCTGTGTTTACTGAACCAAAAATTTGCGACAGTAATATTGGTAATAAGTTACTGAAATTAATGGGGTGGAGTGGAGGTGGATTGGGAAAGAATGAGCAGGGTATACATGAGGCTGTTAGGTAAGTATAGCCAATACAATAGGGTCGTTGATATTTATTTTTAAAAAATGACAATATTCACTGATAAGTTATGAGTGATAAAACTGGAACATGTCAATAATTTATATAACCATTATTGCTTCAATTTTTCTAGTGTGGATGGCGTTGTCGGACGTTCTCGTTTAGGCTTAGGTAACGAGTCAAAATCATCATTTTTCAAGGCAATAAAAAACTTGTTGCAAAAACAAAAGCAGGAAGGTTTTGTTCGTGGTGACCTCAAGTTTGCGGCTGATTTTTCCAAGGACGAAAGAAAGGACATACACATGTAAAGTTCATATATACGCTTCATTATATTTTTATGGTTGTAATTTATGTTGCATAAATGTTTTATGAATTTAAGGATTGCAAAAAATCTGGGACTCAAGAGCAAAAGTTATGGAAAAGATGACGATCGGTACATTGTAGTCTCCGAGAAAGTAAACCGTCCAAGTCTCCTTCGCAGTATATTAGCAAATGGTGGAGAAACCGATCAATACAAGGTTATTCCTCCGGGTGGATCATTAGAGGGACTTGAAAACTACATCTAAGTCTAATAGGTTCGGAGCTTTGTTTTTAGTATGTACCATGTACAATTTGTTATCGCTTTATCAGTTTCGCTTTGCTTTATTAGTTATATATATTCTTATATTCATTACTCTATCATTTATACATTTTGTACGCACTCAAAGACAAATGAATATGAATTAAAAGTATATGAAAATTATGAAATCACATGTCTATAAGGCTGCTTTGATGACCTCATCCCAGTCCGGCCAGTATCGATCCTTCATACGAAAGCAGTATTCTCTTAGATTTCCTAGCTCCTCTACAGCAGAATTAATTAAAAGAAGCAGGTTAATCTATACTCTTTAGTTTTGATTGTCATAAATATTGTATCGTTTCGATTGATGTCTCAAAAGCTAACCTTCAATTAATTTTGAGTATGGGGACGTAACATCATTCCACACCAGTTGTGCGAGAGTTCCAAAGATGCCTGCAAAGCATATGAATTGAAAGGGTTATGTTTGGGCGTAGTGGTATATAGATGTGCATATTAAGTGCTTGTCATTTTTCAACCTGCATCGTCGCTGGATGGTTCGTCACCTCTTATAAAGTCCTTCGTCCCCAGGAGGTTGGAAAGAGCACGTAAATCCTGGTTCATTAATTTAATCACTTCATCTTGAGAGTGCCTTCCCGTGCCTTGACACCAAGCAAATTGTTTCCACTTCGGGATACATACTTTTTTCCAAGCTTTGAGCTCGGATGAACTCATATTGAAAATTTTTTCTAAGCCCTCTCCATTAGTATACACGGTTCGCCACAAAACCAGACCCCTAAATACATTTTCAATTTTGCTTCTTTTTATCAGTGCACTGTTGGCTTAAGTTTAAGATTCATTATTATAAAATCCATCGTTTACCAGAAGAAATGCTCATCCATCATAATTCTAGCCATGGTTGATGCAGCTGCAAGGCTTTTATCTGTACCTTCCACGATATCATTTATACCATATTTCCTATGAATTATTCAAAAATTCTCGACATTAAAATATATACATAAAGCATAATATGCTTTATATTATAATGCAATGGTGCATTTCACCATTTCCTCGCTCACGCGGAAAGAAAGTCGATGATTAGCTGTGAGTCCGTGTAATGCTCCCCATTGACCGTTATCCACGGCATTTTTAGCTTGTCACCCTTGGGAAACTCCCAGTCAAACTGTCAAAAAATACTTTTTAGCATTGGCCGATATAGCAGTGTTTATAAAATAATTTTTGGCTGAACTTCATTTTTCATAAATTCTCACAATGTATGGAATTTTGTGCATTCGTAGAAAGGTTTCCAGTTTCAAAACGAAAGGACTTGCATTAGGGGTTAAAAGACCCCTTCGCATGCCATGAAGTATAACAACATCTTTTGGCCATGTTTTGCATTTTTCACTGATGATAAAGAACAATAGTTCAAGAGCATTCATAATGCAAATGTGTATTTTAAATTTGACAAGTCTTACTCAAAACGCCGACGCAATCTGCAATTGCTGATGTAAGTTGTCATTCTATGAAGAACATAGATTGCTAGAGCTCCGCCCCCTGCACAGGCGACAGCAGTTTGTAGAGTCTTCATTGTGATAGTGTGATTGATATTAAAAATCACTGGCATGTGACACAAAGTGCATGAATAAGTAAAAAATCTGCTAATCAACTGTTTTGTCTAGAAAATTGGAAATAATGTACGAGACACTTGTTTCAGATTTAAACTATAACTTTATTCTATGAAACTTGCGTGACTTGCCAGAATGATCATACATGACAGTATCTGTTGCTTGCTACATTAAGTATTTCGTACCTTTTGAACTTGAATTTATTTTGTAGTTTTATTATCTGTATCAGTTTCAGCAGGTATAAAGTATCTATGATGCATGGATAGCAATACTACTTTCTGTTTCATTTCATGTTGATACTGTCCAGCATTTCTGGACGTGCTTTCACTTGAATATGAGTAGGTAGTCAATCATATGAATCAAATAACCAGCAGTTATAATGCATGCCCAGCCAGAACCTTTCCAGCTTTAGCTTATCACATGGTTTCTGGACAAACTTGCATATGAATGGGAACGGTGATGTTTGGGCGTAATGGTATAGATGTACATATGAGGTGCTTGTCATTTTTCAAATTCGCTTTGTGGAGAGGAGGTAATAAAGCGTAAATTGGAAACTTTAACAATTTTAGAATGCAATGCATAAAAAACATTAACTCAAAATATTCTTTGCTACTGAATTTTACTTTATTCATTATTTGAAACCAGAAATATGATCATAAGAAATATTCTACAAACTTTAACTACATGAACGGAATGGTCAACATTTTCAACCTTGGCCTTGCTCCAAAACTTAAAGCATTACTGTTTTGCCACACAATCGTCCCAGTCCGGCCAATACAATTCTTTCATCCGTAAACAATATTGCTTCAAATTGTGTAACTCTTCTGCAAATTTTCAAACAGTTAAGGTTTATGAAAACTGCAAGATATTTTTTGCAGTCTAGTCTAAGTAAAATAACCTATTAAACTAACCATTTAGAAGTTTTTCATAAGGTGACCCGGGCATACAAAACAAGATTTGGGCCAGTTCGCCAAAGATGGCCGCATCATCCTCACTTACCTAGTAATGCCAGATTTCGAAAACCAAAATATAGGACATGTATATTTTATATCAAACTATAATATGCAATGCAATAATGCAATTGTAAGTTATAATCAATGCGCGCGTCAATACGCCGAAGGTTTTGAAAAATTCTACGTTTTTGCTTAGATTTTGATGAAAAATTATAATTTTAAAAATACAGGACATATAGGACAATCTTTCAAAATATAGGATGTCCTATATTTCCTGATTTTTTACTTGAAAATATAGGACTGAAACCATGAAATGTAGGATGTAGGACGTCTGGATGAACTTACCTCGTCTCCTAGTATATACTGCTTGTTTCCTAAAACCTTTGACAGTGCACGCAAATCATCACTGATAATTTGCGTGACTTGTTCTTCAGAATGACGCCCTATCCCTTGGAACCAAGCATAAACACGAATCATTCTGGTTCCATAAAGTGCCATGAAGAGTTTCACCATAATCTTGGGCATGGCAAATATATTTTCAGGGCCATATCCTTTGGACGACGAATATACGTAGCGCCACATTAGCAAGCCCCTGGAAGATAAAATTTCATTAAAAAAATAAGGGTAAAATTATTCTGTACCGAATCACACTTAATTAAATACTAGCTTCACCAATAAAAGTGTTCATCCATCATAATACGAGCCATTGTGCTAACGGCTCGCTGTTGCTCCGAATACTTTCCAATGCGCTTGTCAAACTTCCTGCAAATGAATGAAACATTTTTATATTCCATGGCCATTTAAGCTAATTTACTACTTTCTGTGAAGCAAATAAAATTACTTTGCTAAAAACTCAATGCAAAGTTGAGAGTCGGTGACATGTTCCCCATTCAGAGTTATCCACGGAGTCTTTCCAGTTTTAGGGCTCATACCATCACCCAGGTCAATCTATGCAAAAGCAAAAGATATGCCTAGTGACTTTTGCATGTAATGTATAACTTTTTGATAATTTTAAATGAACTATAAGTTTACTTGGTATGGGATGTTGGCCATTCTCAAATACGTCTCTAGTTTAAGCACAAACGGTGAAGCATTAGGAGCGGCGATGGCTGCAATTCGAAAATAATTATTCAGATGAAAACCATAGACTTTTCGCAAACACGCTTACGAAATCACAAAAGTGGATTCATGAGTTACATAAAAATTTGATTTTAAAACGATTCGATTTGAGTTTTTAAAGGAAACATTCGGAACCGATTTTTAATTGACCAATGCGTTTTGATTTTTGATTATTCGTGATTAATTATATTTCGATTCGATCGTCCTCACTAACCTGCAGGTATTCTGTGCAAAATTACCACATCTTTCGGAGTGGACTTCCATCTTCGTCTTTTATAATAAAACATAATAATGCATACATTGACATTCTTCTTATCATCAAGATATTTTTTGGTAAAGATATTGAATTCTATATTTTATATGGCTTACTGCACGCGTTTTGCAGAAATCCACTTGATGACAGCTCCACCAACTTTGATTACAACTGTACACCCTCCGACTGTTATCACTGTTGCGGCTACATAATCCCTGACATTGCTGGGAACAATTTCTTTAAATCTATCCATTGTTTAATTTGAAAAGGATTTGGAAAATGTGTACAAACAGTACAATGATTGTTGTTAACAGAGCAAATGTTAAACTGGTGCTGATAAATTAAATGATTTTGTTGAAAACGACAGGAACGTCTTATAATGCAAACGGAACTACTTCAAAGTATTTCCAACGTGCTAACATTGCCGGGTATTGTGACTCTGACAAGTATGCATGCGGTGCGGGTTAATACGCAATCCATCCATGTGCTATCAAGCCATATAACCTGGAAGCAAACATCGACTAATGCTTGTAAAACTTCCAAAATGCTTCATCCTTGTATAAAAGTATAGATGAGTGTACTCTATAATTACCCACCACCTCATTTTCACGTAGTCAGTTTTCAGGGCATAACGATTGGGCTTCGTTGCTTTCTGCTTTTGCATTTTGCAGGCAGTGTAAAACTGACAATGACAGATTCATCAGAGAGATAGATGAGAAGATTTTTGTTGTTATATTACAATGAAGATATTCAAGGTCAAAATTATCATCCACACGCACACACAAGTAAAACTCATCTCATCATGTCCACTCAATGCATATAGATGAGGTAATTCATTTAGATACACTTTGCCATATATAATAAACCCTTGGAAATGTTGAAGTAAGTAGCCGCATATAATTTTTTATTCAAAAAGAAAGACTTGCGGAAGTGCACAAGAGTCTTAGAAACCTATTTCAAAAAACAGAACTCCAAAAAGTCTTAAGGGACAGGAGTTATGGCGTTTTTAAATTTTGGCCACCAGAGGGCGCGCGCTGGGGACAAGTTGGGGTGTTAAACAATGCACTAGGGCCTGAGGAACCTATTCCAAAAAACAGAACTCCAAAAAGTCTTAAGGGACCAGAGTTATGGCGTTTTTAAATTTGGCCGCCAGGGGGCGTGCGCTGGGGGGAAATTGGGGTGTCAATAGGTGCAATAGGACCTAAGGAACCTATTCCAAAAAACAGAACTCCAAAAAGTCTTAAGGGACCAGAGTTATGGCGTTTTTAAATTTGGCCGCCAGGGGGCGTGCGCTGGGGGGAAATTGGGGTGTCAATAGGTGCAATAGGACCTAAGGAACCTATTCCAAAAAACAGAACTCCAAAAAGTCTTAAGGGACCAGAGTTATGGCGTTTTTAAATTTGGCCGCCAGGGGGCGTGCGCTGGGGGGAAATTGGGGTGTCAGTAGATGGAGTAGGACCTAAGGAACCTATTCCAGAAAAAAAAATTGAAAAAAGTTGTAAGGGAACGGAGTTATAGACTTTTTTCAATTTTGGAGCGCCCTCTGGTGCAATTTTTGAAAATGTTTTTAGACCAGGCACCAGATCATGCTAAGAGCTACCGTTTAGAAAAAAACAGAATTCAAAAATTCCATTTCTAAGGGGTGTTTTAGGGGCGACGGGCGGACGGGCGGACGGACCGGAACAGACCAAATGTGCGAAATGAATAATTAGCCTGCGGCTACTTAATAATGATTTAAAAAATGAAATCTCTGAGAGACTCTGGATTAAATGCGATTCTATTAATATCCTATGGAACTCGTGGTTAAACGGTAAAGTGCTGAACACCCAGGTTTTTGCACAATTCAACAATTCAATCTTCAATGCTTGTAAATTCTAGTGTGTAAATCAAACTGCTTCCTCGATCATGGTCATGAATCTTAGTAATACACATTGTCTGGTTGATGCTTTTATAGTTTATCACTGGAGAAATATTAAACATAGGGACTAATTGTTTGCCATTAGAATTTGATGTACACAATCGAAATCAGCAAAAAGTCAAGTTTTTTGTTGTCATTATAATGATAAATCCAAGGTTAAAATAAAATAAATTTTGAGAACAGGTACAGGTAAGCCAAGAAGTTAGTCAAATTCCGTACAAGAGCAGACATTGGATAATATCTCTAATCACTTCAATGATTACTTCTTTTGGATGAGCATTGCTTAACTATCTGTAATTCATGCAAAATCCATGCATATTTTTGAATACTTTTATAGTTTTGTTAGGATAGAGTAAATAATTTTTAAGCTATGGTCAAAATTTACGCAATAGATGTGGGTGGATGTGATGTTCAAATACAATGTTCAAACAAAAAAACATATTTAGTTTAGTTCGAATCTAAAATGAAAGGCACTTTATTCGTTCTTTGCTTTTGCCATATTTTGTGGAACTTTTTGAAAGGTTGCTCATAATTAATTTTAAGTATATTTTATTTTTGTCTTTGAAAAAACAACTTAAGCCATATTCAGAATTTCATATGTGTTATGCCATGTGTTATTTTGAATCACGCTTAATTAATGCGATGATAAGCATTGATCCCAATCATTCCAAAAACGATCTCTCATTCGATTGCAATATGCTTGCAAATTTGGCAATTCCTCTGTAAAATATTAATGTATATGATTCACCTTGATTAATTGTGTATCATTCTGTATTCACTATTATTTTATAAAGTTACATACCAATTATATATTTTTCGTAAGGTGATCCCGGAGTAGCCCATAGAACCATTGAGATAAACCTAAACAAACAACAAAAGAAATTAAAAGGATGCAGAACGGAAATGGGGGTGCTGTTTGCAGATTCCCCATACCCAAACACTGACGAATCTTCCTCTACCGGAAACTCTCCCAAAATGAACGATTTGTCTCCTAGAATCAATGAAGTAGCTTTTAAGACTTCCTTCATTAGTTCAAAGACATCTTCTTTGGAGTGCCGACCTATCCCTTGAGCCCAGGAAGTCTGCTTAACACGCATGTTTACCATTTTGTAAAATGACTTCAGTTGTGCCGGCGGCATGTCGAAAACTTGATCCATGCCTTTCCCCTCACTATGCACGTATCTCCATAATGCTATTCCCCTAAAAACTCAATACAGTGAAAGTATGAATACAGCAAACATTTTTTTCATGATTTAATTGGTTATGACTGTTGTGTGTATCTACCAGTATAAATATTCATTCATCATAATTCTCACTGCTATTGCTATTGCTCTTTGTTCCTCTGAGTAATCGCCGATTTTTACGTTGTACTTCCTTAAAAAACAAAGAATATGACATATACACTCATTCATTATGATTATTAGTAGCAATGTGACAATGCTAATTTCCTTAGTTCATCGCTTAATTTCCCATGTTGTATGTTTAGACTAACTTGTTCAAGAGTTTCATGATTAGCTGCGAATCTGCCACATGTTTTCCATTCAAAGTAATCCAAGGTGTCTTTCCAGTTTGTGGAGACATGGGATATTCAAAATCAATCTAGAAAATTGCGCAGTTTATATAACTTACGTATATATAGATTTGAAAGGTATTTTAGAAGCTTTAAAGTATTTGTTCATATACCTCATAAGGGATTCTTGCCATTCGAAGATATGTTTCCAATTTCATTGCAAACGGGGATAGATTAACTATTGCTTTACCCCTTGGCAATGTATGCAAAACAAGCTCAGGACCGTTTTCCCATTTCTTTCTGTATATTTAGCATAACTTAAATTGTGAATTGGTGTAGAAAAAAAGTAAGGTATTATTAATGCTGTCACATACAGGGCTTGCTGCATTCTGTATTGGGTAACTTTCTCCTTTAGGATAGTGGCAACTTTCACTGTAACCACAATCCCTCCAATTGTGAGAGCTATTGTCTTATGATTCTCTCCGATCCATCCCTTTACTTGATAGTAGCAATTTTCAACAGTTTCCATTTTTAAATACTAATTTTAGTAGCATAAAATATGGCTTTTCGGTAAAGGAACCTTATTTGTAAAAGCTGAAACCGGCTTTGGCAGCTGTCTGGTGTTATTACACTTTACGTCAAACTAATGGTGGAAGTGATTGTATGTTAAGCTATATATTATGCATGATGATGGATACACTTACTGGAGTGTTCTATCCCGTATATCTTTTAATAACAAGTAGTTGATAATGTACTTTAAATCATGCTGCTTTACTCTTTACGATTGCACATGTGATGTGACTTATGTGCCTATTTACAATCATGGTTCAATGATTCTCCACGGCTGGAAATCCACTGTGCGAACTATTAATCTCTTACATTTTGTGCGCATGATTTAATTGTATTTATAGGATAATATGCTTTTGGTTTTGTGCTCCCTTTCCCAGCAGCAAGGCAATATTAATATGTTGGTATTCATGATACGTCTATTTTCAACAAATGCAATAAAATATAATATGTATAGTATAACATAATCATAACATAACTTATGAGCTAATTCGCTCTTTTATTTCTTGGCTTTCTAGATGTTAATTCGTCCCAGTCGGGATAATACAATTCTTTAATTCTAAAGCAGTACTCCTTCAAGTTGGTTAATTCATCTGAAAATTTGAAAAACGCGTAATAAGCTAATAATTAAGTATGAAATACATATATATGAGCTAGAGCACATATTTGCAAAGAGCATAAAGTCTTATTCTTACTATGGACTAGCTTCTCATAGTTGGAATTTGGCAAACCCCAAACAGCTTGACCAAGGGCACCAAATATAGCACAGTCATTTTGACATGGCACCTATATAAATACATATAGTGTATAGTATGTTAAATTGTAGCTATAATGTATATTAAATAAATAATTATATATAATTCTAATATAGTATACTTCTCCCAGAATGAACTTTTTAGTTCCCAGAAGTGATGAAACAGCCCGAAGATTTTTGCAGATAAATGCTTCGGCTTCTTCTCTGCTATGCAGACCTAGTCCTTGTGCTTCCGCCCGCTTTTTGACAATGCGTCGTCCCATAGCTAATAGTATAGTGTCGTATAGGGGACTCCTTCCGAACACTTTCTTAAACTCGTTTGGATTGTGGACAAATCTTTCTAAGGCCATGCCCCTGTGACAAAACGTCAAGTATCATAAAAATAATACGTAACACTTCTTGATTATGTAACAATGATGCTATGTTAATAAGGATAAACCAAGTTCAAAGTTACAAGATAGCTCACCATACAAACTGTTCTTCTAGCATTATTCGAACGGCAGTAGAAAGCGCTATGCTTTCCGTTGAGTGTCCTTGATTTAAGTCCTTATCGAACTTCCTAAATTATATCGGACAATCGGAAATAACCCCAACATTTGCAAAGTTTATTTTTGTCAAAAGTATTATTACTTGTTCAGAAAAGCTATGATGTGTTCTGAATCAGCTACGTGTTCACCATTAAGAGATATCCAAGGTGCTTTGGAATTTTTTCCAAACGGGTCCTTAGAGTCGATCTACACAATGTTTATGCCGGTTTTTAGGCGACAATTGAATCGAAAAATAAAACATTGATAAGGAACACGAGTATTTATTCATTACTTTGTAGGGAATGTTTGTCATTCTCAGGTACGTATGAATTTTCAAGACAAACGGGGATCCGCTGGGAAGAGTCTTATCTCGGCCAAAACAATGGAGTATTAAACCCGGAGCATTATTCCAACGTTCCCTAAATCATGTTGTGCAATACAAAAAATTAGATGTTAAGACTTGATGTAGTTAAAAATATAATATTATATTCTTTTATTACATGAGTACATGTTATTTTTGCGTGTATCACTTACATCTTTCGTTGGTATAAAATTCCTCGTATAATGCGTGACATGATAAAATCAACGAAGTACAAGGGATTTTAACTTTAGTTAAACTAACTGACTCAATTCAGTTAATATTTGTGTTTTTCAGATGAGCAAATAATTCCTTCCCGTTCTCTACTAAATTGCAATAGAATATACACATGTGTGGATAGTTTTCATCGTCTCATCTGTCAAGAAAGTATTCAAGTGGTGCTATCGGAGCAAGTTTAGCAGGAGAAGGTGATGATAAAAAATGAATACTTTTCATCCATCCTTTCCAAGCGTGTTATTTTTGGGTAGACTTGAAATGGCAAGCTTGTGCATAGGTATTTTATGTAGCATATATTTGAACAAACTAGTGGCATAGTATTGGAGATTGGATGATTTTCAAAATAATTCTTTAGAAGAGAAAATGCAAATAAGCAAATCTAAGCAAAAAAAGTGAATGAGAAATCTAAATAACGTATAAAATACGTACAAAGATGAGGTTATAACCTCAGATCGCTTCAGAAGATCACTTGATTCATTCAACATCACTCGCAACAGGAATGAATCTTCCAAGCATGTAACCACAAAGGGGGTTTCTATGATAATTATGAAAAAAGATTTATTTCTAAGAATGATTTATAAACATACCGTTTCCTTTATAAACCAAAGAACTTCCGTGAACTCAGATTGCTGAATATCATTTTTATTTGAAGATTTTCACTTCAAAAGTCACAATTATTGTACTTTCATATTCGACTGTACCGTTGCTTGTATTCAATAATGGCATCCGCTTTACCTGACGCCAATAGTCCCAATTGGAACATCCCCAAAGATGAAGATGTTACTGGCTTCAGTCAATCACAAAATCAACATAATTCAATGTTCCCCTTGCACTCGTTCTCATCCTTTGGTGGTGGGGATGCACCACTACTCATAAACTTGCCCAAGATGAGAAGCCAACTACTCACAATTTCCACGCGTGCTGTAATGACATCTCATAGCCAAATGAGCGTTAATTATACCGCAGGGGATGAAGGTGTGGTCAGACACATATCCTCGGCTTCATCATCCGTTGATAGTGACATTGAAGAGATTAAGCCAATGAATACTGACCATTGCTTGTCCGCTTTCGCTGCAAAACCGGCCATCTTGAACAGCTATAGTGATCGGAAGAATTACAATAAGGTGGATAGGTCCAATGTTCTGACAAGGTCAAAAAGATGCATTCATGGTTCATTTGAAGATTTACGAGCTTTTCGCACTTGCGATGAAAAAAAGCAGCCAAACAAAAGGAAAAGTGCACCTATTCCAAGTTGCAGAGGACAAATGATCCAGGCTGCGAATGAATTATTAGTGGAGGAGAACAAGCACCTTGCTAAAACTATCCAAAACTTGAAAAAGAAACTATTGCAATCAAAAGTTGCTACCCTATTTACTTTGGAAGCTTTGAAACATCGAGGCAAGGCTATCAAATCGATTGACGCCCAGCGACAAGACAAGGAACGCCAATGTGCTGCGCGAATGATTTTGCATTCGCTACTTTTAAACTCTTGGCGTAACACTAGACGTGAACTTGACATGCGTTTAGCTGACAATGCAGAGCTTCGAAAATCAGTAAAATAGCCTATATCAATGAATTTGTAAATATTTATAAGATTAAAAGAAAGCTTGAAAGCATTTTTGGCAAATGATTCAAGGTGGAAAATTTTGCTCTGCAAGTTCAAGTGTTAAGGCATGTTCAGACAAGTGAAAAGCAGAAAGCTCAGGAGAAAGCAACCATAATTCGAGAATTGAATGAAGAACTACAAATTACCAAAGAAGAAAACCAAATCATGCACAAGGTCACTTGCATTTCACATGGTCACATTTTAAAAAAATCAATGTACACATAAGTAATGCATATATGCAATAATTAAAATTGCAAAACATGCATTTAGGAAGTGGAAAAGATGGAAAATGAGCTAAACTCCCTGCAAGCATCGAGCCAAAATTTGCTGGATGAAAATAAACTTCTTACTGCTGAAATCACAGTTTTAACGGAGAAAAGGGATAAATTGGTACAATCTTTGGATTGGGAGCGAATCAGATCCGAGAATTTTTCAAAAGAAAATTCAAGCATGAAAGAAACTGTGAGTGAGCATTTTTGCTTATGAAACTGTGACATACTGACGTACATGTCACATAATTATAGCAATAATTTTTATCTACACAGTTAAAGAATCTCGAAGCTCAGTTAAAAGAAGCTACGGAGCAAAGGTCTCACTGGCAAGAAAGGGCTCGGTGTTCGGAAAGTGAGGCTTGGGAGTTGCAACTGCATCTGGAGTCAAAGGACAATAGCGTCAAGGAGTTGGCTGCCTCCTGTGACGCACTTCGCTCAGAAAAAATGAAACTGATTGAGTATGGCTTTAAAAATTGCTTGAAAATTTTCCAATAAAAAAATTCTGCTGAGTTTAAGTTTCTCTTCAAATACAATTTACTAGTACAAAGTCAAAGCTTAAGACTAATTTGGACCGCACCACTGCAGCTCTACAAAGCTTGGCAGAGAAAAATGACGAGCTTATGCAAACGTATGAAATTATGAGAGCAGAGAAGGATTTGAAGGCTCAAAAAATCCAAGAAATGGAGACGGCTCTAGAAATAACAAAGTAAAACACTACAAAATCATAAAACAATGACCTATTAATGTTTTAAATGAAACTGTTATATAAGACGGTATATATATTTATAAATATAGGAAAGAGTGTAGCGAGATTGAAAAGGAGCTCCTTTCTTACAAACTGCAAAATGTTCGAAAGCGACGAGAGTGGGCAAATGCATTGTACTTTATTGTAAGTCCAATGGATGCTGTAAAACGGAAAATGCTGTGAAATAATTTGAATTTTCCAATTTCGATATACATATTATGTGGCTTCTGCGCTTAAAAGTATGCCGTTGCTGCATTATGCAATTAGGAATGTCATTTTAAGCTGTGTGTCTCTAGATTTGATTTTTATAATGATTTTAGTACAAAGGACATCTTTTGATTAGGTGAAACTTCTGTTAATTAATCAATAATTACTATAATTGCGTGTACCTAAATAAAGATGAATTTCGCACTTCGAAACAAGATTAGATATGCATATATGTACATGTCTTTTTCAGGTTATTTAACGCGTGATTAAATGGCTGAAAAATATTCTATAATGAATAACCAAAGTTGAATTATTGAACTTCATGTGTATTGATTTACTTGCTGCACAACCTATTTTTAAAATATTGACAAGAAGACAAAAAGTTTGGAAACAATCATTAATCTTTTGAATACGAAAACCAAATAAACACATTATTTATTTTAAAACACATTATTTACAATCTATGCTTCACTTATTAGCTGATCCCAATCTGGGTACACTTTTTCTTTCATTCTGAGGCAGTACTCCTTTAGATTTTTACATTCATCTGTGGAAATATGATTAACACGAGTACAAATTATTATGACTCAGTTAGCATACAGCATACATATATTACTTAATATTCATTCATAATTTTATGCACATACTTTCCATCAGTTCCACGTATGGACTCCCTGGAGCTCCCCATAAAAATTGGGCAAGTACTGTGGAGAAATGGCAAAAGAATTTCAAGCAAGTGCCTTAAAACAACTTTTGTCTATAATAAACCCATGGGTGTTTACAAAGTAGATAAAAATTATTCATTTATCCCAAAATGATTTTCTACCTAGTGTTAAAAGAATATTTAGAATTTTTCAATTTATAATTTACTCTGAATTTTAGGACAATCAAAAGTGTTGCCCTTTCTTTATGGTGCAAGCATAATTATTTGTTACTCATTTAAAAAAAATTAATTACAAATGCGACTGAATAATAGCAAGAAGGGTTTTGACTTTATTTCAAGTGTGCATACTGCTTAAATGTAAATGTACTTGCCTTTTGTATTGCTTGCATGATCATTCATCCCCAATGACTAATAACAACTTTAACCTCCTAGAAAATCATTAAATAACGTTTAATCATTTTAATTACCTCCAAAAATTCCAGTATCTTCTTGGCACATTTCTTTACCTATGATTAATATGATAAAAAATTATTATAGTTTGCCTTATTTCAAACTTAAAAATGTTAATAAAATGGTGATGATTACTAATTTCTTTACCTCCAAAGTAGTTGTTATTGCCAAGTGCAATAGACACGCTTTTTAAACACTTGGTCATGAGATGTGTAACTTCTTGCTGACTATGTCGCCCAATGCCCTGCTCATATGCGCGTTTCTTTACCATACGGGCAATTATCCAGTAGATAACCTTTGGAAATTTTTCTCCAACGACAAGTTTAAATCTCTGGAAATTTCCATAAACTAACCTTTCCAGTGCAACACCCCTAAAATATATACATGTTGCAATTCCAAACTAAAAGCTAATATGTTATTGTGATTTGTGCCAACTTATATAAATTTACCACATTACAAATTCCTCCAACATTACTCGAATTATGCGTGCATTAGCTACAGCGCTTTCATCTAAATTCAAGTTTAAATCCTTTTCAAATTTCCTGAAATTGAAAAACCATAAACAAGTTAATATCAGTAATATTTCAGTATTTCAATAGTGCTCTAGACATTTTTTATACTTGTTCAAATAATCAATGATGAATTCGGAATCCCCAAGATGTTTCCCATTTATAGAGATCCATGGTGTCTTTCCTGTAAATGGGCTAAATGTATCTTTCCCATCGAGCTATTTAAAAGGTTTCATGATTTAAACCAAATATACAAGTTTGAAAAGTAGAATTTCTTCTTGAAGACGTGAATATACCTACCGTATATTTTATGTTGGCTAGCCGCAAATATGTTTCAACTTTAAGAGGAAACGGGGATGGGCTTACCTTAGATTATAAAATAATTTTATACAAAAACTACAATACATAATCCATTGAACACGCTATTCTATAATCTAAGTGTAAGGGACTTACGATTGTTCTGGCTCTCGGATACCCATGAAGCACCACGAGGTCTTTAGGAGTATTGTTCCAACGTTCACTATGAATAATGACAAACATGTATAGGTACATTAACTTACTTTTAACCGGTTTTGTCTTTTTTTAAAGGCAGATCTAAAAACCTGAGTTTGTTCTTACAGTTTACGACGATTTCTTTCTTCAATTATAAATGAGTAAACTGCATAAGCCAGAATTGACACTCCTGCAATGATTATTCCGTAAAAGTATATACATCCCATTGTTAGTCGACGGCTAATAAAACTGTAAAAATCACTGTTAAACTATGGTTAAGATTTTCTTTTATGTATTATTAGTAAACACACAATCTTTTTTTCTACTGTCAAACATTAATGAAATGTAAAAGGAACTTCACGTATCAAGTAAATTTTCTTTCAATGTAAGATGCAAGAGCTACAGCTAATAATTACCGGTATCCGCTGTTCAGCTTCAATTGACAAATGCACAATGACACGTTCGTCGTAAGAGTATAGAGTGGATACTCCAGAAAACATTAGTAAACTTTACTATTCCCAATGTAACGTCCTTGAATATACGTTGAGTCAGAACTTATTGTACTCTCATGTCACAACTCATAAAATGTGTAGTCAAATATGTTTTGCTATTTCGTAGTACAAAGCGCTTGGTCATCGTTTAGTTTACAGGCAGGTAATATTATGTACCGCATAATGAAACTCTACCTCACCTTTTTACGAAAGCATTACATCATTATTATGTTGAGCTTGAAGGGGAAGAGAGTTTTCGTTAATTATTTTGTACTGTGTTTAATGTGCATGTGTTATGGTGCCGCTGAGTGCAACACATGAAAGTACTGATAAATCAAATTCTGCACCATGACTTTGGAAAAAACTATTACAGATTGGAACGTGTTCCGCTGCGCGTTGTTCGTAAAGGTTTACTACAGTAGGTATACTTGTAATGAATATTTATAGATGTAGCCATGCACGGACAATATTTTTAATGAAACAATAAGAAAACAGACACGTACCCGCATTAAATATAACCGAGTATACCGAATACAAAGCTCTCGTCGTAGATAACTTTTGAGGCATCTCGAACGATATTTTGTATTTTCAAAGTAATATACCAAAAACGCACCCTGGCTTTGAAATATTTGCCACTGTAATAATATGTTATGTATATACCAAAGAATATATAGGTAACGGCTAAACTGGGAAAATATTCTTTTCCTATTTAGCCGTTATATATAGGTATGCGTATGCACAATTGTTTTAAAAATTCAATTAGGTAAAATTTTATTTTTTATCTCGTTTTTGAGTATATAAATAGTATTTTAGTTTCTTCCTTTGATTATTGATTACTTCTTTTGTCTTTGTTTTCATAAAAGCTTCTTGAATTTTAAAGCTACTCTTTTGCCAGGCAATGATCCCAGTCTGCCCAAAGTTTTTCCTTGATCCTGATGCAATAGTCTTTAATATTTGAGCATTCACCTGTTTCATTTGGAACGATACATTCATTTATGAATTGACATTTTTAAGTATCATACTACAAAGCAAATTGTAATTGGGTTACCATTTAACAACTTTTCATAAGGTGAACCTTCCGGTAAGCCCCAAACCACCTGAGCAAGGACCCCTATAAAATCGCGAGAACATTTAGGTAATTAATATTACCTCCCGATCACAGATTATCTCAATGAATGGCCAGTTAGCCCACCTACTCACTTGCTCCCGGACCAGTCTGGTAGTTTGTTGGGAGCAACAGGACCTGGGGACGAAGCTATCCGGGAGCTAGTGGATTGGGGAACTAACTGGCTACCGGGTGCAATTCTATTAATCACTATTAATTAACTCACCGAAAATGCCACAATCCAGTTCACAAATTTGCCCACCACCAAAATAGGGGTTCTTTCCCAGAATGGAGGATACTGCTTTCAAATTTTTTGTCATGATGTCAGTCACATCTTCTTGAGAATGCCGAGCAATTCCTTGTTCCCAAAATCTCTTTTTGATCATGTGCCGAACTATGTAGAAAAATATGATGGGCATATCTGCTATCTTTTGAAAAGCGGTTCGATCGTTGTAAACCATCCTTTCCAATCCGATACCACTGTTTAATGTTAAAATACAAAGTCAAGATCATTTTAAGCTCAAACATAGATTTCTATTGTAGCAAACGAATACCTTGTACTAATTTGGTGTTAATGAGACATACCATGTGAAAAACTCTTCGAGCATTGTTTTAACCACTCGAGCAACAGCAAGCTGCTCTTCAGATGTTTTCTGGTTAAAGTCCTTATCGAATTTTCTGAAACGAAAATATTTCAACAAAATTATGTACAAAACCGGAATATATGAAATTAAGTTCGGGAAGTTTTACACTATCAAATAGTTGCATACCTTCCCAAGTAACTGATAATGAATTCCGAGTCAGCAACATGAGTTCCATTCAAGGAAATCCACGGGGATTTACCTTTTCAAAATTCCGATATCATTAATCAGTTAATCATTCATCATTTAATCACCCTCATAATTTAATTACCCTTTTCTCCAAAATAATCATTTCGGTCCCACTGTAAGAATTATACATTCAAAAATATCGTTCGTGATTCCGATATGTAATCCGCTATTATGTTTTACATTTTAGTAATTTTGTTTGTTTCATATCTTACGATATAGTGAAGGTTAGCCAGTCTCAAATACGTTTCCACCTTTAAGACAAAAGGTGACAAGTTGGGGATTGACCTGTTTTGGAAATGATAGCAGTTGAAATTATGGACTTATTCTGATAAAAGTTGAAAATATTAAGATTATTAATCTCATTACTTTGCGGGAGGAAATCCATGGAGCACTATAGTGTCTTTTGGAGTCTTCCTCCAGCGATTTCTATCAACAGAAAAGTCATACATACGTTGTTTTAATTGCTTAACGGGTATATATAATGAAGATGCTACATTATTGACTGATTAGAATCACTGGAAGCAGTGCTTTACTTACAGTTTTCTATGTAGAAGAAAGCGTTGTATCAACGGCTTCACTATAAAATATACAAATCCGACTACCAAAACAACTCCACCCACGCTTATCCAGGATATTTCACAGGATGATAAAATTGCCATAATATCTTATTTAAATCGTTTCCTCGTTGTTAATAAAAATCACTAAACTAATATTTTATACAATATAAAATTGAGCAAACGCTTGTATAAAATGTATTGTAAGTAAAAGCAATAATAATGTTCAAAACTTCATTTTATGGGCAATTCTTGATGTGTGTCTGCAGACATTCTGCAGATAAGGTTGAAGTTTGATGCTCTGAGAGATATGCAACGAAAAATGTTTTGAAAATATAATGTATTATTTTATGAAGCGTAAACTGTCCGGCACACTAAAATCTTTTCAATGTCCCGAAACCACTAAGTTGGATGGCTGGCAAACCGCAGTTTAGCAAGGTACTACTAATTATTGCTGTGGCTGTATGCATGCAAGTAACTTCTTCCATTCTGTTACAACAACCAAGCTATTCAAACGAAATAACATGTAACGAGACCTAAATCATAAGCATATAGATATTTTATGATATCAATTTTGGATATTACGGAGCAGTTGGGACTGACAGAAGCTTTGTTTGCATAAAAGTGATAAAACACGAGAAAATTACTTTACGTATACAAATAGATGTATTTAGCAAAAAAGGTTGCCGTTTGCTTGGATGATTGTTCGGGAAAAATGCTAGTCCCATTAGTACCATATTTATACGCGGACTTGGTGTTAATGACTCCATTTTCACAATTGTTCCACTAAACTGATAGTCATGATTGTACACAATATACACTGATAAAAGTAACAGTTTTTAGATTGTTTGTTTGGGTGTGTTCTCAGTTCTTTAAGACGGGGCAAGCTGCAAAGTTTAAGCTTAGAGTTAACAAAAGTTTAGATGAGTGAAATGCATGCATAAGTCAATGCAAAATAACACACCGCTTTTTTGTTAGTCGAAATTTTGTATATTCCTGTATTTCTAAATGTGTCAATATTGTTTGGAAAAAGTCTTTTTCACATATATTATTTACATCTACCACATAAATATAAGAAATAACATTTTTCATAAGCTTATGAACGGTCAATACATTGTTCCCAGTCTGGCCAGTAAAGATGCTTCATTCGTTCGCAGTACTCCTTCAGGTTTCGTAACTCGCCTGCAACGAAACAAAAAATATTAGCAGTTTAAATATAGACAGGCGAGAGTTTTAGAGTCTAAAATATGATTACAAGTAAGCATTCATTTAGTCTAGTAGTTTTCTATTGCGATGTCATACCATGAACGAGTCTCTCAAATGAAGACCCTGGCATTCCCCAGACTACGTTTGAAAGAAATCCAAACAGGCAGGCATCCTCTTCACACACCTGTTCATTTGCAAAAAATTTACGATTTCCCAGAATTTTCGAGATTGTGTGAAGGTCATCCTCAGTCATTTGATAGATTTCTGTTGGTGTATGCTTTCCTATTCCTTGGTCAATCATACGCTTTTTAAGAGTACGTTTGAAGAGGAATGGAGCTAAAAATTTCTGGATTCCTGGAAACTTTATTATTTGACCAATGTTTGCAATATTTTCAATCCACCTGTACTGTACAATGCCCCTAAAACACAAATATAAAAACTTACTTTTTGCACTTATCAAAACTATAAGAATGGTTTGATGAAGTTCATGCATACCAGAAAAAGTGATTTTCTAGAATTATTCTACAGGATCTTGCAATGGCTATCTGTTCTTCAGTTGCGTTCTTATTCAAGTTTACTGAAAACTTTCTACAAAATAAAATAAAATTTTTATGAAAAGTGTACCACCGAAATGCTTTGGAAGTAATTTTCATAAACAATATTCACCCACTTGTTCAAAAACTTAATTATCAAATGGGAATCGGCGATATGAGTGCCGTTGTATGTTATCCACGGGAGTCGTCCGTTTTTGCCCTGAAAGTCAACCGTTTCTAACTCGTACGGAATTTTCGCCATGCGAAGATATGTTTCCAGTTTTAGGGCATAGGGAGAAATGGAAGGAAGGGTCCGACATCTCCATATAGTATGAAGAATAACCTTGAGCAATACAGAAAAAAAGTTGTATTTTTATTTCAATCTTTTGACCGAAAGCACAGTTTACAGATTACCTTGTCTCTGGGTGCATCCTTCCACCGTTCCCTGTTACAATTAATGTGACATAAGCATATCTTAAAATTTGAAAGAAACTGTTCTAATAGAAAGTAGTTTTATGAAAACATACGTACAACATTTTTTCAATCTTCCATTCTTGATATAACTTTCTTAGTTTCTTTACAGCAAAGACGAATGCGCAGAGCAATATAAAATTTGTCACACTAAGGTCCACACTTAATGCCATTGTACTGCCAAACTTTACAATTTTACCATGAAGGATGAAAGGCGTACTTGTAATTTCTAGTTATAGTAGCTAAATATGCAAGGATATGTGCAGACTCTATCGTAAAATAATCTTAGAATTTCAAATTCTAGAACTGGTGAGATTTATTTGTAGCACGTCTCTTTTCCCGTAGTTCAGAACTATGAATGATTACAAACTCGGAACACACCATCATGTGCAATTAAGCTAGAAGACATTATGTTTACATTGTTACACGTGAGTTTTTATTTTGCCAGGTGCAAAAAATCCTTAATGAAAAAAATACATTTTAGATTATTGAGAATAATAGTTATGTTGTCATATTCTGTTACACGTGCGTTGCAGGTTGCATGTTTGATGCGTGAAAATTCAAGGTCAAGAGCTGGTGTGGGTCATTCGCAGTAAGCACAGTGTTCCAGAAAAACGTTGGTTGATGGAGTATTTAATTTGTACGGTGAAATTGGTGTTTCGAATGGTTCGGGTAGTTTTCTTTTATTCATTCCACTCCCTGCTGAAGGAGGTGATTCATTAATTGCTATAAAAAATGAATCTCATGATGATGATCTCATGAATGGCAAGCTCGAAGGACATTAAATGAGGTATGGTAGCATAAAAAATTTCATAAAATTTGTGTTGTCATTGTTTGAGTTTATTTGTGAACCACTATATAAAGGTAGCTTAATGTAACTTTATTCAAAATCTCTGAATACCTAACTCAAATTATACCGTGCTACGTGAAATTAGAAGCTTAAGAGCGGTCGATACACTCTTCCCAATCTTTCCAAGCAACCTCCTTCATTCTCTCGCAGTAATCCTTCAAGCTACTTAGCTCACCTAAAAGTAAAAGCATTGATTGTGTTGTAATCAATTTGTGAACAATGTTTTTCAAGCATTGTGTAAAAACCATTACCATGCACAAGCCTTTCAAATGAAGAACCGGGCATTCCCCAGACGGCCTAAATACGCATAATGAAATTAAAGTATAAAACATAAATACGGTTTTCTATCAATAATTCTTTAGATTTTGTTCCAATATTTATGTAATAATTCTTAAACCTGAGAGAGAAACCCGAACGTACTGCAATCGCATTCCCCAGGGTCAGTGCCCCCCAAAAATTTCTGATTACCAAGAATACATGCGACTGTTCGAAGGTCATCTTCTGTCATTTGGTAAATTTCTGGAGTAGTATGCTTTCCCATGCCTTGGTCCTCCATTCGCTTCTTCATGGTTGAAGCTCGAAAAGGCAACAAAAGCTTGTATATGAACGGAATTTTTAGGATCTGTGAAAATGATGCTAAATTGTCAATCCCCCGGTATTGTACCAGACCCCTAAAGGAAATTCATTTGTTGGTATTATATCTTTTTGATTGTTTAGAATGCATAACGAAATTTCATATACAGTGACCGAATTGCTAATTGTTTATCAAATTACCACCAAAAATGGTTTTCAAGCATGATCCTGCATGCCCGAGCTTTAGCTAGTTGTTCCTGAGTCTTGTTATTGTTCAAGTTAACTGAGAATTTCCTAAATGAGGTTACAAAATTTAATTTAGAGATCCTTAAAATACATATAGGCATTTTAATAAAAAACTTAATGCATATTAAAATATTTACTTGTTTAGATATTGGATAATCAAATGAGAATCCGCTATATTAACCCCATTGTACGTAATCCAAGGCAATTTTCCGTGTGGCCCATAAGGCTGAGTGGTATCTAGCTTGAAGATTTCGAATGACATGCTACTTAATGCCACGTAAAAAAGGAGAATAAACTGGAATAGTTTGCACATTGGCAGTATTTTACCAACCTCATAAGGAATCTTTGCCAGTCTTAGATACGTTTCCAGTTTAAGCCCATACGGCGAGACGCATGGAAGGGCGCGACCACGCCATACCTAAATATCAATAAAGGTTAGATTCCTAAAATGAATCCTCTATCCAACATAACTAAAAATGTGCAGTTAAGTTTCTACCGTCATACCGTATGCAATATTACTTTGTCACGCGTTGGACAACTTTCCCATTTTTCCCTGTATAAATGCAAATTTATTATTTAATATTTATTCCTAACAAATTAACAATTCCCAATATAAATTAAATCAATTATTTCTACTTGCACTTACAGCATTTGGTTCAAACGCCATTTTTGAAACACTTTTATTAGTTTCTTTGCAGCAAACACAATTGCTCCCAGTAGAATCAGGTTTGTCAGATTGAGCTCCACAGTACACGCCATGATTTGAAAGTTCAGAAATATTCCAAGCTACAACTTTATTTGTGTATTCAAAAAAAATATTCAGGTGTATGCTTAGTTGCCGATTGTGGAAATAAAATGAGCGCAAGTGATGAGTATTCCAAATTTCAAGGTTCTTGATTAAGGGGAATAATTCGATTATGCATGCAATACAGAATGATTTTCTGCGATTGGCGTATATAGGTACATGAAAAGTCATGGACTGGACACGAGATTCTTTCGATTCTTTTCAAAACACGGATGGTTCCATAAAAGCATTTTATTATGAAACTATTTATCATTCTTTGTGTAATTGTAACATTGAATATACAGAGTAACACCAGTGTTTTTAAAGTGGTGTAATTTCATCACTCTGCTGAAGTGGATGATGAGTATTTGAGAGTGTCTAAGTATAGTGTAGGTGTAACAATAATGCAACCTTGAAAAAAGTTCCCATTGCTTTCTCAACATTGCTAGAGGACATATTCCTCAGATGAATTCATGCAATTAAGAATTGGGCAATATGCTATAAAACCAAATACACAATAAAAATAAAAGTGAATAGAACGAATACGAATTGTTGTAATGCAATTTGCAATGAAACAATATGCTTCATTCGTGTATGAATGAATGATCCCAGCTTCAATTCTGGCTAACGCGGATTCTTCTTATTATTTGTTGTTTCGATGATTCAACTCGCCACTCGAATTCAGCATATAAGCGGAAAATGATATTAAAATAACCATTCATTTTACAGTACTACAGGAAATTTATAGGTACCTACATAAGTTTTCTCTGTGTGAAATTTACCATTCACTCACATTCAAATGAAGATCCGTATTTTATTTATAAGACTTTAATACTTGAGACTGATCGAAAGTCATGCGAAAGTCATTTAATAGATTTGGCTGTTCGCTTTTGAATGTCTTGATTAACCATTTGTTTCGTTTTTGCAAAGCCCAAATACGCACTAATGGCACTAAAAGTTTGACTAATGATTTAATACCCATGATTTGTCAAATTACTGGTGGATTTGCAATAAAATGTCCACTATAATGTAAGATTATTGCAAAAAATTATATTCTTTTGAGATATAAACTGTAAAAATGTAAATACCAGAAAAAGCTAGATTTCTTCTTCAAGTTTATCTAGAATTTTAATTTCATAGTATCATTAATATGTTTTTTTTACTAAACTTTGAAAAGGGATTTCTGAGTGGCAAACTTTGTAGTAGCATAAACCGAGCTTTCGATAACTTCAGGTTATCTTCATCAGATCAGAGCTAAACACATTGACAATAAGTTTTGATGTTGTCAGTGATAAGAGCTTTCCTACAATTTAGAGAACTGACATGATTTTCATTTCGCGTAAAGCGTAATCCAAGAAAATCTAACTTTTCAATTTCAACTGAAACTGCATTATGTAACTTCTGTATAAATTGTATTAAATTACATCGCATTCTTACATTTACTTGGATTGTTGTAATGAATTGATCTGTTGATGTTGGTTGTTCTGATTGTTAATTTACTAGTAAAAAAATCAGTGATTATACCTGGTTTTTTTTAAATTAACACTTCTACGTGATTCTGCTGAAATGAAAAGATCACTATTTTATTAACATTCCACTTTAAGTCCATATTTATGCTTATATTGTAACAGGTCAAACGACACGCAAAATAAAATCACTGCTTGGACTTTATAAAGTCACTAGTATAGTGTAGTGTAAGATAGAAATTCTATAGTATCCGCACATGTTTAAAAATCATGATTTGTCCGTGCAATTTTCCCAGTCTGGCCAATACAGATCCTTCATTCTTTCGCAGTATTGCTTCAAATTAATTAACTCTCCTACGAAGCAGAAATAAAATTTTGTACGGAATGATGCATTAATTTTATGTTAGATAGATTGTATTTTAAAGGTATGTTTTCTTTGTAAGCCAACTACCATGCACAAGCCTCTCGAACGATGATCCCGGCATTCCCCAAACGACCTATACAAAATGAAATTATTATAAAAAATAAAAAGGTTTCTAAAAATAAAATAAAATTTTGTTTAAATTTTCAGTGTAATTATTTTTTACATTTGCCAAAAAGGCAAAGACACTGCAATCCTCTTCACAGGGTATCACATTGCCCCCGATGAATTTTCGATTTTCTAGAATAGTTGACACTGTTCGTAGGTCATCTTCCGTCATTTGGTATATTTCTGAGCTTGTATGCTTTCCCATGCCTTGGTCCTCCATTTTCTTTTTCATTTGTGAAGCTCGAAAAGGCAATAGAAGTTTGAATATGGATGGAATTTTAAGGAGTTGTGAAAGTGAAGACGAATTTTCAATCCATCTGTACTGGATAATGCCCCTAAACCAATAGTTAAAATGTCAGCATTGCATTAGTTACATTATAAGAAATTTAAAGGGTCATATGAAAATTTATTTGAGGTGGTATTCTTTAATGTTTACCAAATGAAATGATTTTCAAGCATGATCCTGCACGCACGAGCTGCTGCTACTGATTCCAGGTCAGAGTTTGCATTCAGGTTTATCGAAAATTTTCTAGTTCGAAGCATTGTAAAAATGCCAGTTTAGTTGATGTAACTTTTCGAATACATATTTTGAAATTCAATTTTTAAGCGATTTTTGACCAATTACTTGTTTAGAAACTGGATGATTAAATGAGAATCTGCAACATGAACTCCATTGTACGTAATCCAAGGCATTTTCCCGTGCTTGCTCACAGTCTAGGATCAGGGTACCAAACGGTCCCTTCAAAGGACCAAACGGTTCCATGCTCAAAGGGACCAAACGGTCCCACCAGACGGACCAAACGGTCCCACCAGACGGACCAAACGGTCCCATGAAGGGACCAAACAGTCCCCTGTGGGATCAAACAGTCCCCTGAAAGGACCAAACGGTCCCAGGTAATTTCCGAAAAATTAGCAAATTTAAAAATAATCCCGTTTACGGAACGTGTCACCGGTTTACGGACTTTTTAAAATTGAAATAGAAAGAACGATGAAAAATAAAATTTTCTACCGTCGAAAATCTAATTTTCACCGTCGATTTTTTGAAATAAAAATAATTATATGAAAATAATTTAAATTGCTAATTTTTACCGTGTTATATAATGAATTTAATTAAGCAAATGCACAGAAAATTCAAAAACGAACCCGTCTAATTATTGAAAATATAAAAACTTGAAATTTTAATTGTCTTAGCCACTTAATTAGCAATTATCTTTAAATGGGACCAAATGGTCCCTTGTTGGGACCTAACGGTCCCTTTCGTGGGACTAAACGGTCCCATCAAATTTTTATTAGAACTAGAGTGTCTTGGACCCGTAAAAATCGTCATACATCTAGAAATTGACCTGTAATGAAACTAATGTAATTATTAGATACCGCAGATACTTGATAGTTTTTTTCCGACGTATGCTTTTTACTCAGCAATGACTACACCAATTACAACCAAACTTGATATGCAGATACTACAGGACTTCGGACAGAAACCTTAAGAATTTCAGATTAACTCTGGATAACGACACATGACTTTAGGTCAGTTTTTAACCAGGATTACGAATTTGCAGTCGGTTTGTTAAAATTAAATTTAAATTTTTAAAAATTGATATTTTATTCGTAATCCTGGCCAAAAATGGACCCAAGATTGAATTAAAATAGGATTGGAACAAACAGTGGATTGGTAATTATGGTAAAAATGTACCGAGAATCATGTGCCACATGATTAAGGTCATATGTAAAAATATTGAACCACTGACGACCTCTGACCCTCGGAGTTGATTTATTGACCTGAAATTCTATGGGATTCTGTTCGAGGTTTCCTAGAGCCTGTATACCAAATTTGGTTGATATCAGATTAGCCATCTCTGAGAAAAACGCATTAGGCCGGACGGCACACACACAGCAGACACACGAAATCGCTTTATAGTATGTGATTTTGCATTTACAGCGGTTTTATTTTTTTACTGGGACCGTTTGGTCCCATTGAATTTCCACGGGACCGTTTGGTCCGTTTGATGGGACCGTTTGGTCCCTTTGAGCCTGGGACCGTTTGGTCCTTTGAAGGGACCGTTTGGTACCCTGATCCTAGACTGGCTCATTGGCTCAGTATTTTCTAACTGTAACATTTAGTAACAAATATTAGTCACGCTGGATTAGTATTAGAAGAAATTTCAAAGAACTTCAAGCTAAGTACCAACCTCATAGGGTATCTTTGCCATGCGAAGGTACGTTTCCAGTTTAAGTGCATACGGTGAAATGGATGGAATGTTTTTACAGCGCCATACCTGAGACCAACAAAAAAGGGATAAAGAAAATGACTTTAGGAATAAGCTGTATTAGGTTCAATTTCTTAAAGCAATGCTTTAAAAGCCCATAAGAATATGTAGGTAATATACCGTATGCAGGATGACTTTGTCACGCGGTGAGGAGCGTTCAAACTTTTCTCTGTAAATAATTTTTATTAATTTTCAATCTAATTAATTATCTGATTATAGGACAGATATGAATAAATTATTGGTAAGGGTACGTACAACATTTTTTCCAACCGCCATTGTTGAAACAGTTTATACACCTTCTTCACGGCAAATATTGCAACTCCGAATAAAATCAAGTTGGAAATGCTGAGTTCTACACTGCAAGTCATTTTCGGGAAATCTAGCAGGTTTCGTTTACAAATCTGTAAAATATTTCGAAAATATACGGTTTGCTTTGCTTCTGCCTCAGAGGAGTATGTTTTTGGTATTTTATTCAATTACGAACTAAATGAGTTTTAATTAACGTAAAAGCACGTGCACGCGTTCTATTATCATGTGAGTTGTTCGACATAAAAAATTATATAATACAAGTGAAACCTTTAGATATCTTATCATCAAGCTTCAAAAGTACAAGTAGCCGGCTATACATGCAATGGGAATACGTTGTACGTGTTTATAATTTGGTTGCTGTTATCGGTCTTGTCATTAAACCTCAGGAATTGAGACAGCGCTGATTACTGAGCCTAACGTTCAATTCAGAAGCATGCTTGCCAAGCCAAAATGATCACATGTAAAAAGGTATGTACTAACTATTTGTTTTAAGAACTATGGATCTAACATGACGTTATTGCATGAATTAAGTAATTTTCCTGGAATGACTTAGAACTGGTAGTCACAAGAGCTCATAGTTTCATTTTCACTGGATCTATATAATTTATTACGTTACGTTTTTATTAGTAAGCTTGTCTTACTACTAATATTGCCTGAGTCGTTTTTTGTGCGCGCCATATCTCTAACACCAGATTGAATTTTTAATTTCCGTTTTCACACAACGGTTTCGAGTTACTGGAACCTGTTCATGACGTAGCCCGAATTTTGAAATTCGACCTCTAAGGTCAAAGGTCACGACGGATTTCAAAGTTTCTTTAGTGACCTATGGCATGCGACACATGATTATAGGTCAGTTTTTGACCAAATTAACGAATATGTTGTCAATTTGCCAAAATTCGAAATCGCCTGACCGTTATTCAAAGGTCAAGTTTTGTGCGCGCCATATCACTAGTCCAGTAATAAATTTTTAGAATTCTGTTTCCGCACAAACGTTTCTGGTCACTTGAACCTGTTTATGACGTAGCCGGAATTTTGAAATTCGACCTCTAAGGTCAAAGGTCACGGCGGATTTTTAAGTTCCTTAAGTGACCTATGGCATGCGACACATGATTATAGATCATTTTTTGACCGAATTAACGAATATGTTGTCAATTTGCCAAAATTCGAAATCGCCTGACCGTTATTCAAAGGTCAAGTTTTGTGCGCGCCATATCACTAGTCCAGTAATAAATTTTTAGAATTCTGTTTCCGCACAAACGTTTCTGGTCACTTGAACCTGTTTATGACGTAGCCCGATTTTTGAAATTCGACCTCTAAGGTCAAAGGTCACGGCGGATTTTTAAGTTCCTTAAGTGACCTAAGGCATGCGACACATGATTATAGGTCAGTTTTTGACCAAATTAACGAATATGTTGTCAATTTGCCAAAATTCGAAATTGCTGGGCACTTACAGCCGCTCTAATTCTAAGCATAAAGGATGTTTTAATTATGGTATATTTGAAATGAATTTGAAACTTCGGCAAGCTTACTCTCTACTACATGATTACCATGTTTTATTATTTTCTAACATTTCATATTAATTTAACTCTTAGGTTTCCGTTCTGCATCATTTTCTGTACTATTGACAGTAAGATGCAAGTCTATTGGTTTATCATATCTCATAAATCTTCCGTAATGACTTGGCTTCAGAAATGATTCTGGTGCAACAAACAACGGCACGTTTTTGTCTTCCCCTGAATTCACCGTGATAGCTGTGAAAGGTCCTGGCACATCGGGTACTTTCAAACCATCGATGCTGAATGTTATCTAAAGCGCATATAAACATATTATTATCATCATTAGAACATGCTGAAACAACACGAAGAAACAGGAGCAGATAAATATTGAAAATGTTTTGAAGCATTATATTATGTACCTCCTTCTTTCTTAGGAAAAACGTGTACGTTGTCGCCGTGTAAATGTCTTTCACCGGGTCATAAACAATCTCCGTTACATACTTTTTCGCAATCAAATGAATGAGCAGGGGTGTAACAAACGTGAAAAACCCAACCATTCCAAACACCGCAACATTGGCCACTAGCCCGTTTTCAGACGCCTTTTCTATAAGTATCGGTTGCATTAATAATCCCATCCCGGAAGTTGTCAATGAGAACAACTTGAGACGTCGCATTTGTTCCGTCAAAAGTCCCTTATAAATCACATGAGGTTCGTCCACATCCGGTTCCTCCAACAGTCTTTTCTGTCTTTGTTGAAGTTTGCGCAAATTGTGAAGCACCTCATCTTCACTTTCTTTAGGCTTTTCATTTCCTCTTTTACTGGTCGAGGTGCTAATACTCCTTTCAGGAGAAAATAGGCAAGCACTTCTACTGGTACTTTGTAAAGTGTTAAATAAAGTGACACCATCACTTTTTCGGTGCAAGCTTGTGTAACTTCTGTTGAAGGACTTTTGTCCAAAGAACCTCTTCAGTACACTGCCAGTTATCTGAAGATTGCATTTGTTGCAACCGGGAATACTCGAAGCATTGGTGAAAGTCGTGACCGCATGAATGGTGCGTCGGCCACTTTCCCTCAGAGTGAATGATAACACGGATTGCATTGCACGGAATGCTACTACAGAAGCTAAGCTTTTGGTAAAGTCAGTTGTTAATGTTTGAAGAATCCGCAAATTTACTGAAAATATAAATGTTTAAGTGACTTTGGCAAATTTTCGGTATGCACACATGCAGTTTACATCTTGTTTGGGCATCAGATGCGGTGCAGATGATAGGGTTCATGTGTGTTCTTTTACCTCACAAAATCAGTCGTTCAGGTTTTTCAAGCGGAGCAGTGTGCGACTTTTGTAAGGAGCAACAAAGCGAAGATGATGCTACTACGCTCAGCGTAGTGCGCTGTAAGCGTAGGTCGATGCAGGTAATAAATATTACATGGCAAGTAATAAAATGATGCGCATGTAGTTTTACCCAGTTCTTAGTTGTTAATGGTCTCGTCTAGTAGATTCAGTTGCCAGTTCCACCAGTGGTGTCAGTTAAGTTGGTGCACATTTTCAATGAAATTCTTCAGCATGCAGTTTTTGCTGTTGCAGTAAGTTTTTAAAATGGTGCCTTAAACAGTTATGCAGTGCTTTCAAAACATATGTATTGAAATTTTCAGGTAATACAAAGTAGTTTCATGAAAATGGATTTTAACATGTAGTATTAAAAGTTGAAAGGTTAAAGTGTACGAAAAAAGGATTTGTTCATTATTGCGTTAATAATGTATCTTGAAAGTACTTTTACTGGAATATATGGATAGTTACTATTAATTAGTGGTGCTCATTTGCGATTGCATATATTACGCAAATAAAAATAAAAGTATCCGTGTTCCCAAGTATAAAGACCTAATTGTGATTATAGTTAATTGGATATAATACGGGCTATAGCCCAGGTGAATCATCATTTACCACGTGTTTTCAGTGCGAATGACGCGAAATTAACTATGCTTCATTAGGTGACACAACTCTGTAAGCCGATAAACAAATTGACGTGGCCATAATATAAAAAGGTTAGTTTCAAGCTTATAATGATAATTAATGGTACAAGATTTTTGTAAGAAAACCTGTCATACTATCCGTTTGAAAACAGTACCTAAAATCTATTTAGCATTTTTGGTTTAAGTGAAGCAATGAGAAAAAAATATGCTTGGTATTTGCGTAGTCCAATTTTTAGCATGCGTTTCATGAAGACATCGTCATACAACTGGGTTCAAATATTCTTTTTAGGAATATAGAATAGGGAAGGGAGACGTCAGCAGAGTCAAGATAAATATGCTGTCTTTTACACGTAAAAGATAAAAAAATGAATTTTAGTTAGTGTGCATTGCAGTGTTTGCATGAAACATCTATATATGACCGTGAGTAATAATAAGTTGCTAGCAAAGTAAAGTAATCCACCAAAATACCAAAGCCAAACTGCAAACAACTAGAAGAGCTCACAGCGCACGTAATAGCAAGCATTGACGACAATGGTTTCATGGAATTTCAGCAAAGAGTCAGGATGATATAATATTAAAAAGGAATATATTATACGTGGAAAGCTTAAGGAGGTTTCACAATTGACGGGACGGAATATAGGAATTAGGAACACCAACCGAACTCTCTCAAAAGCTAAAGCAACAACAGCACAAGAAAAGTTTGTGTAGTTTGTGCAAAGAATTCAATCTCTATATCACAGCATGTGTTATATTGACAACTTTGGCAGGAAAAGAAAAGCAAACAAATTAGATTAAATGTTATCTTGTCTACTCTTTTTGTACGGTTTCAGTTCAGTTTTCTTGTTCTTTTTGTAACTTTTCTATTACTATATTTTGACCACATTGTCTGCTTTGGAACTATTGGAACTGGAACGTTTTATGGGTATGTAAACCAAAAACGAACATACAGTGTAAACATTTTTCATCCGAAAAACTTTCCAAAACCTTGTCTGCTATTTTTGACACAGTATCAAATCAGAATAATGTCAATGAAATATCAAAGCTGTCAACTTATTGCATAATGCATAATACAGCAGAAATGTACAATGATGATGACAGATGCGATGCAATGCAATTCTATGCATGCGAAAGCATTTAAACCTAAACTTGTTGTGTATCATGTTTGATTAAAAAACAAGGCTGTTCTTTAGTATTGTGGTATCTTTTCCTGTGGGTGAAATGAAAGATGCGACATACCATATTATTTTTAGCATAGTAGTCGACAGACCATTATAATTTTGCATGTATACTACGCAATAAGAAAAGATAAAATAATGTTACATGTTAAACGAAAGATGAAAATCTTTATAGTACTACTTCTTGACTTCACCAAATCTAATCCAATCAGTGCACATTCTCATTCTACTTTGCTTCTAAAAAATCCTAGGTGTATTCCTTAACTTTGCATCGTTGATAGTGCATCCCCTCGTTCATCTCATATATCCTCTTAAATGAGCTAGTTTATCATGCATAAATATAATGCAGTAGAGTGATACGTTATGCAAACACTTCGTCGTCTTCATTTAGTAGACTGCTATACGATGCATATTTTGGTTTTGGTAGAAATATTTTAAAGCTTATGAGATTTACACGAAAAAAATTATCATTAATTTTGTCAATGTTCTTTTTGAATTGTATTTATGCGCAGAGCAAACATTGGAAAAAAAAATTCAAGTTTTTGGCCGCTAAGGTAGTTAAAAACTCCGCTAAGTTGGCTTGCTGACTTAGCGGACAACAAAACCCCTCCAATGTCCGGTAAAAAAGTCTTTGGAGGAGACACCTTCTTTTTCATCGGATAGCAATAAGATTTTCACATTACTGTATGTTGTGCTGCTACATTCTCATTCTCAAAATTGTATAACGTTACATCAGCTAAATACCAAAGTTTTTGTTTAAAACAGAGGACAGAGTTATCGTTTTGAATGACGATCGTATTGAAAATCTTCAATTACTAGTAACTAGTTGACGCATTCAAGCTTTAAACTTTTTTATAACTCTGCATGAAATTATTGTTGCTGGTTGAAAATGAAATGGAAGTTTGAACGCAGAAATGTATTCAGAAAAAAGAAATTATGAGTCAAGAAATTTGCCATTTTAGGTTCAAAACTATCATATTCACTGCATATTCATTCGCATGCAAGCCAAAAACATTGGTGGAACTAAAAATGGTGGAGCTAAAAAAATTGTAGCTAAAATTTTTTTGGAGGTAAAGACCGGGTGTAACTAAAAAAAGTGGAGCTAAAAAAGTGGAACTAGAGTCCGGTGTAACTAACTTCCTTTGAGCTAACTACCGTACACCATCCTCTGGCGTCGACACAACTACTAATCATCATAATACCCATCCATGCCATTTTATGGACATGTTTTGCATTATGGACAATCCCAGATCAGCATATTTCATGCTACTACTATGTGATTATTTCATGTTGAACGAAGCAAGTAACATTTTTTTCTAGTCTGTAATCTGTATTAACCCAACATTATTCTGGTCTGGTGGTAACTTACACTTATGAGACACTTACAAACTTACTCATGTAAGAGTACAAAGTAATAGATAGAGCGTTTACAATAGCCTTGTCTGAGTCTCACTCTCTGCTGCCTGGATGCTCTTTAAGCAGTCAAGGAAGTAGAAATACTTTTTACACACTATATCTATTCCAACCAAGTTTACAAAAAATGTTGTATCCCACCTCCAACACCACCATTCTATTGTACGTTTCTGTGCTTTAATAATATGGTTTGCATATATACTGTCTACATATTATTATGCCTATATTTTACCACCCTTCCATGTAAAAGGTTTCTCATAATAAGAATGGATTTTGATAGTAGTAAAAGGACATACATATAGCTTGACTAGGGGGTGTATGTGTATGTGAGCTAAGTAAGTCTCTCAGTATATTTTCAAAATAAAAAAATATACAACATATCATGTACACACAGACACATTTTGTCATCGGTTTTGTTTTGAATTCCAACAGAAAAATAAACTTTTTTCTATTTCTTGAAAATTAATTTTAAATTGAGTTCCTTGAAACATTACTCATACAATAGTTAAATAGTTCAGTGTTTAACGTTTATATCAAACGGAAGAAACAAATACTTAATGCAGTGACTTGATTTTCTCATTTATAAGTTTGTCAACTTTGCAAGTATTTTTCTATCCATCTTACATCTTTTAGTGCAATCGACACACATGGAAAAGAAAGAGAATTATTTAATAGTTGTTGAAAAAATCAAAAAACTTAAATAAAAGCGACAAAGTACTTTAACCAGTTGTGAAAAGGATATTCAGTAATATATTAACCAAGTTTATATTTGTGTAAATGTTTGGTGAAAAATAAAAAGAAACTTGCAGTGATTCTGGCATAATAATACGAGGAAAAGCAATAATTACAAGGTATGACAATGCTTTAAAAGTCCAATGCTGGCGCGATGCATTCATTATTGCAAAAACGAAATGAGTACTACAGTACTACAATGTAAACTAAAAAGTATTACGCAGACGCACAAAGTGACAATAAAATTTAAAAATGTATGTGATTGTTTTGACCTCAAGTAGTACAAAAATAAGTTAATTAAGGTGAAATAAAAATTTACTGGAATTATTTTAATTTAGCGTAGGTCAATGCAGGACAGGTTGATCAATGCAATTTAGGATTTTGTTATGACTTCTTTCAATCAAAAATAATTTTCACCAATTTAGGAGATTGGATAATTTAGAAATTGATTGGGACAATAATTTGTGTATACATATTTCAACTAGATAATTCGCTCATTATTAGTATAAACTTTACTGATTACTGATTGACGAAATTAGCAATTTTTACGTGTCACTTTCAATCAAATCAATTAGTGATATTATGAACCTTCGTTTTTTGTACGTGACAAATCGTGTTAAATTAGTAGAAGGCTGCTGTGTGACGTGATTCATCGAATCGACATTCAGTGTAAAAAGTAAAATGTTTTGTACATCACTCATTTTACATTGAAGCACAAGTTTTTAACGAGAGGTATTATGCATACCACACAATGACAAACCCGTAAAACCCACCTACTTAAGTCGATTAGGAAATAGCATGACTGACGACTACCAGTAATCTAATGAACAAGAACGAAGAACGGGCATTACTCATCTTGTTAAACGTTAACAAATGGGGGAACACACGATTTTGCACGTGTGTTCCATTGCCGTGTCTTACTGTTCAGCATAATATTATAATCCGATAACATGCTTCAATGTGTTATTCCCGCATACCTAATTATCACTGTTGTTTTAAAGGGAAAGCCATAGTATATCGCATCCAATTTTATTGCAGGCAATATTCCACCATCATTTTAGAATAACTTGCTAAAATACTTTTCTGGAACGTTTTATCTTTCTAGTGAACAAACTTGGCTTTAAATCGTTTACCACCGGAAATATCTTAGAAGATAAGAAGATCCGCTAGTGACTAAATAAAGGCTTTGATAAGCTAATAGGTAGTCACACATCCGCTAGCAAGAGTCATCAACGTTTCACTTGAAAATTGGATGGGACCATTCAGCCGTCTTTCATTTTAAAATTGAAGATTCTCAGGACAAATCCAACATTTTTCAAGAGGTAAATGTCATTCATTTAAGTTTGATAGTTGTACTTTTAAAATAAAACTGTAAATCAAAGGGCTTTCACAAGTGAAATGCACGTATTCTTAAAAGTACTGTCATCAGTCATAATATAATGTTGGTGAGTTTTCGGCTTCGTTTAAGATTAGATGCAGAAATGATTTTGAGTCTTTTGTTTAAAATTGTGCCGACGAATGCAACATTTTTGGCACACAACATCAAGATATAGTATCATTGGTGAGTACCATCACACTTTACCCAACACTTCATAAAAATGTAAGCTACGCAACGTTACGCACATGATTGTATTTTAACTGCCAATAGATCATAGATTATTTTCTCTAATCAGCATACACAAGTGCACTTGGTTGCAAATTGCCATGTTGCAAATAAGGCTTTGTAAAATTCTTATTACCATCTTATTGCAAATTACTGCAATTTTATTTTATGTCATTCATTCATCATCTTATCTGTATCAGTTTCGCCTTGAGAATATCATACGTTCAACTATGAAATGCGAGTTTCATTAATAGCTTTAAGCTAGTGCACCTTTGACTTTGCAAAAATACTTTAAACGTACCAAGGTTTGTATGCGTTTAGTTTTTACAACCTTACAATAAAAGACAATTTTTTGCTCTAGGTATTTGGAATACGTGAAGGTTAGTTTCTGTAATATAATTATTCAAGGAAGTTTTTGGGACAATTAACTATTAACATTTGCATGTTTTACATGCTTTGTACTCGTTGGCGCAATTACCTACCAGAGCTATTAGCTGAATTATATACTACTGTCAAGTTGTTGGAAACATTCAGTCAGACTTATTTTTCTTATTCATCTTTTGACACGGATATTCGGAATAAAGGCTTGCGTAATGTGTAAATAGTAGCTATATACTCTTTAAAACCATAAGAGAGAAAAGCAAACAAAGCAAATTCATGAAATGTCAGTTGCACAATGTCTTCCATGAAGCTGTACATGCTATATTAGTTCCCAAAACATTGATAAAGATCCTATATAATATATTTGTTGTGTAATTGTACCCCTCTGTCCTATTGTTCACTTTGATGTTGTTGAAACAGAAGAACAACAAAAAGCTTTCTGGTTAAAATACTTTACGTAAAACTGGTGATTGATGTTCATTCGCATTCTATATTGAAGTGATATGTAATTCAAACAAACAAGATATGATAAGTTTGTAAAAGTAATTCTCAAAAATCTTAATCATGTGCGTTTTAAAGTAGGATATATATTCACTTTCTCCAATAATTTAAAGCATTTAAAAATGTATCTAGTTGAAACTTTCCCTTGAAACTGTCCGATAAATATCTCAGTGGATAGTTTTGTTTGACAGCCATGCATACGAAGAAAATTCACATACCTATATAGTTTTTGACAAAAAAAGTGTCTATATATATGTCATATTACTACATTCTTGAGTTCTTGTAACTCAAATCATGCATGAACATATAATGTGGGTTGCATAAAAATCTTTTTCAGAAAGATTAGATTTCTCAACAGAGTGCATACTTTATAAAAAGCATTAAGCAGCATCCCTCTTATTTCTGACATGACTGAACAATGTGTAAATGCAAGAGAGTCTTCTAAACGATTTTTATGCAGCAGCAGGCAGAAAAAGAAAGTTGACAACAGATTGGGAACCCGAACCCAGAAAAGCTTCAGATGAGCTCACACCGTTTTGTAGGTTGGTTGCAAGCTGCTTATATGTGGTGTTGTTATTGAGAAGTCCCTTCCTCTTATCTTGTTTTCTCGCTTTTGTGCTAATACCCAGAACTATTGTCAAAGTCGAACCATTATTTCGTTCTAGGAATTCAAGGGTCAATTTTTCAGCCTACTGCTGTGCACACTCAGCACTTGGAGCTGTTGTAAGTAAAGCAGTGTCTGCTACTGTGATTTGCTGCTTAATCCAAGATGTGATAATGCATACATTAGTCTAAAAAATATATAACGTTGAAGACTACTGCGTATGCAACGTAAATTCACTTACATTCTCATATTTTTACTTTGTACATGAGCATTATTACTGCTTGTTGTACCATCAATTTCGACTAAAAACTATTCATCAGTAATAGTTTTTGTGACACAATATTTCATCTGGGTCAACTGATACATGTGGGTTTCTCATCCCATGATGACTCAAAGCTGTAGAAAACCTTCATAAATATGATTTCCAAGCAAATTGATCAATTCCTGAGCGTATGAAAATTGGTACAGTTAGTAAAATGATTAATACTTTAATGAGCTTCCTGCCGTCCTTAGCACAAAATTGGTTTCAGTCGTGCCTTCATTCGAAAAACAATTTCAAAAGCTTTTATAATTAGAGGATTTTAAAGAATACTACGTAATGATAGTAGTAGCAAGCCGTTAGCAATAGGAAATGTCTGTAAAGGCATCCTGTTCTTTATTCATGGCCATCTGTACGTATTTAAAAGGTTGGACGTGTGTACTGTGGTTTCCAGAGATTGTGGAATGAGTAGCATGGTGGGGTGTCAAGATAATTTCTTTTAAGCTGAAAGTCTTGCGAGTATATACACACAGTAGAGTAAAACATTCTTGGAAATATACAAAGAAACCCAGTAGTTAACCTCAATTTGTAGGATCATATTGTATAGTAATGGAGCAATTGAAGTTGATAAAACATTGACATGTACATGTACATACGTATGCAGTGCAGTCCTTATACAACGTATTATAATATAATGAATATAGAAATAGACTGCCCAAATCCAAAATTGGAAAGTCGTGTTAACCAAAAATGCTGTGCGAAAAATGTGTAGAATAAAGTGGTTAAACCACAAACGTACAAACAATAGACCGAGGTGGATCGTCATCATCATCTTTAAAAAATCTTTTTTGAGTTAATGAATTTCAAGCATCATTAAGTATGGTTAGATATTCAAAATGATGATGTAGAAAATTGTTTAATCCTATTCATCAGTTATTTAATACAAATAAGCTTTCAGTCAGACGACAGTTCTATAAATATATAAAAATTCAGTTAAAAAAGTTCACTATCATTTCATCTTTTATTTCAGCAACAAGCAGTTCTGTCGTAAAAGTGGATGGATCAGTCATTTAATACTGGTCAGGCATTGGAAGCTCAGACGGAAACGGGATCATCACGAGTGTACTGAGAATCCTGTTTAAAAAACCGAATCTTACTTTCAAAAGGAGAAAGCAAGGAAGACATTCAACTTCTGGGGGAAAGTGCAAAAGCTTCAGCATTGGCAATAAAATCGTGTGCTTCCAGTGTTTCACGATCTAGTTGAGTTTTTACCCTCATCGTTTTCACTTTTATACGTGCATGTTAGTGCTTTAAAATCTCCCTTCACAATGGTTGAGGAGCACCTGAAACAAATTAAAAGTGAGGTGGATGACATCGACAAGAGAATAGGATGGAACACTTTATATCAGGTATTTTTAGTTGATTAAAAGTCCCATTAATATAGTACTCTTTTGAGCCTTTGAGTTTACAAGATATATTTTGTGAATGTAGACCATAAGGACGGAAAGCATAGCACACGACTTTCCATGTGCTGCTGCCAAATCCGTGGCAAACAAAATGCTAAACAGATATCGAGATGTGAGTCCATTTGACCACAGTCGAGTAGTCCTATCCAAGGGTCATCTTGACTATATTAACGCCAGCCTTGTTCAGGTAAATTGCCATAAATGTGCATTTTAAAGAAATCAGAAGAACCGCAAAGGCTTTAACTTTGACATTTCCGCTAGGTTTCACGAGCTGGTCGAAGATACATCTTAACTCAGGGACCTTTGCCACAAACAGCAGGCCACTTTTGGTTAATGATATGGGAGCAGAATTCCTCTGCAATTTTAATGCTAAACAAAGTTATCGAAAAAAATCAAGTAAGCTTACATAATTCATGTAGATTATACAATTTTTCAATACATTTATGCTAAATCGTGAATTCTTATGTTTAATGCAGATCAAGTGCCATCAATACTGGCCTTTGGGTGCCATTAATAATGATACTGACGTCACGGAGTTTGTCGATGTTGATCTACGCGTGCGATACATTTCAGAAGAACGGTCAAGAAACTTTGTGGTTCGTACGTTGAGGTATGCTAAAAAAACAATTTACTTGCAAAATCGATTGCAATCAAAAATATTTTTGGTATAGCTGAAAAATGAGACTTGACCGTTTTTTCAGAGTTGAGGATATGTCTACTTCAGAATCGCGTGAAGTGTTGCAATTCCACTACACTACATGGCCCGATTTTGGCGTTCCTTCTACCCCAAGATCTTTCCTTCACTTTTTGCAAGTTGTAAGGGACAGTGGCGTTTTGAATGCAAATGTCGGACCTCCTGTTGTTCACTGTTCAGCTGGTATAGGTCGTTCAGGAACCTTTTGCTTGGTAGATTCATGTTTGCTAATGGTAAAACCATAAAATTACTTGAAAGTTGCAAATTATTATGAAAATGTCATTCAATATAAAATTAAGTTGCACAATTATCTTTTAGATGGAAGAGGGTCTTACCGTAAATGTAAAAGATGTTTTGATGGACATGCGCAAGTTTAGAATGGGGCTTATTCAAACAGCAGACCAACTGCGATTTTCTTACCTTGCCATACTTGAAGGGCTTCAGCAATTGGCAGAGGTAACTCAAATCATGTTTCTTTGAGTGAAATAATATGCCTTAATTGACTGCTTAATGCATACTTAACCAAACTTTGAAACTAATAGGGAAAGAAACGATTCATTTCGGATGAAAACGAAAATGGCCAAGTGGATGTAATTGATGTAGATGAGAAGCCACCTCCCCCAAAGAGAACATCCTCTGTTCTCTCCCCATCAATGCAAGAAGAGCTTTACCGTCGCCTCATTGCAGGTTTGTAGTAGTATATTTTAATGTTCATGTTTTTCTGGTTTGAAACTAAATCCATTGTGTAATGTTTCAAATTCAAATATAGCATCAGCCCAGACTGTAGACAGACCTCTCCCTGATATCCCAACTTCATCTTCAGAAGAAGATTCCTCGGAGGATTCCCTAATCGACGAAATTGATGATGACAGTGCAGAAAAATCAGAAAGTAGCAAAGAGGAATCCCTCCCAGCAGAAGAATCTCACAACAATGTTATTAACAATACGAACGAAAACAGTAGTAAGAAAGATAGCACGAACTTTGTCGAACCCGACGAAGTAACTAATATATCGGAAGTGAAGTAAGTTTTATAGTCATTAACGATTCAAGTACAGAAAAAATTATTGCTTTACTTGAAACACGAGCTAATTAAAATATTCATAATGCATTTTTAGATCAAACGGTGTAACAACGGAAGAATCAGCTCTCAGACGGCGTGCCAAAAATGAAGCACTAAGGGAGAAGATTAAGGAAATCAAGGCCCATCAGAAGGAAGCGGAAGCAGTTCAGGGCTTCTATAGGTTAATTCCTGATAAGAAATATTTAATATTACTTTTTGCGGCTTCACTGGCAGCCGTCGCTTTATACTTGAAGTAAAGTATTATTAGTAGTTAGACTTTTTTGAAAACAGAACAAGTTTAGGTAGTGTTCGTTTCCAGTCAGACAAGGCTTTTTGCATGGTTTCCTCTTAAGGCTTTTTTGGGGACTTTTTGGTGTGTAGTTTTTTTTGCGACTCATCCATCATCAGCTAAAAAAACTTTTAGTAATCGGTAAAAATCTGGAATGCATTATACAGTGACAACGAGAAGCAGTAAAAAACTGCCACAATGTTTTGCAGGAAAGGGTGTGACTGTGAGTGTGAATGTCGTACATGTAGAAAGTGGAAAACACGCTTATTTGTCATCACAGCAAAATATTATTTACGTGTTTACAGATTGGCCATATTATATATTACATCGATTTAGTTAATGTAGTTTATAGATAATCCATGAATTATAGGGAATGACCGTCGCCTTTTTTAGCTTAGAACATTTCAAATCTTCATGACACGCATGATCATGATTTTTTCCTTTAAAAAATCGTTTCCTACTCTTTTCAAATTCATTGTTTGCTGGTGTGAAATTATCAACATGCCATACTATTTTTAGGCACTCTGTTGTACAATACTGTATTAATGTTTAGTAGGTGCCGTACTTTATTGGTAAGCATTGTATTTTGTTTCTGTAAAATACATACTGTAAACATTCCTTAGAATTTAAAAACAAAGATGCAACTCAGGACTGAAGAAATGACAAAACTAGTAATTATTATTATGGAATTGGAATCTAGGTATTAGTAAAACATGAAGGATTAGATACATTTAATTCGCGCAGATATCATTTGAGCTGCGACATGTGTAAACGATTATGTGTTTTAACGGTATCACAAGTTTCCCGTCGATTCCCTTCAACCAAGATTTACAATGATGGCATGGTCTTTTTTCCCCACAAAAGGGCCAAAATAAATGCCTTTAGAGCCTATTTGTATTTTTTCAACTATGAGGCTTTCCGTTTTTTAAATTGTAGCAGCAACAGTTCCGAGTAGTTTCAAGGGTTCCGTAAATCAGTATGAAGGGAATGAAATGGTAAATCAAAAAATATATTTTCATCCTAAAGACTTGATGTTTTGTATTGAGTTGCTTTGCTACTTAAAATAGTAGGTGATGTACCGTTTGAATGTATATGAAAATTGCAGTGAAAACTATACCTGATTCACCTATCATTGCAAAAGTCTTGCCTTATGTGTGCGTTTGGAACTTGAATGAAACTAACATAAAAATGCGCAATCAATGCATGACTACCTTTATACCAATGTATTCAAATTGTGTAGATAATTTTTAAAACTCGTTTTTGTAAACAATTTCCGCGTGTAAAGCACTGCGGCATCCAAAGTAGCGACAGCGCGATCAAAATATTTTTAAATCTTTTTGTTCATTTTTGTTACAATAATAATCTAGCGATTCAGGTGTGAAGTGTCGTTTTCATTGTAAATGAATTTTCTACTACAAACTACACGATTTGTTATGCACATTTATACATCCTTCTATAATATTGATTTATACAAATATCGCAATTGATACCAACATTAGCTTCTAGAGTAAGGGAAATTAACAAAATTGTTTCAAAATAAGAATTATTTCTATAATTGTGTAATTTCTAATGAGCGCAATAATCATTTAATTTCAATGTGTATTTCTTCAGTTCGTTTTTTACTTTATTTTGACATAGCATGCCTCCATGTGCCCCTGGTTCCTGACCTCAAATCCAGTTAACATTTCGTTATCATTTATACCGCATATATTCAAAGCATGAAAACACTAATAATTAAAAACATTCTTAAGAAAAGATTAAGATGTTATGCAAAAATGCAAAGTCACGATTTACGATAGGTTTGTAACAAAGCATCGCAGGCTGCCATATAAAATGTATCATAAGTTTCAGTAAGTATATCCAAGCCTAATTCTCTAGTTTACTAGGTAGTAATAATACGCATGTCATTAGATTAAATAACTTTTCTACACACAGTTAGGTAAGTAAACATACAAGGTATGAATCCAGTGCAGTTATTTGTTTTACAGTTTAAACATAATCAAATGTTGTATCAATAATATTACTAATGAAATCAACGAAAAATGTCTTTTCGGTATTTGTAAAAAAAATATCTTTAAATATTGACAGGGAAAGAAAAAGAGCTTCGACATTCGAAAACTTTTGAATTAATTGTTGACATAATATGTTTCAAAGTTGATGGTCATCCATTGTCAAACATCTAATGTATTTTAATATTACCGTTTTATACAAAGACTGATATAATGCTCTACAGTTGCACGTTGTAAATAAACAGTATAGAGCAAGCATTAAAGGCAAACTGAAGGATACTAGTTTTTTAGGACAATAATTTGTAGTTTCAAAAAACATTTTTGAGTCCATATTTGATATAGGCCATTTACTTACAGTTATTGCCTTTTATCGTATTTAAATAGTATCACAAATACTGTACTTTTATTTGTATGAGCCATTAAAGCACTGATTTGTACCAGATCGCCTTTAACATTTTTAATGAAAACGTTTTTAAAATGTTACACAAACTATTTTGTGGCAATATAGTGAGCGCAGACTTTTCCTATTAATAATAGAAAGGATAGAAACAAATGATTATTAAAGTAATATTTATTTGTGTATCTGTGTACTAAAATATGAGAAAAATTATACGATGTGAGGATGTATGAAACGTGAGACTGAGTTGCTATTTTTACTTTTAATATTGGGGTTTGTAAAGTAGCTATTGAAGTTTAAATTAAGTTTAAATTATACATAAAGCTTTCCTTCCTGGTGACGTAAAATTTTTTACATAGATGATTCATAGCTAAAACTGCTTCCCGTTGTTTTAAGGAACATAAATATGAAAGTTTCTGGAATGAAGTAACAGCAAAATGGAATTTATTTTACCATTGGGTGAATCTCAAAGGAGTGTTTTTTTCGGATGTGCAGTAACAATGAAAAGGGAACGAATGAATTCTTTTTTTATAAATATGTAACGGGAAGCAGGTCAAATTCACTGAAATAATCGCAATGGGAAAAATGGCAATAGTTGAAATGGTGGACCCGATTGTTTGAGAGAAATGTGTGCAGGTATACATGTAAATGTTGTTGATTTTGGAGCTTAGGGAGGACGGAATGAACACTGTAAAGGGCTTACTGTGTTAGCTGTCACAAAGCAGGAAATTTAGGTGTGGGAATAAGACAAAGTGAAATTACTTGCAAAGAAAGAGGATTGCAAAAAATAATGCTTCTTGTAAAGTTGAGGTTGCTGATAATCAGATTGATGAATGCATAGATCACAAGACTTAAATAATATGAAATTAAAGTAAAATGTAGTTGGTGAACGTAGTTTGATTACCCGGTTTCCTTCTAGCATCTAGCATAACAGTGAAAGTAGAATAAGGTGTTTGGGGTGGAAAATAAAGTTAGTGTGCAAATAGCTGTTTTTAATCGTGCTATTCTACAAATCATTCACACTTGTTTGTATGAGTATTAAAATAGCTTATTTACATGAGCTAATTCAGGGATTTCATAATAGACTTTAGTTTGTTGTAGTAAATAATAAGGGTTCCTCTATATAGATTAAAAATCTATATTGAAATATCATGAATCACATTCGTTTCTACTAAAATAATAAATTAACACATTGGGTAATTTGCAATTAATTATTGTTTACTTTTTTAAGTATGAGGTTTTGTCATACTGGTTGTTGTACCTTAGTTTCTACACAGTTGTATGATGAATCATCAACTTATTCTAAGCACCACAATAACCTTCTATTGCGTTTCAGTACAAATCACAAAATACTACAACTAATTCATAGAATATTAAAAGTGGGACGAGTGCAGTCATATTCTTAAGCAATAACTAGATAGTAAATTGTAAGACTAAACTTAAGTCCAAAAGTGTGTGTTTGAGAATTTTTGTAGGTGTTTAGATGTCTTGTCTGATGAATAACAACTTCTTGTACCGCGTCCTTGTCCAAAGAAAGTTGTGAGGTTTTCTCTTATTCATAAAATAACTTGTGTTGTTTGAACATTTTTATATCCATCAAATTCCATTAAATAAAGAACAATTTAATGCACATTCAGCAAAAACATTATTAAAAATGTTCTTATTGTAAATTATAGTCCTTTAATTTAAAGTAGTTAGGTTTGTACCTAGTCACAACACACTCAATAGTATGAAACATAACATGTGTAATTTGTGCCTGAAATCATAGTGAAAAAACAAACTCAGCTTTCACTGTCTTATAATTATAATCGCTGTGTGTTCATCAGGTTGTAAACTACCTAGTTAAACTGGTGCATGTGTGAGCCTTAATGCATACTAGCCTATCTATTTGCATACAAGCATTTCAGTTTTCCACAATTCCCGTTATCGTGGCTTTTTAAGCGACTGACCTGACGATGTAACTACTTTTTGATTATGTTCAGTTATTTTTCAGCTTCCCGTTTGAGCTTTTGGCAAATACTTCTTTGTACTTTCACTTTTCCAAATTACAAATAGTTTCATTGATGTGAATCTGAGTATCTGAAAGCATCGCACGAATCTTGTAGTAAAACACTTATATATTCCTATGCATATACCTTTTCTCTGGCCATTTTGACAATGCCACATCATTTTGCTGGGTGTATTTTCCCTCATTTGATAATAAATTTCTCCACTAATGGTGTGGTATAAGCTCTATATAACTTTCCTGGTTTTCAGATCTCCAAAACCAAAACGACGGAAAGAATCCAAAGATGTGGAAGATGTGGGTGTTGTCGATGTCGATGATGAGGTTAATGCTGACGTTAGCATATCCTCGGCAGCTACAACTTCTAGTGCAATCCAAGGGGACGAAGTTGAGAAGTCGTAAAAAGTGATTCCTTGTGCGGTATTGGGTTAATTTCAGTCGCAACTACCCACATACATTTCTTTTGACTCGTGACTTTTCTGCAACAGACTATATGGGATATACTAAATAGGCCAGAAAGTGCTTTCCTTGACTTAAAGAGAACCAACCCCCAATCAAAGCTTACTGAATGGTACTGTACTAAATAGTTTTGTAACATGCCTTAAGAGCCTTGAACGATTAACAATTATTTATGTTGTTGATTGCTATTCAAGAAAATATGTTGACCGAATCTATATAATCTACACAAAACAACGCATAGACAGACAGACAGACTTGTAGTTGACCAAAAAGGTCAAAGGGTGAGGGGGTATGAATGTATACATGTTAAGAAAAGATATTAGATTTAGCTTATTAGTTTTTTTCTGAACCAGCCATTTTCTTCTAATTTTTCTACATTTGTTTACATACTATTATAAAAATTAAATAGTTAATTTTGACTTTAAAAGCAAATGTGAAAATAGATTTTAAAATGTGAACAAGCTTTTTTGCAAGTTTGCTTGTTTAGCCCCCATTGCCCCAGTCTAACCCCCGTGCAAAATCCTTTTAAAGTTCAACTCCCAATTTCCCAGACTTCAGACTTGTCTGGTTGAGTTTATTTGTATATGCTTATGGCATAACAAGATGATGATATCGCTAACATAAAGCGATTTAAAATTATAAACAGTTGTTATTATAGGTAAGATAGATAGATTTAATATTATTGTTGTTACACAATACAAATGCTGGACATCAGGAGGACATGTGCCTATCGTCAAGCACACTATGAGTTATTTTATCAGGGCTGGTTCCTGGAAGTGGAAGCAGATTTTCAACTTTAATTATTAACACAACGCATTATTACGCACTAAGCCTAATAGTGATAGCTACATTATGGTAAAAAATATCAGAAAAACAAAATTGAACTTTATGAATTTAAGAATGGGTAACGATAAATAGCATAGTTCATTTTTTCTACAAAAAACTTAATGCGTTTCATTATCCAAACATCCACATAAATACATATTTAGGCCTTACATTTTTTGAAACTAAAGTGATGACTAAAATGACAAGAAATGTCCAGATAGGTATGTTAGGTTACGTTATTCCATGCCTTACAGATTAAAGATGCGTATAGCTACTGTTTACGGTTGAGCATTGGCATTGATTTACTATAAATAACGTAAATATAGTTAGAACACCAATAAACCTTTGTTTAGTTTGTAGCTTCTCTCACAGTTTACTTGTAGAGTAGTTTAATTGCTTAATTTTCATACGAAGCACAGCTATATTATAATAAACGATAATATTAATATAATATTCAACCAGCGTTCTATCTTCTTTTTTAGCTTTGGAAATTTCATAAAACTTCATGCGCATATTATTATTCTTTCAAGGTTCTGCGGTTATTTCCGGTGAAATTTTGCATTTTCGACTTGTCATAATATTGTACATACCGTATAATATTGTAAGCACGATTTTCATAAAACATCTTTGCGGGGCAAAGAAAGAAGATATACCATTTACTTTTAAGTCGAAGATTTACTAGCTTTGTAAGCAAGTTTCATAGTAATAAATGCAGAACTACTTCTCTGGTGATGCGATAGATGAGAAAATCGAAACCAGCAGATTCCCTCTACCCCAGTGAAGATGACCAGAGATACCGGATAGACAGGTGGGCGCCTTCAATTTTCCAGCTAGGTATATCCACGACAGGTTTCTGTCATATTATAAATACAAGATGATGACGAATCAATGGTTACCCTTTATATAGCAAAAAGAAGAAGGAAAGATCTTAAACTCATGTTATGCAAGTGGCTAATGACTATCACGTACACCTCTGGGACCACCATGTTATTAACATTAACAATTTACAACCCCAGACATCTTCATGAATCATTCATGTTGGCACTGAACTACTAAGCTTTAATGTGTTAACAGAAAGTTCCATTTAATATTTGCATATATACACATAGTCAATGGTAGGAAAGTAGTAAATTAGCCGGGGTGATGATTGTTAACTTACCGGTGTTTTTGCTACCTCAATAATGGGAGGAGAAAATAGAAAAT
>CM056170.1:13631164-13800424 GCA_029691765.1 Entomobrya proxima | reverse complement strand
TGAATTTTCAAATAACAGACAACATGAAAACAATTATTATAAATGATGAATTTCATCCATAGGGACTAAGTTTGGAAGAGTCCCTCGGATACAAGCTGCATTCCCTCGTTGTATAGCTAGGGATATCCTTTGGAAGAGGTAATGTTTAGCTTTGGGGTCGCCACTTTCAGAGATCAAACTTCTCCTATCGTATCGAAAAAACTTTTCGCTTCGTCACACCATGGTCCCAGAGTTTCGACAGCTAATCCCTTGAATAAAAAGTTGGCCGATTTTAAGGCTTCATACTTAGCGTGTTTGTCTTTGCATGCAGCTTCAGCAGCAGATCCAGCAGCGTTGCTAGTTCGAGGAAGATGAGAGGTGGCTAAAGTGTCTACACATGTAACGTCCCATAATAAACGTTGACCTTTGGACCAAGGAACTAGCGTGACACCATCGGGGCGTTTACCATCGGTTCTTGATAAACCAGAGGGTTCTAGAGTAGAATGAATATTAATAGAGGCTAGAGATCGCTGAACTATTTTGTTTAGTTCCTGGTGTCTTGATATTCGTCCTTTCGCTTTTGAACAACTTAGACCATGAATCCCTGTTTCAGAAACCTTTGCACCACATTCGCACACATGACCAGTAAAAATTTTGCATCCTAGACGTAGACCAACGCAAGTTTGGAAAACTTGATTATCAAAAAGCGTGCCGACATTTTTTGATGGGATAGCATGTAGCCATGCACCAGACTCCTTGCATTGCAGTGCTTGAAACCTGGCTGAATCTATTTCTGAATGAAAGGTCATGTTGTTGATTGTTCTGGAAATAACAATGTTGTCCCAATTCCGCTGGCAGGAGGGGATTGGCGGTACCGGGATGATCTCATCTTTGTAATGTGCTAACCATGCATTTACAGCCTCCTCCTGATAATGAATAGAGAAATCAGCCTCCTGAGAATTTAGAATGGGAGAGACTAACCTCTGTACAGCATTAACAGAAGAAAGGAATGCAGGTAGACATAAATCGGAGATTTTCCGAATACCGAGTCCACCATATCGAATAGGAAGAGTTGCTTGGGTCCATTGCGAGTGGTCTAATTGTACATTGAGTATATTTTCAAGACATAACTTTAGTGATTGGTCGAGGGTCTCAGCAATTTTCGGGAATTTCCAGAAAGGCGTTGTTCTGAGCAGGAAAGTAAACTTAGGCACAAATAGACAATTTTTGATAAGTGTGTAAGCTACATGAGCATTTAGTCCTTTGCAGCGATCAAAGAGGTTTTGCATCGTTTTAACTTTGTCTTGTACATAAATTTCAAACCCATCTTCAAATATTGGTGCACCGAGAATGCTGAGGTTTTCCTTTGTGCATACTTTGATGCCTGGGGCAATTAGTTGAAACTCTTTTAGAATTTCTGTGTCCACGTCGGCCTGAATGAAAAATATTTCACATTTCTCGGGGTTAATCTTCAAACCAATCTCCTTCGAAAGTGCAATTAACTTCTTAAAATCTTCTAGGAGAATGCCTGGATGGTCTGCTAATGATGAATCATCCATGTACCAAAGGTTAAGCTCTGATTGTAGGGACTTAACAATTGGATGTACAGCCAAGCTAAAACACATTGGCCCACAGGGGTCTCCTTGCTGCGCTCCGACCTCAGAAGAAATGATATTTTGGCCAAACAGGAGGTTTGATTGGTTTCGATAACATTGATATAGAAATGGATATAATTCTGGCAGTTTTTCCTTGACTTCCTTCAGAATCGTGTCCCGTTCAGTAGAATTAAAAGCGTTGATATAGTCAATTTTTAGGAGGGCTTTTCCTATGTTTTTTGGGTCATTTACGTAGGTCCTTATTGCATGGATAATGGTTTCGCATCCTAACTTGGTTGCGACGCCAAATTGGTTGGGCTGAAAATAGCTAAGTAAAGGCGTACGAAGAAGTTTGCATGCGATCTTTGCTGTCAGTCGTCGAAGAGTATTGCCCACTGCTATTGGCCTGATCCCTCCATCTTTTTTCAGGAGTGCGCAAAGCGAAGCACCATAAAAAATCGACGAAATTTCTTGAGGCAGTTCACCACGCAAAAGAAAGTTGCAAAATTTTGTAACGGTTGTTAGCAGTCTGATTCCCGCTTCTCCTGCTGATTTGGATATCATGTCCTTAAGATGCTGTGGGCGCATTCCGTCTGGACCAGGAGCTGATCCGGCAGGAAATGAGTTGATACCTCTTCTAACCTCTTCTTCCTCTTTAACTTGTAAACAGGGCTCAACTTCGTCTGCAGGTTCAGGGAACTGAAGATCTCGTCCGGGAGTGGGATGTTTCAATTTTAGTTTTTCCAAGGTCGTATTGTCAAACGGGGCTAATGTATCGTCGGAACATAAGTGTCTTACAGCACCTGGGATATCGCTATCTCCAACCTTTGCCTCGACTCTCTTATAAAATGACTGATTGTCCGGCGGTTTGGGTGGTGGTGGTTTTGTATCGGGGATGGCGAAAGAATTTATGTTGTTTTTGATGACTGTGGTGACTGAGCCTTTTTTTGTTGTAGGAGGAAGATGTAGAGCTTTGTACGAGAACATTAGAAGGTCTTGAAAGGATTCTAAGCTCTTCTCATCCAAACATCTTTCCATAATTTTGTTCAGCTAATCGGCTGCTAAGAATCGAGCGGACTTCGGGATTCTGCGTATTGTTCTTGTAGTTTGTTTTGCCAAAGCAAGCGCTTCGCTAAGTGTGGAGGGTGTTATGATTGGCAGTGGCTGAATATCTTGATTTTCGTGGTATTTCTTGAGATGGATTTCCAGTCTGTGATCATCTTTGAATGTTCTTGTTGGGCTGAATGGACAGGACACTCTTCCAGTCTGGGAATCAGAAGGCGGAACCGGGGTAGCTTGATGTGGGGCTAAACTTATGAAGCATTCTTGACACATCCAAAAATTGCATGAACCCGATAGAGTCTTGAAATCTTGATATGAAAGCTTTAGGCATTTTCGGTGGAACCAATTTTCACAACGGCAGCATTCAATCATGGGCGACTTATCAGACCTATCATTGCAACTGCAGTAATCCTTTTGAGCCATATTCCAACAAAAAGCTGTAGAAAATTAAGACATTTTGCGGCCAGTATCTTTGAGGATCAAGGACAGAAAGCAATGTTGGTCTTCAGAGTACAAATACTTTAAATTAATCACTTATCTTTGTTTCAAGTAGATATTTCCAAACAGGAAATATCTAATATTTATTTATTTAAATATCTAAACAATTTATTTCTAAAATAAATAAAGGAATAGAAAATAAAAACTTACAAAGTGAAAGGGTAAAAAGATGGACAATATTGCTATATTTGAATTCTAGTAAAATGCAAAAAATACGCACCTAGTATAGTATTCGTTTGTTTGCGTTTAGTTGTGTCACAGTCACGAGCGACATTTTGAGATTATTCTTATCAGCTCCGAATATTTTTGTGGATATTATCCGTGGACATACCTAGATAATTTACATCAATAGCATAACGTCATGTATTTGTAAACACGCCAGTGTCAAAGTCACAAGATATCGGCAACACTCAACTCAACTAGTGATTTCCCGTGTGATATCCTTACTTTCAACCCCACGAGTAGTAAAAACTGTCTAAATGAGCTACCTAATCAATCTTGTTGCAAAATCTTATCAAACGAGACACCTCACGTACGGCGCTGGCGGTTGGCCTTTATGATTTTTGCTTTTAAGTAAACAAGTAAACAATTACGGACATTCACAAATATGAAAAGTAATCATGGATGGAGCATTCAACATTACGACTCTTGCAAAACGTTTTACATTTTCGCACACTTTTTACATCTTAAATTAATCCTAGCAATATATTAGCATAATACATAGAATCTGCAAACACAACCATGGGGCAGGGGAACTACTAGATAATGAAGCAAACTGGATAGGTGGTAGGTGAAAGCTCTTTTGCAATGGTATTACAATATGGGATCAATGTGCAAAGGGAGCAAGCACAACTAATTTTTAAATGTTATTTACAAATATCTAATCAGTCATTTCATATTATCATTTTGTTTTACTAGAAATGTTTTGATGCAAATAAGTAATATTGAGTGATATAAAATTCTTCATGAAATACAATGATAAAGTTAAATATAATAAAAATGAAGTGTTCCTTGTCTTTAGGGAATTGTAGTATCACGGGTCACAACAAGTAAGGTCACACACGCGTTAATGCTGTTAAAAATTGATGTTATACTCTATCTTTGAAAATATCACATTCGGAGAATTTGTTCATTTTTAATTGGCCCTGTATGTACTTTAGATTAATCCTATCGACTAAATGTCAATAAAAACACAAGATTTTATAAAAAATAAATGCTTTTTATAATGAAAAGAAATTTCAAAATTCGTAAATATTGTATCAGAGAATTTATAGAATAGAATGTTTCAACCGTTTGTACCAAGGAAAATAAAGTATTCATCTTCCTTTGCTTTGGTTTGTACTTACTGTTTCCTCAAAACGATTGCCATTTGGTTATGTAAGTAATGTGTAAAATCTGAAATTTCAGTTGCCCACAAAAATCAAAACACGCATAATACTAGGATAAACTATTGCAATAACTCCATACTTTAGAGCAGAGTCTTCAAGGAAGAGTGCTCAAGCACTTCTAATAAACCTATTAAAATATTATGTTGCTTATAATCCATGTTATTCTTAAATTAGAAAGATCTGAGATTACTCAATGTTGTACTCTTCCTCGGTTCCTAAATGCCCAAACTACAAATTTCGAAATCAAGTTGGATTTCATATTTCATGCAGGACCAGCCAGCAGATAAATAAGATTTTATTATTTTTGGGTTGGGACTGTTGAAACCATATTATTGGATGCTCATATTTGACTGAGACAGGGTCAACTTTGTAAATAATATATTATGATTTATGGATTCACGAATGAAGTTTCTAGAAAACATCTCGGTTTTCTTTGATAACTTTGCGGCATCTTAGATTAATCTTCCCTTGAAAAAAAAGGAAAATTGTAAAATGTGTATTGGTCACCTTATCATGGAATGTCATCACAAAGTCATAGGTTATCAACAACTTAAGCTTCAACCAAAAAAATATTTGCAAACAAAATCCCATGCAAATCAGTTTACGGAAATTGGGAAAGTGGTAGTAAGAAAAATTGTTTCGTGCGGAAAAATTGGTCGTGTTATGAAATTTTCCACTAAAAATTCATGCTTGCATTTATTCGCGTCACGAAAAGGATTATGAGCTCGTGTATAAATAACTCTAAACAAAAAACCCACAAAATATCAAATAGGAGATTTATTCATTATTTGGAAACCTTAACCTAAACTAACAATTTAGGAAACTCATATTCAATTGAAATGTCATTACTTTGATAGATTGCGGTGGGAAAAAACAATACGATTTTCCCAACCAGTGTTTGATGAATTAGAGTACATAGAGTATTATGCAATCTTAAATGATATTTCCAGAATGTTTATCCAGCGAAATTAAATTTCTCTTTTCTTATTGTAGCGTTCAACTGATCAATCAGAAGAAGTATGTAGGACCAACGCCATTTGTGGTTGGGAAGTATATGACCCGTACACTAGAAACCTGCAGTACTACGTGGCAAGCTCGTAAGTGCACTATAATTCATTATGATAGTTTGAATGAATGAACAAAAGATGAAAGAAGATTGAAGTACTTTGCATGGTAGTTGTAATCATACTAATTTTATCGTGTTCTATTTACAGATGCAAGTGTACATCAAAGGAAATATGCTTAAAAGCTGAGGATGACGTTTCCATCTCCGCATACGTCTTCAGGTGTCGTGACCCCCGGAGGAGGAAGACCACTCGGCGGCCTAACGCCAATGGAACATCTTAATTGTAGTTGAAGTTTAGTTGTTCTGAATTTTTTATTTAATGTTTTTTTAAATGTTGCATGTAGATAATTTTATGACCGATATTAACATTTCATGGTAATATATTATCCTTAAATCTTAGATTGTGCATATAGCGTTTTATATCTTTTTGATTTAGTTTTGTATGCTGTATGAATATTTTAAATATTGTATTACATTTTTAACAAGCAAAAGATGCTATTTTCAACAGTCAGTGAGGTTGATTTTCCAGAATATATTTACATATAAAATTTTCAAAAATAAATGAAATTTCAGCTCCTCTTTATAGATATATTGGAATAATATGGACCATTAAAGTAAGTTTAGTATCCATCTAACCTTGCATCTTATATACTAAACCAAACTCTTTAAAAAAGGCTGGTGTTGTTTGTGCATCACTTTATGTTCCTTTTTAATGACTAAATACAAACATCAAAATTAGTACAAATTTAAATGGGTTTCACAAGCTCTATTTTGCTATTTTGTATTTTTATGTAGTTGTTTTTGTTAATGTAAATCGGTTTTATGAAAAAACGAAAAGGCTGTAGTGTGACAAACACTCTAGTTTAGTTTATAGGATAATGTAGTAGTTCAAAAAATATGGTAAACATTTCTGCTAATTTATCAAAATTTAATGACTCAACCTGGTTATCACAATTGGCAAAAACAGAAATGTAATTTTTATGTACGCTTACAACAAGTTTAAAAATGTACTTGTAATTACACACAAAATTGAAGTAAGCAGCTATATCCTTATTATGTTCTCTTGTCGGTGAAATGTAGTGGACAAGCTCCAGAAAATCAGTATTGTGTTTAGAGGTTAAGATTAATGTTACACTAAGGTCCAAGATCTATATAACACTTCTGTCTATTGAACTATTGAAAAAATGTTGATCATTCGTACCAGTTCTTTATGGAATCTGTTATCAGGCATAATATGAAATTATTAGAGTTTACTAATTAGTAATTTATTGCTTTACAACAGCAACAACGAAGCCCGGTGCACAAGAAATCATCTAAAAGTTTTACAGTTTGCTATGAAATCTGAAATCGCGTATTTTTAAAAAAGAACGACACAGGATGTGGTATTTTGAAGTAATATTGAACGGGTATGAAAACTCATGTTTGCATTGTAAAATAGTAAAAGCAAAACGTTTACTTTAAAACCAAACTATCTTAAGATATACAATATCTATTATACTAATAAAATGGAAATGTCATTATTATAACTACAAAGAAAACAGAATAAAAATACAATTTTCTCAACTTATTGCAAACACATTAAACTTTTGCATACTTTAATTCGTTTTTTATTTCCGTTTGTCATTTGTCTCACGATGCCAGTAACTCAATTCCCTTTAATCAAACTATTGCATAGAGGTACTCACTACAATCATTCACTTCATGAAAAGAGCAAAGGATCAAATTACCTACTTATTACTCTAAATTTAGAGATCACCCAGTCATAAAACGGGACTGGTTACATATCATTCCCTTTGTTCGCGTTATACACTCATCTTTTGTCACCTTCTTGACATTTTTCATGATGTAGGTCGTTCCTTCTTTTCCAATAATATCTTATTCATTGAATCCAGCAATGAGTAACTGTAAACAAGTCAGGATGGTGTTACTTATGAATGAGGAAAATATTTGCCGCTGCCGGTATGATTCTGCTGAATTCAACTTCATTTCTCCTAAGCTTCTAAACAACGTCGGTGCATAGTTGTTATTATGAACAAAGGTACGTAGCTAAAATGTAGAATATGATTCATACTTTGTTAGTCATTTTAGTGAGCAGTAGTTTGTGCGTAACAACTTCAGAATTTTTTACTACTAGTTAATAATATCATTAAAGAGTTGTTGGAATTTGGAATTTATGGGAGAATTTATTTAAGAACCATGAATGTAGATGAGTATTTTTTGAAAGAATTAGAAAGCAAAAGTTGTTACACAAACTACATTCATGATACAGATCAGTAGTTCATTTTTTGACAGTAAAAATTTTAAGTTTATAGAAATACCACACTGTGTGTCTTTCTATTTGGAAGCCAAAGTTAATTTTCCAGTGAAATACTTTAAGAAATTCTCAAATTTCCGCACCACCAACCTGGAAAATGAAACACCGGTTTGGTCTTTTGTTCCTGTGTGTGCTCACGGGTTTGACAAGTGAAGTGGCAGGTTTCGGGGCTTACATGAGCGCTTTGTTGAGACGACAAAACCACACTTACTACCAGGGAACAAAGGATCTTCACGCACCCCTCGTTTTTGACAACTATTATGAGCGATACGGAATTGCACAACTGAAAAACATTGATGAAAAGTTTTCCAAGTGTAACGGAATTGAAATTCGAGAACTCACTATTTCTCAAGTTCATGAATATTTTGATACAAACAAGTTGACATCCTTGGAACTGACAAACTGTTATATACGCAGAATTCATCACATGAATGGCCTTTTAAAAGCAGTGCTTGAAATAAACCCAGACGCAATTAATCAGGCACATAAAGCAGATATAGAACGAGCAAAACATGGTATAAATTATATAGTAGCAAAGGATTACTGGTGTTTTAAAGATTGATTAATTAATATGTATCAAGGCTATTAGGCATAAACTCAAACATTACTCAGTTCTCATTTTCCCCGTATTAGGAATACGTGGACCAATGCATGGCATTCCAGTGCTCATAAAAGACAATGTTGCCATAAAAGATTACATGCAAACCACTGCAGGATCTCTGGCACTGTTGGGAATTCATCCTAAGGAAGATGCGGATGTTGTGAAAGCGCTCAGAAAAGCTGGTGCAGTGATAATTGGAAAATCCAACCTATCAGAGTTTTCAGCGTAAGTACAAAACTGAAAGATTACCTGTGAGACATGGCAGGTAAAATGTAAAAATGTACGGGCTATCGTTGAATTTGATTGTATCATAGCTTTAGAGGCAACATAGTTCCGGGATGGAGTGGTCGGGGAGGTCGAACAAAAAATGCATACAACATTCATGCCAATCCGCAAGGATCCAGTACGGGTTCTGCTGTTGGCGTGTCTGCCAATATGGCGATGGTATCCGTTGGATCTGAGACTGATGGTTCATTAATAGCCCCCGCAAGTGTTGCAGGGCTTTTTACAATAAAGTCCACTTTAGGCACGGTGTCCACCTCAGGAGTGATTCCAATAACGAGTAATCAAGACTGTGTAAGTATTTGTTTGAACGATTTTCAAGTAAAAGAGAATACCTCAATAAAAACTCCCACTAATGGAATATAAATATTTACTCAGGTTGGTCCAATGGCCAGAAGCAGTCTAGACCTTGCAATTATATTTGATGAAATGGTTTCAAAGAAACTTAAAGACAAGTATGCTTGTGAAGGCAGTTATCTCTCATGTTTAACCAAAAAAAGTTTATTTGTAAGACATACAAAATTAGTACGGATTTACTTTAAATGCATTTTTAGAAAAAAACATTATAACCTCTTTGTTATTGATTTGAGCAGAAGAAATTTCGTGTTGGGACACTACGATATCCATTCTGGGATATAACCGTAGTAAAATCCACCGCTTTGGAATATCAACTACCCCATTTGGAAAAGTTAGTTTCAAAGATGCAGAACTCCCCACATTTCGATATTAGCGATGCGGTTTCATATAATTCTGATCTTTTGAGAAATATTTCTAATGATAAGGGTAAAATAATAGCTTTGCATATTATATGCTATTATGATTTGAAATAAGTTTTTACTTAGTTTTCGTTTTGATAACTTCAAACTTGATTTTGTAGAATTTATTGTGATGTCTCATGATTTCAAACATGAGATGAACGAGTATCTGAAGAAAAAAGTCGCGAGTAATATCTCAAAACACCAATTCGACCAGCTTCTATCAGAGACCATAGATTCTTTAAAGGACATTATTCAGTTCAACGATGATTACCCTGACGGACATGACCAAGAAATACTAATATCAGCAGAAGCAACTGACGGCATCTTAAACAAAACTTACTTGCAAGCAAAGGAAAGTAATCAAATGGCTGCACGTAAACTACTAAACTATGTTATGCAAAAGTACCAATTAGATGCCTTAATGTTCCCCAATGCACTCCCTTTTGGTCTTGATTATCCACAACTCATTGACGACAGCTTAGTTGATGCCCCTGCTAGTGGGTATTCATTAGCCGCGATTGCTGGATACCCGTCAATTAATGTCAGTTAAGCGTTTATTTATCATATTGAGCATAATCTACCATGTAAGCCCTAGAACTTTATCACGTCAGATTGTAATTTTAATATAGGTACCAGCGGGTATTGATATAAGCGGCGTACCCTTTGGAGTTACATTTATCGGAATGCCAAATTCTGAAGCTCACCTTTTACAAATAGGATATCTTATGGAGAGACTTAACCCAGCTAGAAAACCGCCACAATTTCTTATTTAAATACGATATTTGTCTTATGACCAGTAATATAAAAATGTTCTATAAAATATGGCATTTTTCAGGAAAATGTTTTATTTAAAACCGAAATAAATGTCTGATTTGCGGTCTTACAGACACTACCTGACACTTGTGTTCAGTGCATTTGACAGACTGTAGCATAAGGAATTCAGCTGCGGAAAGCACTGCTGAAATTCTTCTGCCTCCGAGTACAGTTGGAGAAGAGTTGCAACATTCAATTTCCCATCCTGGATAATCATATTCACAAATCGTTCTGGAATTTAAAAAATACACCTCTTATATGTTATGAATGATGAATCTTGCTAAATTCGCAATTGCTTACTAAATCGAAATAGTTACGTACGATCGCTTTCCGTTAATTTTACTAATGTCCAAAGTACCCAAACATGAACCTCTGGGGCATCATGAACCTCCAGCAATTTGTAAAGCTGGTTCAGATTTCTATGAAAAGATGTAAGATTACAAATTACCCAAACGGAAGTTGTTGATAAAATACTACGAGTTTTACAAACTACCGAAAGGTAAAATTGAACTTGTAAGTGTGGCACAAGAAAGACATGGTCCGAAAAATCGCTGCTCGAGCTTCTTCTCTGGTTGGAGAAATCAATGCATAAGACTCTTTCATGGATACAACTTGAGCTAGAAATCCACAGCATACATGTAAAAGCTGTAAAATATTTTAAAACCACAATTAACGAGATTATCAATTTGTCCGTGGTTCTGTACATGGTTGAATTGGTTTACTTGTTGATCTGCTGTAGCGTTTTTCTCGATAATATCAATAACTTGTTTTATTTGGAGCGGCTTGACTATTGTCATTTCGGTTGATGGAGCGTTATAAAGACAATTTATAAGGAAGGCTATATGCATGCAATAGGGAATTACACTCAGTAAACTTCTATTAAATCAAAAATGAAAACGTTAAGTTTCAATATTGGCAATTACCAAGAACTGGCTTTTGAATTTCTCGCAAAGACGGAATACTTTCATGAATATCCTCGACTTCTCTATCATCATTACATACATTGATTAGGCGAAAACACAGATTCACCACTGGAAAATCTCCAAATCTTATATAATGATCTGGATTTTCATTTCCCTTGTTGTCCGCAATAAACTTTAGCAACAAGATCCAGAAAGTTGGCATTTGTTCGAATATTCGTTTTTTGAATAAAACATCCATGAAATCGCATAATTGCTGGAAACCGGAAACAATTATTCCATTTTCAGCTACAAAGAAGCTCGCAAAATGAGTCATATAACAATTTGCACATCAATACAACCTTACCTCTGGTACAGCAATATCTTTTAATGTTTTCATTAGTTTCCCTTCTTCAAAGTGCGTCACTGTATAAAACATGTGGGCAATTGCTTTCATCAGAAAAGTATCCGACCCATTAAAACCATTTTGAGCAGCAAGAGTACCAGCACGCAACAATACAGGTACCAATCTCACTGCATAGGATTCATTCTGCGTAGAACAAAACCCAGAGAAAAGATGACTTCTAAAAGACTATTGTTATTTAATGAGAAAATAAATCTGTACAAGTTGTACCATATTTAAATGGGAAATCAGTAGAAGCAAATTGAGCACACCGTTGCGCAATAAACTCATGTCTTGGGAGTGAACTTCCATTGCTTTTACAGCGACATTGAATGCCTTGTTTATTCGAAACAAGCAGAGTTGCAAGTTTGTTCCAGTCATAAGCTTCTTAAATATGTGAAAAGTTGCGGCTAATGAGACAATGGCAGTGTGCTTGTCTTCAATGTGAATCCTCATTACTTCCAGCAGAATGTCGAGAATTGTGTAACATGGAAGAAATTCCTCCGAATTAGCGTGAATTAATTTGTCATGAAGTATTCTTATTGCTTTGCGAAGAATATTGGCCCTGTACGTGTACAGCTGCATTGTTGAAGATAAAAGTAAAATTTCCATTAAGTCTAATGAAATGATAAAACTATCAGTACTTGTACAATAGACATTCTTATAAGCACTTGTAAAGCCACAAGTAATTGCTCGATAGAGTTTCCACCAGCTATTTTCAGTGCAGGAATGTTTGGACGACCAGCGGCATTGTAATGAGTGGACAATAACCCAAGAAAATGTAGTGGGTTGTGTTGACGGGAAGCTAGCCCTACGATTCCACAAGTATTTGATGAGAGCGTGGGTTCAAATCCTGTTGAATGACAAAAATGAAATTAATTCCCATGATTGTTCTAGGGTTGCTATAAATAGACTAATAGATTGCTTTTTTGTTCAACCTGCTAAATTAGTTCCGGAGATGTCAAGCCCTACAAGTTCGGGAAATGAGGAGACCAATTTATCCAGAATGATATCCGGGTTTGCAAACACAGAAGCCAATTCATTATATTGGGATACATCCAGAAATCTATTGTGTATTAGTGTCTTTCGTCAAAACAGTAATTTGGTACAAGCAATTTTGATTTAATATGAAAATGCTACTGCATGGAGGCGTAGGAACTCTTAGTACTTTAATTTGGAGAAATTTCTCAGAACACCCCACGTCTTTTGATCATAGTCCAGCAAAACATCGTGCAGATGTAGATTTCTTAGAGAATGTTTGGCTTCCAAGAGAAAGCTGAGATCTAGAATTTCCTGGCAGCTGGAGAGATCCAAGTGCTCCAGATTTTGAACAAAGTCTCTTGTTAAATACTCCCAATAGTCCACGGTTATTTTTGCGTTGATGTCAGAATCTCCGTCTCCACTTCCTGCATTATTCGCACATTCCATAGCATTTTGCTCAAATACTCTTGTTCTTACGTGTTGCATTTGCGTAATATGATGCCCCCAAATTATCAATTTCCGTACTTTTGGTGTGATAAGCAAGCCATGCAGAGTGCTGGTCAAATCATTACTAGAACCAAGTTTTCCTTTAAAAAAGCGACTAATTGATTTCGCTATTTTTCTAATGCCTTGTTCATCCTCTTCCTTATGGTTAGAAACCCAGTTTTCAATGTTTGTTGGAAGAATTTGCGTTGAGGTTCCAATGCACAAACATTCCAGATTCTTACCATACTTGTTGATTACATCAATCGCTTTTTTCGTTAGAGTGGGACAATTGTGAATATCAAGTGAAGTAGGAAAATATTCCATGATAAGTCGTAGCTCGTCATCTTTAAGATGAATGCAGTTTCGCACATGGATTTTACGGAGAGCTGGGAATTTATGATGCTAGCAGCAAAATAGTATGAAAATCCGATTGTTAAAGCTACATAAAATGAAATACGACATATATATAGAAAGTTTAGTTAACAAACATTTTACCCTACCACAGCGTACACTAACGCGGGATAATCGTCTGACAAAGTATCAAACTTTTCCAAAAGCTTTTCCCAAATGTTAGTGGGAAGGTTAACGGATTTTCGTAATCTTAGCTTCTTCACCTGCGTAGATGCCAGCAGCGTTGTTCTCACATTGCCCACACAGAAATTGATGCAAATGTCCTGTAAGGATGGTGCTGAAAAATATTCCTGTTGATCTTTTATGGTTATCAAGGACGTCATCGTTTGTGTTATCTTTACAAAATTTTACAAAAACGGCAAAACTGAAACTGAAAAGATACAAAATCGATGGAAGATATAAATCTAAACATGAGGGTGTCATCAAAGAGGTTAGATATAGGAAGAGATTGCATTGCCTGCGTAAAATATTTTTACTTATGTTTCAGCCATTTATTATTTAGTTTGTTTACGATGTTCATATGTCTCGATTGGAAACACAATTTTATAGGTAAATTAGTCTGATCAAGTTGACCGAACGCGCGTTCGCACAATTGCTCATGCCATGATCTTGATGATTTTAGAAAGAAAAAATGTCATGATAACATTTGAGGAGCTGAGCAAAAGAATGTTATGACCTTTGCGTAACTATGTTATTTTTAATTTTGACTATGAATTATTGTGGTTGTCTGTCCGTGCTGGGATAACGTTACCGCATAATCAGCTACTGAAAATACACATTTTTTATAAATTCGGTTTCTAAAATAATTTTCTAACATAGTTACGCAAAGGTCATAACATTCTTTTGCTCAGCTCCTCATTGTGCCCCTTTGCCTTTTTTAGTAACGAGTATGGGAGATCATGTAACACATTTTAGGCTTCACTAACCATGGGAAACGACTTACCTTCTAGTCCAAACTAAAGTTTCTTAGTTTCTCGACACTTCCAATGTTTCTGGTGATATCTCGTATCGGATCCTTTATGGCTTTATCCCTCTTTACGCGATTGCCCGATTCGTGTCATAAAGGAATTAAAATCCAATATATTTTAAATTTTTAGGAAATCTGTCATTGAAAGAGGGTAGAAAAATGTTGAGTATGAAAGAAAGTGAAATTCCCAAGTTTCTGGCCGAGGAGTTATCTAAGGAGCCGTACAATTTAAAGTTAAACCTAATCAGCTTTACATCTCTGCACGGGGATGACTTGATGAAGGTATCTTTTCATTCATTCATTCATTTCAATCTGACTTTGAAGAATTCATTGAAACTTATTCCGGTCTCTAAAATTCGTTCAAGGTATTTCAATCAGTTTTAGTCGAAATTCAGCCCAGGCTCAAAGAAGTGTTAGCCGAAGCTAGTGAGGCTGAAAAAGTGCAGGAAATGATGGAACTATTGCGAATCTTAAAGTTTTGGCCAAAATGTTTTGACCAGTAAAACAAAACATAAAATGCAACATGAATGGACATTAATGTATAATATGTTATTAAAAGGTTTCATCTTCAAACTTTCTTAGACATACACTAAAAACTGCTTTAGAAGCAGTGAATCAAGAAATTATATGGGACACAATGGGATGGCTGTTGACTCGAAAGGATGAACTAAAGAAAAGAGCATATCTATCCACATTTCTGGTGAAAGTCTCTATTCCTGACGAATACTTGTTTGATAATGATGTCCAGCAAATTTACGAAGAATATGAAGCCAAAATGGACGAATTCAAAAACGTTCACAAGAAGCTGGAGGAAATGAAAAAGCACAAGGGGATTTCCGATTTGGTGAACGATTTGAAGACGCTTGAAAAGGAATTTGACTCTGGCTCCCGAAAACTGGACATGATGAAATGCAATGTATGATTACTATTTTAAAGCCCAAACGTGTGCTGAAAAAACGTCTCAATACGGAGAAAGTAAATTATCAAGTTTTATGCATTTTAAGGTTGGAATGATTCCCGACAAGGAGGAACATTTACAACTTGCAGCAGAACTGCGACTTGCCCGTCACGAGAAGACTAGATTGAGATCTCAACTGTACATTGAAGAGAGAAAGCTTTGGTGCTTGGAAAAGAAAGCGTGTTTTCTCTCAAACAAAGCCCATGAAATCCAAGAGCTTAATTCCCACAGCAGTCCAGAGGGGTTACTTGAACGAATCCAGCAAGATTGTGAAATCCTCAAGTTTATTGTACACCATAAGATTCCACAGGACATTGATGATACTGAGAGAAAGATTAGGGCTATGAAACTAGTGATTTCCGCTTCGCCTGAATTTCCATCAGATTTAGAAGCTATCAGGAAGAAAGTGAGCATGTTGTAAGAAATCAGGCTATATTCTAATTTAAAAACAATTAATAACGTATAAATGATTATTTGAATCCAGTTGTTCCAAGTGCAAAAGAATATTCAACATTTGGAAATGGAAATCAAGTCCAAAGACTCAGATGCAAGCCTAACGTTTGCCCGGCAGAAGGCCAACCAAAACAAGAAAAAGAAACTGGAACTTCTGGAGGAACTTGAGGAAATGCGACGGGACATGCTGGAACAACAGAATATTATGCGAGAGAAACGAGAAATGAGAAAGCAACTGTTTCCCGATGGGATTCCTTGTCTGAGTAGTAGAGATTACAAGGAGTACGTGAAAACGATGAAGGTGAAAGCAGCAAAGTACAAAGCCATGAGAGCGGAGATTGCCGCTGTTCAAGCGGAAGTTGGAATACTGTCCACTACACAGTATCTGGTAGAAGAAGAGTTTAAAGAATCTGTAGAAGAAATTGTATGATTAACAATTTACGCCACGTTAATTGAATTGCATTTTTTTCTCAATGCTCAAAAATACCCAATGCCAAGTGTGCTATAATAATATGAACTTTTAGAGAAAGCTGGAAGAGAAATTTGGTCTAGTAGGCTTCTCTTGCGTGCAGGAGCGAGTAGAAAAGGAGCAACATGTTCTTGATCAAAGCGAAGAAGGTAAAATGCGCTACATCTACGAAATGTCGGAGAAAACTAGAGAACTACAAGAAAGGGTGAAAGCAAAGAAAGCTGACGTGGAACCGCTGGCAAGAGGTATCATAGTTCTTCATATTATACCTTTTCCTAGTTGTTTTAATGGTCAATCAATACCATATTATGCATTTTTAATGGTGTAGGAATAATCGATGCAAAACAAGAAATTAAAACGTTAGAGCTACATTCGAAACGACTTAATAATGCGTTTGAGTCTGAAATGGGGCCAATTTTGGAATCAATTCGCAGATTTGAAATGGTGCAATATTCTCACATTTTTAATCATTGAGAAAGCCAGAACAAACTAAAGTTGTCTATTGATTGCTTTTTGGTTTACTTTTATTTTTTCAGAGAATTTCTAAAATCAGGGAAGAAATTATTAAAACGCAAGAGGAAATTTGCCAGAAGGTAGCATATTTCCCTGTACTAAGAGGTGGCTTGCAACGAGCTATTACTGAAGCACAATTGCTGAAGGATAATCCAACAAGTTTACGCTCATTCAAGTACTTTCTAATAGCTTACAAGATACTTTATGCTAATTTTATATCCTTTGTAAATCTCGATTGGACGGCTTATGAATTGTTTCTAGAAATCGATTACTAACGCGAATAGTGGACCAAGAGAGACTCCAGAAAGTCCTTAATCAGGACATGGCAAAGTTGGAACAGTCACAAGCATATGATGCTAAACAAAACAAATTATGGACAGATCTAAAAACGTTAGTACAATCTTGTAATCAAAACTATAAATCATCATGCATTTTATATGTCATTGTTTTCAAATCAGAATTCTCAATATGAAACGGCAACTCTTGCAAGGATATGCAGAAAATGAAGAGCCAAACTAATCTTATCTCAGCTATATAATTTTAAGATGTTTTCATTTGAATCAAAGATAATAAACCAGAAACATTTACATTGTGTTTGGGTTTTTATTAAAATTTTATTATTTTTTTGTGATTTGTTTTCAAGTTGACATTACAAAAACACCTACCATTTACCTATTCTATCATAGAAGTTCTATGAATGAGCTGTTACAAGAAAATGTTAATGATGTACATCAACAAACCATACAATTAATTTGAAACATTGCTTAAATTCAAGCAAATCGCTTATGATATAAACTTACAAGATTTTTAGATACAAGTTCATGCTCAATTTTGACAAGAGATATGAAGAAAATGAAAATTAAACTAAGATTACAAGATAATTCCACAAAAAGTACATGGATTTTGGCCGGAATGCTTCACAGATATTGAGTGACTGGATTTTTATTATGCGCCTGCAAACCAAAAACAAATGTTTTGAAAATCTGATCTATCAAATTTACACCGATACAAATAATTTATCGAATTAATGTTTTGTTTAGCTTACCGATTACAATTGACATGTTTACTTTCCCCCGCTGTTCTTCCTATTCTTTTCCGTATTCTCTAACTTTGTCTGAATTTTCCTAGTATGTCCACTGGGATCGGCATGATTAGAGTGCTCAGCGACCTCCTTCTTGGTCCTTTGCTTGCCACTATGCCCGCTGTTGGCGTACTTGTCAGCGTCATAGTTGTAGTGCTCGTACTTGTCCACTTCGCTGTCCATCTTGGCTATCACTTTGCTTGAGTTGAGATCTTGTTATGGCAGTTAGCAGTTCAGTACTTGGGCGTTCAGACGCGCGTATCAGTCTCCAAAACTCTCCTGGAAATACTAAAACAACAAAGCAAGAAAGTCATTCTTTAAATACGCTTGTTTAGACATATCAATCAAAACTTTGTATTCCGCTTCCGCAATGACCTATAGAAAAACCTTCGTAAAAGCCTAAACAGGAAGTTTACCAGCCTTTTAAACTTCGTTTCAGGACAAAGAAATGAAAAACACCTGCACATTGTTCAACTCCTCACGGCCTTCCATATGGCGCATCCTCCACCTTCCACTCTTCATCGTCAATCCATCAGTACAAAACTCTTCCGACAATTGCATTATACCATGTCATGCACCAAATGATAACCTCTCTAACTCAATCATTAAAAATGCACAAAAAAATACTCACCTTTGTTTGTCACTGAAAATCCGTAAAAAGCTGTTGATTTCGCCGTGAAAGAAACTACGTGAGGATGTGATGCTCCACACTCGACAACTGGGCTATTTGTTGCTGATCCAAATCCCAACAAAATTGTTGCTCTCTGAAGAAGATGATAAACGTAAAATCCACAAAAATTGGTTGAAGTGAGTGACTGGGACTGAACTTCACAAGGTCTTCTTGTTTGTTGTTGGGCAGCAGAAATGTATCTAGAGGAAGAATAGCAACAGAACACGGCAGCAGCAGCGCAGCGTACTATAAAGCAGAAAAACAGCGAAGAGGTGTTATCTGTTTTCCGTGCAGAGGTATGGCATGGCTTTGTTTGTGCTCCTGTTGCTAACTGTGTGCTGCAGTTGGTCTCTTGTATTGGAAATTGGGTGTCAGGTTTCCGTACTATCTATTCAACCATGCAATGCATGAGAAACAAAGCTTCTTCTTCTGCCGTCATCATAATGCCAGTAAAATTTACAAAGAGAATCAATAGTAATTTGTTAACATGCCTAGAACAAGAATGTTGAATACTTGACTATATTATAAATAGTAAAAAATAGGTAGTTTGCTTATGATGATAATTGTTTCGAGTTGGTTCTCCTTCTTTCTCTGTGTAGCCATGAGCGAGTGCCTACGTGTGTGTGCTACACACGTTTAAACATTTGCATAGCCGAAGAAGACGCTTTTGTTGATTGCACTGCCATGAACTTTTTTGTATGCATATTTTATTCAACTGCGTGTATTTTTTATTTGGTTAATTTTTGGGGAGTTATAATCATCGCAAATCTGATGAGATGTAGATTGAAATGGTAATCATGCTTTCCAAAGTCAGCATAATGGAATATTAAACATTGTAAACGACGCATTTTGTGTTTGTTTGGTTGTAAATGAACGTACTTGATCTCTCTGTAAAGTTGAGGATGATAACAAACATTAAATTAAATGATAATAATGTGACCTGTATCAAAGCATGAATGTATTTATGGTAGTGGATATATTATAGCGTGACGGTATATAATGTCTAGGTTTGTTTGGATTATTCTTTGGAACAAACAGAATACATATTACCCGCATAGAGATAGAAGTAAGTCCGAGTAACCAGAAAAGCTCCTATCTTGGGCATGTAAAACTCAGGTTACCTGGACTTGCCAAAGTGGGACGATTTGGTAACCTATTTCGCTGATTCAGCGTATTGGTAACCTGAAAGGAGTAACTTTTCCCTTACCAAGCCGGAGCATGCCGATTTGTGGTTAGACAATTTTAGGATGTAATGGTATGGCTTTAGGTAACTTCACCTATCCAAATATAAGTAACTAGAGAATACTGTAGCGCATTAACCTGGGGTTACCTCGAAAAAGATTGAAGGGATACCTGTGGTTACTGACAACCAGGGAGGTAATAACGTACTTACTTACAATGCAAACTTTATGCGGAATGAAAGACAAAATCATCTGATTTTATTTATTCAAATTTGATAAGCATGCTTATCATCACTCCTTACACTATTAACATTCACTGCTATGACAGTTTACATTAAATAACAGGTTTACTTTGTAGGTTTAGAAGAGTTCAGTAGTTTCAGGATTAAGTTGAATGTAGAATGGTCACAGGACTCCCTCCGGTAAATGAGCGTTGTAATATAGATGTCTCCATTAAGAAAAATTTGTAAACATGCAACAGAATGATTTCAAAACATAATTAGTGTATTTACCAGAAGAATGACTCTGATATTTAATAAATTATTTAAGGATCTTCACTCACGTATTTTATCCCGTGTCCTCAACTGTCTACCGGACGGTTTTTACTGCAATGATAAAAAATTATTCAGTTTTGAATGATAATGTCAATTTAATAATGAATATCAAAAATATTGATCAACATATCCAACAAACATGTTTGTCTATCGGAAACTTACCCGTAGAATGAAATAAACCATTCGGTGTTTCCTTCTTGATATACTTTTGCCAGGGTTTCACGGAAGAAGTTGATTGCTGGACCCTGCAGAAAAAATAGTTAAAAAAATAATGCACGTGATTGTCAATGAAAGATCAAAATCGTTCATCAAACGCGTAATAAATAGCTGGAACTGACTTTACCATCTACATTCATCTGCCAATGTTGACCATCGTCAATAAAGGATGATACTTTTCCATCATGTATGGGCAACCGAGGTCCTAGTTTCTTCCCAACTGCATCTGTAGACAGCAGAATTATTGTTAGTTATAAGCGTTGTTAAACCATCTTAGATTTGCCGATTTGAAGATTCGTTAGTCATATTTATTCATACTTACCACGAGTATGTGCCATGAACAAGTGCGATTAAGATAATTGGATTGTCCATTAAGTTCCGGTTTAAGACGCCATAAAATTGTGCCGAATTAATCTGTACACATAGCAGTAGAAACATTATCTTCACTTTATAATAACTACAATTTGTTTCTTATCATTGATTGATTTTCTTACCTTCTCCATCTTCGTAACTGATGACATAATCAATTGAATGACAAGCATGCTTGTCTGGCACCCTTTAGTCAGAAGTACTATCTGCGTTTAGAAGTTTTTCACATTAAAGTTTCGCAAGTTTCGATTTTAACGTAGAATGGCCGTGATGATCAATTAACAAAAACGAACCGTGTGGTTAATGGGGACTGAATAATAACACTTATATTAATTTTTATTGTAAAATTTCCTGAGTGGACTTTTGATAGATAGATGAGCTGAGCATCAACAAGCTGACTTCAACTCAGCAGTCGGTTCCGTTTCATTTTCGCATGTTGAGGAAATACTCAATGATACAGGGTAAATGCATGATATTGATTTAGGCCGACACACGCGCCTCTGTAGTGCAAAAGGCAAACACAATGATCGGTTACCTAAGCCATACTTTTATTATCCTAAAATTGGCACCCCTACAAAAAGGTAACCGAAGGTATCCAGTGGTATGAATCATCACGTGATTTTTTTGAATTTTTTGTGTTGATACCTATGATGAGTTACTTCTGACTTGCCTGGACTTACTTTTATTCTATACGGGTATACGGTTATGTTTTCATAAAGTTTATGATTGTAAAACTCAACAGATCATTAAACTCGGATAGGAAAACACCACTTGTTGCAACGTCAATAAGGTAATGAGTTTATGAGTTATTGTAAGTAGCAGAGGAATAAAACTATTTTTCGATCAAATACACAAGATACAATAAAATGTTTATGCAGAATTTATCGATATATGAAGCGCTGCTGCGCAAAAACGCTGCGCTTTTTGCTGATGATGAATGCAATAAATATGGGTATAAGTAGAAGAGCCAAATGCGACAGTCATTTTAAGCGTAAACGCTTCAACCTTTTTTATTCCGTGCTATGTACTTGTAATGTTGTAATCAATTGCATATTAATATTCGATGTATGGAATAATAACTGGAACATGATTGAATAAGCCTTCCGTACTAAATATACGTCAACGTGACTTTCGGAGAGGAGCCTTTCATGATTAAAAGCTGATTTTCCGCACACGATTCAATTTTGAGACTGCTTAGTCAGCAGATTTAAAAACTGCTTATGCATTATGTATGCATGAATGGAAGAGGAAGACATTATGCAGCAACATGACGGTTTACAAAGCTAAATAGCACACACATTTAAGATACAAGGTTAGTACTAGATACCACTACCACCTTAATTTGAATTGGTGATAAATGATTCTAACGTACATCTATGATGAATACATATTCTTGAATTGAATATACTTTTATATCGTCTTATTACAAAAGTTTATTAACGCGACCTATTTTCTGAACTGTGATGGCCATGATTTTTTTCAGTCTGCATACAACTCTGATAAAGACATGCACGCAAGTTTGCCAATAATTAAATTGTAAAATTGCGCAATCGTAATTAGCATACAAAATCTTTACAATGCATTTATTTGAGAAGGGTTGCATCTTGCTTGGCGTTCGTGCCACACATCCACAAATTCAAAAAATTCCAGAAGCGTAAATAGCCAAATGATGCATAATGTGTAGTACGCATTGCGCACTTTTATGAAAGTAAGCAAGGCTAAAGACTGGCTGGCCATAAACTTTATTGAAGTAACCACCTTAATTATATCGTTTTAAAATTAAGTAAAAACTTTATTTTCGACAAACATGTTTATTGTTCAACAAGATATATTTTTAAAAATGTTATTTGCAATGCGAATGCGTTACTCCTGCTCCTGCTGATCCTTCGTTTTGCCAAATAACGACCCGAACAATTCTTTCACTGCTGTACTTGACATTTTGCAGTTTTCTTGAGGAGCCATAAAGTTTACTAATTTTGCATGGACATCGTACCGTATTTTACGACCTTTACTTGCTTTAGTGTCTACTTTCCTTTTCAGTTTAGTTCGCAACTTTTGCAATTCTAGCCAATGTCGACTTAGTTGTGTTGGATCATTAACATTGCACGTTTTCCTTTCTATAAGTTCACGCAGTAGCTGATGATAAAAGTCATCATCATCAAACACTTCTGGATCCGGATCTTGCTCAGTCGCTGGTGGCAAATTTTCAGAACATGGCTCTCCAATCACCGAATAGTTGGATCGTTTAACTTGCGTCCTTTTCAAAAGCCTTTCTTTATTGGACAAGATCTGTTCAATTTGTCTCAGCGTGGAAATTTGCTGAGATGCTGTCTTCTTATTGAATTTTCCTCCCGCAAATTGAGTCTTGTCATTCCACTTTTGTATCGTTTGATTTCTATACGTAATAAAATTGCTGAAACCCGCCCCTGCTGCTGAATTGAAGTCTTCTAGTTTCATCTTCTTTGCTTGCTCTTCAGCCATGTGTGCACCATTTTTTCTTTTGCCTTTAGGTGGAGAAGCATGCAAATGCTTATCGCTTTCGTCTTCCGAAGATGTGATTTCTTCATTCATGGGATCGTCGATCTCGCCATTTGCAGGTTGCACTTTCTTGGAGAGTGCCTTCTTAGTTTCTGAATTTCTAGCAGTCATTATTTCCTACAATTACAATATTTTTTTAAAATACAGAAACACGATGGTCCTCTTATAAATTGAGAATGGTTCAATGGCTACACACCTGTAATCTAAGCAGCTCATGCATAAGCGTCTTTGTCGCTTCCTGACTTTTCTCAATGATTTTTGGAAGTGTTGAGGATTGGTCACTTGTAACGATATCGCTAATGAGTTCTTCGTACATATCTGTGGGAGGTAGTTTGCTACAATCCAGAAGCATCTTTTGCTGTCGTATCCTCACTTCCAAAAGGGAATCCCAAATTCCTTCAAACAGATTAATAATTTCAGGATTAAAATCATATCAAACTTTTTAAAAACAATTTAATCAACAAATTACGTACTTATTTGATTTAAGGTAGCTCTCCCCTTCTCGATTTCCGCCTCCTTATCCCGAATACTCAACGTCTGCATTCCCGACGCGCCAGTATCTTCAGCTTCCGAGTCATCTTCTTCGTTAGACACCACTTCAGATTCGTCATCCCCCTCCTCTTCCCCTGAGTCTCCACTCGCACCATCCTCCTCTTCCTCCACATCACTTTCATCTAGCTCATCTTCATTCCCCAAACTATCGTCATCATCATCATCATCATCCTCCTCTTCGCTTGTCGGTACCCTTTTCTTTACCACCGAAAGTCCATCCTCCTTTGCCAGTTTCTTCCTTGAAACCTTTTCGCCAGAATACTTTTCATCAAACTCGTCCAAAAGTTGCACATTCTTAGCTCGCAGCGAACTTCTAGCAACTGGCTTAATCGAGTCATAATCTTCGTCCAGCTCTATTACTTTGGCAGAGGTGTCTATAAAGTGATAAGATCTTAATTAAGTTCAATTTCAACTGTAGTAGTTTTTAAATGTCGTGTTGGAGTGGGTTCCGTGACCCCAGCGTAGTGGTAGTGTTACTCCAGCGTAGTAGGCCATTTTACTACGCGTTACTACAGCGTAGTGTTTCCAGCGTAGTGGTAGTGTTACTCCAGCATAGTGATTTCAACGTAGTGTTACTCCAGCGTAGTAATTTCAACGTAGTGTTACCCCAGGTTAGTGCATAGTGTTACTCCAGCGTAGTGATCCCAGCGTAGTGAAAAACGGTACTCCAGCGTAGTGATTTCAACATATCGTTGCCCCGGCGTAGTGATTCCAACGTAGTAAAAAATGCGTACGGGTAAAAAATTTGACTTGGGCTGATATTTTTGAGGATTTTGAAATTTCGACTTGGGTTGGGATTTCTGAGGATTTTGAAGTTTCGACTTGGGTTGGGATTTTTGAGGATTTTTAAAATTTTAACTTGGGTTGGAATTTCTTTAGGATTTTCAGATTTTGACTTGGGTTGATATTCCTGAGGATTTTGAAGTTTCGACTTGGGTTGGGATTTTTGAGGATTTTGAAAATTCGACTTGGGTTGGGATTTCTCAGGATTTTTAAAATTTTAACTTGGGTTGGAATTTTTTTAGGATTTTCAGATTTTGACTTGGGTTGATATTCCTGAGGATTTTGAAATTTCGACTTGGGTTGGGATTTCTGAGGATTTTTAAAATTTTGACTTGGGTTGGAATTTTTTTAGGATTTTCAGATTTTGACTTGGGTTGATATTCCTGAGGATTTTGAAATTTCGACTTGGGTTGGGATTTCTGAAGATTTTTAAAATTTTGACTTGGGTTGGGATTTCTGAGGATTTTTAAATTTCGACTTGGGTTGGGATTTTGAAATTTTGACTTGGGTTGGGATTTTTTTAGGATTTTCAGATTTTGACTTGGGTTGATATTCCTGAGGATTTTGAAATTTCCACTTGGGTTGGGATTTTAAAATTCTGACTTGGGTTGGGATTTTTGAGGATTTTCAAATTCTGACTTGGGTTGCGGATTGTTAATGATCATGCGTTTTTCGTGTTTACTTGTTTGATTAAAATTTGACATTGAAAGTTGTTTTGACCGCGACAATTGAAGTTTTCTAAAATCCTAACCTAGATAACCTAACCTAACTCAAAAGCAAGCAAGTATGAGAGTAATTGGGGTTTCTATTACCGCAGGAGCTGACTGGTTTAACAAACATTTAATAGGGTTTATTTTTTAGACCCAATGAATCAACGTACAAACTTTTATTTGATTTTGACAATACTTCTGAGCTGAGCGATATAGCAGACAGACAGACAAACATGACGAAATCAATTATAGCTTCATATGCTCAGCTACGCGTAGCAGATGTGATGTACGTACATCTTCCCTATTATGCTTCCCGTTCCCATTCACCCGTACGGTTTTTTGCTACGTTTATATCACTATGCTGGGGTAACACTACGTTGGAATCACTACGCTGGAGTACCGTTTTTCACTAAGCTGGGTTCATTACGCTGGAGTAACACTACCACTACGCTGGGGTAACACTACGTTGAAATCACTACGCTGGAATAACACTACGTTGAAATCACTATGCTGGAGTAACACTTTTTACTACGTTCAAATTACTACGCTGGAGTAACACTACCACTACGCTGGAGAACCACTACCACTACGCTGTGTTCTCCCAACCGTTGGAGTGGAAAATAAATATGTACCGTATTCAATATCCTCCGGATAATCTTCTTCCTGATTGCCACTTGCAGCTAGTGCAATTTTCTCTCCCAAACTTAGCTTTTTCCGTGCCATTGCCAGTGGCTAACTTCTTAATGACTTAACAGTGACAAATTATAGTTAAATTAATAATTTTTGTACTTTTAACTGATTGTACACGTGCGAGAACAACAGAGTGTTTACTCAAAGCACTTGTTTTGCATGAAAGTTCTCAAATCACATGGTGTTTGCATGTAGAGCTGAGTTAGAGCTTAAAGCTGAAGCTCAATGGGGAAACTTGAGACAACATTTTCGCTTGCAGTTGCAGCATTATTTTATGCCCATGCAAGTACCTAATGCTATCCCTATCCCTGAGAATTAAAGTGCTTAATCTGAATTTAGTTGATTAAATTAGTAATTTAATTATAATCCAGGTCACAAGTTAATGCCATGATGCATGCTAAAAATGTATGAAAAATCTGAAAAATGTATATGACAATGATATAAGAAAATTCCAAGCTGGAAGCTGGACATATATGCGATGAAATGGTTGTCTCGTTTTTAAAATCCACAATCATCATACTTTTATTGAGCTACATAATTACCAAATAGTAAAGAATGTGATTAAGTTATAGTAAATTTGAAGTCTTATTCAGAGAATGATATATGCTATTACAAGTTATAGGCAGGAAGGAATTTATTTTATATTTAGTCAATATTGGGGCAACATGACACATTTGCAATTATATTTTATTTGATAACTTTACAACGGATTCTTTTATCTGCGGATTCATTTTCATAGGTTGGGTCCACCGGTGCTTCAGTAGTTATCGTCGTTGTTCTGAATATCGGAACGTAATGCATTAATATTTCGTCCAGAATTACAAATGAATTTGGGTGAGGGATTCTGAGTTCAAGGTTCATCTAAAAACGAAATGATTTGAACAAGTTTTTAGAAAACTATGTATTGCTAATAAGTAATTATTTGCGATTTATCCCAGGTTTTTATTACATACATGGTAGGACTCAGGAGCTTTAATTTCATAAGCTATCCAGTGGAATCCATTGTCGTCTACTGCCAAATCTTCACAATGTGCTTGCTCTAACAAGGCTAATTTTTCGTCTCCACCTTGTCGCTTCCCAGCAGGATCATTGTGGAAATTAATTCTTAGATCGGGCTTCCCGTATGCCAATAATTTGATGGTTACGGAATCGAAAACTGCTGCCAAAGTGGAAAACCTAATGACGGACACGGATGTATCCTTTTCAAGGCTAAACACTCTGGATTCACCTGCGAAATCTTTGTAACGCTGAATCCACACTCCTTCTCCTTGGGGAATTTTGTCGACTTCAACTGGGAGGAAAGGTTGTGGTATGTCTGTGGTGAAATTGAAATAGTGGTAGGGACGGTCTTTCGGAAGCTTCCATTCAAACGGAACTATTGTCCCGTTAATTAATTTGTCTAAACCTGAAGAATAATCAAGGGGAAAGTTCGGTACCTCAAAGTGGGGAGCCGAAGAGACAAAGACAAAATATAACATTGAAAGTAATATAATAGTCTTCATTTTAAAGATAGGTGCTACTAGAAAGAAATAATTTTAAAATTAGGAGAGTGTCCTTATTACATTGAAACGCTATTAAAATGGCAATAAAGTTGCATTCCTTAGTTTCATCAGCCTTTTATGCATTATGTCTTCAGTCAAATTTAACTGAACTTTGAGATGGCACCCTGGTCAATTGGTTAGAGATAATATGATTACTGACAACGGGGATGTGTAAGCGCATGACATGTGCCACGGGAAATACTAATGCACCATCAAGTGTAAAAAGCTATAGATTGTAAGCTTTGCATGTGCTAGTTTTCCCACGCAATGATGGCTGAACAAGCTTGTTATCAGCTTTGTTTTTCATTTAAAACTTTAATTGTCGTTAATCATTAAATCATCATGTTATGGCTTATTATAGAGATGTCTTGTACACATGGCCATTCTTCGACAGTAACATCACTTTGGGCATTAACACGAAAAACTTTTTTAATTGCACTCTGGAATTTTCATGATTTTCATCCAATATATTCTTTTTTAGTATGATGTGCATGCAAGCTTTCAATATTGAATATTTCTTTCTTGTGTCTTTTGATATATTTTATGCAATACTTTTATTATTTCGATAAGAAGATATAATGATGTAGTCTGCCCTTTATGGACATGTATACATGTAGTCTAATGAATAGCATTTAAAACAAACTTTGCTTATAAATGGCAAGTGGACGGAAGATTGATAATTACCTCAAAATATACTAAATAATGTGGCTTACAGCGGTAAAAGACCTTATAATTGACCCTTTAATTGAGAGTAAAAGTACCTATCAAGTATGAATACTTTACTACTACTACGAAAATATCTATGAATCGGATTTTACAAGACTCCCTCCTCGTAAAGTTCCAAAATGAGTTTCGAAAACCGTTCTTCCAATAACTTTGTATCATCCTCATCTCTTCCCATTTTTGAAAGCATTTGTGCAAATCCGTCGCCAGCGTTGTCGCATTCCTCCACTTCTAAATGATCCATGTTTACAGTGGTTTCTGGCCTTTGCAAAATTATGGGAAGCACCAGAGTTGCAAACAAAAAGCCAAAGATCTTTGACCTATGGAACTTTCTCTGGAAGTTCTCCAGAGAAAACCCTTTAAATGGGGATACCTTCAACACCCCACAAAAGTGCAAAAATCTTTCATGATACCAGCCCAACATCTCGTCAAGATACTTTTTCCTAAAGTCTGTGTCCGTGCTGGAGTATATGAAATACACAATGTCCGCCATGATGCAACTTTCCCGAGCTATTTGTAGGTCAACCAGAACAGTTTCTGTTACCTTTCCAGTTTCGTCCTCTTTGAATAGCATGTTATTGGTCCAGCAGTCTCCGTGACCAACGACTATCCATTGCTCTGAACAAGGACGTAAAAAATTGAAGCCCAAAACATAAAAATTGCAAATATACCAGTTTAGAATTTTTACCTTTTAATGGACCACCAGAATACTGTTTTGGCTTAACACGCATTAAGCTTTCCACTTTCTCCTCGTCCATTCCATTCGAATCCAGAAAGATGCACAAGTAGTCTGTAGGTACCGCAGGATCCTTGAATTTACTCAAAGACTCTGCAATAGCCGGGTTTTTAGCCAATAACTCTTTTAACGTTTCCATTATCAGTTCCATGTTCCCTTTATACATGCTTTCTAAAGTGGGCCTTTGCTTTGGGTTGCAAAAGAATGGATCCTCAATAAATGAAAACTTGCTAGTGACAGAAGACAAGTTATTGTGAACTTTGTAGGCGTAGCAAAGCGCGTGGTACTTGGCTAGTTCGCCTAGAACAACCTTCACATGATGGTAACCCAAACCTCTTAGTTTATTCGCCATTTTAAACCCATAGGTTTTCCGAACGTCAACCATAAGTACAAAGTTGCTCAACATAGGATCCAAGTTGTTGCAGTTGGCTTCGCCTTTAAATAAACGATATAAAATTGTAATTACCTATAAGTTAATATGGTAAATGCTTTCTTCGAAAAAATGCAGTCATGTAACAGTCCATAAATCAAACCTTCATAATCAATCGCAGCCCCTCCAATCAATTCGGGCATTGCAGGAAGTAAAAGTTGGTCATTGCCAATAATTGACTTTTGCATGCGAATCAATTCAGGAAGCCAAATGTCATAAATTTGGAACTCCTTTAAGAAGAGATTGGTATCTTCCAAAAGTTTTTGGCGTGTGGGGTGATGTGGGAATGTTTTAAAAAGCAGTTGCAACGGTTCTTTTGCACCCAAAACAACAACTTCTAACGAAACAAGAATGCTGGTGTAATTATCTCCGGGGTTAGATCCAACCGAAGCTTTAAAATCGATAACTTTCTTTTTTATAATCTTTTCGAGGAATTCCTTTGTAAAGGGAATCGGTGTTGGGGTAATCTCTTCAACTCCCATTTTGCAAACGTGTTTGAAAATTACTTTTGGGGCAATGTGAGATTCAATCCAGTGCTCAGGCAAGCTTGGAGGACACTGGTGGTGATTGAAGTATGATTGGCAGCGTTTATCAGTAAACAATTCTGTAAAATTATTTCTCAGGAGGAAAAACGTGATGATTTTCTTATCTTAAGCTAACAAAAGAACTGTTTTAAACTGAATTATCATCTTACAAAGTAAGTCTCTGGAAGAAAAAGAATTGCCAGAGAACTTCTGCCTACAAACTTTCTTTTATCATGAAATGTTATGTTGCATGTGACATTCAACATTCATTCATATTGTTTAACTAAAGATTGTTGAGGGTATGATTATTTTCAATGAATAAAAATAAAGTAGAGGAAGGACGAGGGTTCGAGATTTAATTACTTAATGACGGCGTATTTTAAAATGATTGGTGCTATTATTGATGCATATTTTTTTAATATCAAGCATTGAAGCACAATTCTCCAACAGGGGTCAATTTTCAAAGGTGCTTAATTTCACAGGAAAGAAGTTAACTATACTTTTTTAGGGTTTAAGCTCAAATCCGTAAACATGTGGATTTGCGTCACACACCAGTCCAGTATCTGCAAGTTGTAAAACTAGCAAAAAAGGTGCAATTTCTGTCATGCAACCATTTAGAACAAGGTAACAAGACAAGCTCTGATTTCACAAAAAATGCAGCACGCACATATGCTCATCAATTGCGTAAAGACGGAGGTATAAATCTCTTTCCCACAATATAGTGGTTCATTAATAAAAGTGAGATCGCCCATTGTGTCGATAAATTGTAAGTTTAATTGCTTAATAAGGGGGCGTGAAATAGCTAAATACAAGTTATAATATGCGCTATTTTCCTGGACCTATTTCAACTGATTTTAATGTACCACTCACCACTGGGTTCATATTTTTTGCAAATGTTGACTTTTTAACACGAAAGGCAGTCTGAGCCGATGTATGTTTTATATTATAGGCCAGACTAAACAACTCGGTGGGTTTCATTGAAACCGTTTCAATATGTCCTGCATGAACTGTTATGAATCATAACTTATGATCAAGAGAAAATGTATGGCAGAGAACCTTCAATTCCATCAATAATTGTCAATACCTTATTTTTTAAATCTGAGTTTTTTACTCTATTATGAAAGAACCTATAACGTTAACTCACATTGGCAATCGTTCAAGGCAATGATTGTAAAAAAGTTTCATGTTTATTTAATTTAAAAGTATGACATAAATGTAGGACAATCAATTTACGAAAAATACTAAAACTTTCAAAATACATAGCAGTTTTAATCCTCAAAATAATATTATCATAAGGATGCACATTTACACAAAAACGTCACTCGAAATCTATTAATACGTAATAAATCTAATTTTACTTACATATAAAAGTCATACTTATAATCAAAGTAGGATTGATCGAAATTGTGGACACGTAAATAACCGTCTTCGGCACCACTAGTGTACTGAGTACCTCCAGGGTGATAAGCTATGCTGTTGATGGGACCGAAATGACCTTTCACTCTTGCAAATTCTTCTTCAAACACAAGATGAAAGAAACGCGCTTCGAATTTTCCTTGACTTGTTGCAGTGGTTGTTACCTCCATAGCTTCTTGACCTCCCCCAAGAACGACCTATGCATGTAACAAACATCATTTTAGAAATCTACATAGATAGGTTACGTATAAGGGTACCTCATTCTGTAATTCTGAATTTTAAAGTCTTACATGCTCCAGATTGGGTGAGATGAACGCACTGTTTACCGGTCGTTCTGTTTTGTAAGTCTTCAGGCATTCCAAGGTGTCGGTGTCAAAAAGTTTGGAGGTATGATCCTTCGAGGAAGTGATGAACATGGTTCCGTCCTTGCTAGGCTGCATGTCGTTGATGTTTGCATGATGATCTTCCACTGTAGTTATTATTTTGTTTGTCTGCAATAATCAACGATAATATTGCATATTCATGTAAAACAGTGTGAAATACAATTGCAATAAAAAAACTGATATTCACTGCTTTACCCTAAGATCCCACTGTGTTAGTTTTCCATTTTCATGTCCAGTAACCAAAGTGTGGTCAAGGGGCCCCCAAAGAAGAGAAGTGACTTTAGGTCCTTCCACAGTGATTCGAGTTACCGATTCTCCAAGTTGATCCGGATCCCTCACATCAGCCATGAAAATTTCACAAGGCTTGCTCATAGCAGCGTCCGTTGAGTAAACAACAGCATTTCCACTGTAACTGAACAAACTTGTCCTTACTGGAGAATCTCTGTCCAGTTTTGCCAGCAGCTTTCCTGTTGTCATTTATTTAAAAATATTGATTATTATTACTTATGCCTTTACTTGCTTACACTCTACACAACGTAAGACATTTTAGACTTGCCTGTTTCACAATCCCAGAGACGAATGGTCATGTCACCACCACCGGACAAAAACTGCTGAGTTTTCCAGTCAATATCCATACACCAAACGGTACCATTGTGACCATCAAAAGTGCCCAGACGTTCTCCATTGCTGGAATACCAGACGCAGGGGGATGCATCCTTGGCCGCTGAAAAGATCAGATCTCCTTCACGGTTATACTTGACCTGCGTGATGGCACGAGAGTGCCCTTGCAACATCAAAGGTCTCTGCAATTATATCAAAAACATCACAGTTTAAAACTTATTAACTTGACAAGAATGCCGGATATCCCATTGCCACCAAATAAAAATATCTGCACTCCTTCCAAACCACCGAATTCCATTCTAAGTCTACAAATTTAACAAAATTTCTTACCATTTTCACCAAAGCGTCTTATCGCACTTTCCAAATGAACAATTAAAACTTATTAAATTTGCGAAAACCTGTCAAATTTACAGAAAGTGTAGCCCTTTTGGACAGATGCTAAATTTATGCCGGAATCCAAGCACTGCCTCAAACTTCCAAATGCACGCCAAGCCCAGCTCTCTGCACAAGATACATGTGGGCATTGTGAGCCAAAGAGTAACGCGTGCATTGCATAATGGCATTGTTTGCAAATAAGAACATCTGACCGGTGTGATGCACGGAGCTGAGCCAGCATGATTTCAGGTGTTGGGAAATTTGATGCACCGATTTTAGCAAATTTCCTGATAGTTTTGAAGTAAATTTGTGGAAGGTTATTTAAATTTGTGTGCAATGAGAGGCGTTACACTGCTCAGGCGTGTTTCCACGAATGTGGACCGGATTTGGGCGTTGGGATTTGTTACAGGTGCATATTTTTATCAGGTTAATAATTGGGTTCTGGAGTGTCTGGAGTAGCGTAATGAGCCAAATTGTAATTTTAAACCATTAAACTCTATTCAATTTAGGTCCTCAGATGGTGACCAACCGATGCAGCTACTTCAGCACAAATAGCGTGAGACACTCAGAGTTTCCACCGAACAGCTCGATAACGCCAGAGGTAGTCAACAATCGTAATCCGAGAAATTTGGAGAAGATGAGAATAGGAGATAAGCCAAGTGGCTGGGTTTTGGAACAGGAAAGCAAAAGTTTTTGGAACAAGTATGGACACTAAATTGAAATCAAACTTACCTTAAATTAAGGGTTTAGTTTTTAATGATGGGATTGTACATTAAATTAATTGAATTGATGGTTTTGCTGTACTTTTATAGGGTGACGCTGGATGTTAGCTCAAAACATATTACGGCTAGTGTAGTTCACTATCTGGGGGTAAGGCCTGTTACAGTTTCGACCAAGGAGTGGTGCCTGAAGAAGTATTTGTATAGGTACGAATATTGACATTAAGTATCTTTGAGGTGTGAAATAGACGATTGAAATACACAACAAATGATAAAATGATACTTTTTACTATTTCTAGCACAAATGACGCCTCAGCCGCCAAGTTAGTAGGAGAAGTTTTAGCAAGACGGTGTTTGCAGGCCGGTATTACGGAAATGGCTTGCTTTTTCCCAGAGGAAGACCGCAAAAAAGAGAAGGTTAGTTTATAATGAGTGGAGAATTGGTTTTGAAAGCTGATTTGGTTTCTTAAAGTAAAGTATCATGTGATTTATTCTTTGCTGTCCATTTTAGGTGAGCCTGTTCTTATCGGCTGTTGAAAATGGAGGAGTATCTTTGACTGAAGCAAGTCAAGTTCAAACTAGCTGGTTATTGAGTAGTTACAATCCACTAGAAACGCCTTGGAACGTCCATGAAGACATTGATGATAACTTTAGCAATACAAAAGAGTATCGTGGATTTAAAGAGCTTAACAGAGATCCCAAGCGGGTTCCAAGAAAGCATAGAAAGGTTAGTTTGTAATCTTAGGACTTCAGGTTTATAAAAATTATGCAAGAACATTTGTTTGTATTTTTCAAAAGTCAAATAATTTAAAGTTTATTTACTAAATAATGTGTTCTTATACTAGTAAAATAAAAACGTAAATCGAAAACAATATTAATAAACATGGTTGTTTAAACATAGTAAATGCATTGTAATTGTAAAGCTCATAACAGACTACTTAATGTAATAATTTGCCAATTGGCATCGTTGAAATCGGTAATAAGGAAAAAGAAATCAGTTTGATATCATCATTTTCAAATACTCAGGTAGTAAGCTCCGCGGCCACTGTGGAAGTAAAAATACATGATTTTGGAGAATACATTTTATTACAATCGTTAACTTAAATTGTTATGAAGTAAACACTTACCTGTTCGGAGTAGGCTCTCCAAATGGCATTTTGTCCTTGCACTCGGCTTCGCAGCCGGTAATCTCATACTTGAAGATGTTGTTGCATTCACATCCATAAAGCTCATTGTCCTTAATGGATTTAGTGTAATATTCCCATGCCCTAGCGTGGCTGCATGAACCTGAATAATGTTCGAAAGTCGTTTTAAAAATCTTTCTTGGGAGACCTAAGCACAACTTGTTGCTGTTATCTATACTACACTGACCTGTCAGAAGTGATCCAAGTGATGCTACTGCTTCGGTAATGCCTTCATCGGTTTCAACACATCCTGGTTGAAGCTTTCCTCCATTTGCTAATGAGTAAAAAATTGTTTCGATTAGATATTATGTTGAATATTTATCAATTAAGTGGGGGGGGGGTTTGTGCATTCATCAAAAGTGAAAAACTCACGGAAGAAGTCAATGTGCCCCAATGACAAAAAGTAGCCTAAATGACTTGTATGAATAACGTCAACAAACTTGGCATCATCTTGATTAAGCTTTCTCTCTTGTGTCTTTAGGAAAAATTTGGGACCAGCAGGGTCCAGTCCTACAAGAAAATTGAAATACAAAAATTAATTGACGAACATTCGAATGCCTGGACAAAAAACTTTTTACTGGATCTTTTACCGGTAATCCTTCCAATTTTCTCTCCATTCGTGCTATTTTGCACCTTCCATCCAGCTATTCCACTGACATGTCCACCTTTAAAACAATTCAATCATATTAGTGATGATATTTGTGGAATTAAAACCAATAGCTATTAGCTTTAGCTTCTACCATATAACTTTCTCTTACCTAAACTGAAACCAATTATATGTACTTGGTCATAGCTTGAAATAACGCTGTTGTTCTTTAAGAAAACGACAAAGTCTCCAACGTATTCGCCAACGGTTGCGACATTGTCGACAATAAACGGGTACAAAAGTGTGCGAATTGCTTCTGGCCCAAATTTTCCATCTGCCATGTGACCCCAGTCCACACATACAACAGGTCCTCCAATGTGCATGAGTAGAGCTGAAATAATGAAATTCGAATTGAAACATTATTCATAATATGTAATGTCGTAATTTCTTGATTTTTATTTAGTTTAACTAACCATCTTTCATTTCCTGTGGGAAGGAACTATTGTAATCTTGCATAAATCCATGAATTAGAACATTCAGTCTAGACTCTGGGGCAATCCGAATAGAAGCAAGAGTATCTGGTTGTCCAACAACGATTTGCTTATACTTGGTCAGATTTCTGTGATATGAGAGATTTGTCTATGAAAATTGAACCTCTTAACTATTTTCCGATGTCCCATAAAGGTACGATGGTATTTGCTTACTTTGGGTCATCATAAAAGTAAAATTTCACGGAATGTGCTGGATCCTGATTCACAACTGTTTCGCTAACCGTCTGCCACGCATCTCCAGCGGCGGATGTGAGTTTACCAGGAGCTGACACAACTGCATCAATGGGCTTTTTTACTATTTCCGGAACCCAACTGCTGGATGTAGTATCCTCCTCTCCCTCGTTTGTGGAGTTGCTTTTCATAGTATTTTCTTCTGAGCGAATGGTAGTGGTACTTGTTTGTCCAGTGGTGCTTTTAACGGTTGTGGAAGAGGATTCTGAGGCTGAGGAATCTCTATTAGTGGAAGTGGGTTCTGGAGTCGAGGAATCTCTGCTACTGGAACTGGAAGTGGGTTCTGAGGTTGAGGAATCTCTTCCAGTGGAACTGGGCGTTGCAACTGTTGTAGTTTCATTGTCACTTGAACCTGACACCTTGTCAGGAATAGATGCAATAGCGGAAATCGCACTTCCAGAAACTTTAGCAGCCTCTGATGCACCTTGAAGTGACAAAAAGACAATTTCCATGTATATTGCGCTTAACATTAAATTTGTGGAAAATTGCATGATCACTTTAGTGCAGAATGCTAGGTTTGCTTGAGTGGATTTTGGTAAAGCAACGATCACGATGTAAATGTAACTGTAGATTATACAGTTAGCATGTTGCAAAATATAATACTTGCAAGACAATTAAATCGTTTGATTTAATGTCTTTTTTGAATGAAATCATTAATCTAAATTTGTAATCAAAATATTGCTTATATAAATGTAAAAGCGTGATTAAAAGTGCTTATTATGAATTGATTAATTTTCTTTGCTTTCTACTAACCTGCTGCAAAAGTTTCAGAAATCTTGGACAAACCGAAATCAATGCCATGGGCAGAGCTTAAGACCAGCACCAACACTATGAAAATCAAAGGAAGATGTTTCATTTCGCCCCGGTGAGTCAACTGTCAACAAGATAATGATTTGTCAAACGCTAAAAACGCCCTAACTAATTCTCTAGACCTTTTCAGCTAAACCACTTTTTAGTTTTCATGTGAAAGTTCTCAAACTGCCGACAAACTTCTCACTGACAGCGTTTCGGACAAAATCCTCTCTTTATATGGACTTTGACAAACTTTTTAAAATGCAGAATCCCCTGTCGCTTGACAAGAAAATTGGATTTAATGCTAGGCTGTTGTTTTCGTGCCAATCAATCGCTGTGCTGGTAAGCAATCAACTGGCTCAGGCGAGTTTGCTTGGTTTGCCAAAAATCATTACAACTTTCCAGAATTAATTTTCATATGTACTTACCTACACCAACTTCATATTAATAAATATTCCTTCCTTTTCATCAAAAATGAACAAAGATTCAGCTAAATACGTTTTTTACACAAAGCCAAAAGCGTTAAGCGTTATTCACACCAATGCAATATGGTTTGATGATACCTACACTCATCATCATTAAAATGAAATATATCTGAATCCTGATCATGAATTTCCATTATCCCTTCTGCCAAACAGGAATATTTTGCATAAACTCCAGCAAAGGTAGCGATGATTTCTTTTACATTTTATTAAACAGGGATCTTGTCATATAACTCACACGGAACGTGCTTAAAACTAACAACCATATTATATCAAGCGCTTGTGGCCAATTCCAAGAAATTTTGCCGTTTGCCTCCAACCAACCTGTTCGCTAATAGCATTTTGTTGATTCAGATTAAAAATCCAGAGCTGTAAACAACTTTTAACCTTTGTAGCTCTATTACAACTCGCTATATCCGCGAATACGTAATATTGTACTACTTATCATTATAATGCATGGGAAGTTTAAGATTTCTTTGTTGCTTGTGGACGTGCCGGAATGAAATGGAGGATTACCTCTCCGGCAGTAGAAAGGAAGCGGAGCGGAAAGCGGAACGGAACACGCAAAAATGCTAATGCATCATGGAACTCTACTATTTTTTATAGCTCATTTTACTATAATCGTACCTTTATGTACTAAAATTACAAAAGTACCTTTTCAGACTCGCTGAATTGTACAGTTAGTGTCGAATTATAGGCTCAATCTGAGTAAAATGTTAAAAATTGTACTAGTAATTTATTTGTTTCTTTCTTTCAACAGCCGCAGCCTTCATTCTGTCAGTTACATTTTGATTCACGATACGTTCATGTTTATGTTGAATAAAAAATATTTACAAAAACTGAATTAGCATACAACGTACCCGAAATATTTAGTCATCCAATCCATAACCTAGCCTAATGTTTTTGTAAATAAATCAACAGTACTATATGACAATCATGCATCATTGTCTTGTCACCCCAAGACTGGTGATTAGTATGTTCATCCACATCCAGCTCCGCTGCTTATGGACATTGTTTTTTTCCAACATAAATTAAGTACCAGGTTTAACTAGATTTAATACCAGCCTTTTTTGCCCAAAGTGAAGAGTCAAAAAGGTTACTCGAAAAAATTATATTAAAACTTTTCGCCTGCAGATAACTTATGATCATAGGTAATTACTATTCCCTAAAAATCAAAAATTGAAGAAATAAGTTGCCTTCATTTTACCCGTGATCTTGTTGCTGAAGGTCATACTTTCATATTAGAAGGCGATTGACGTAATAACCTGATCTATTGTGCACGGCTTTATAAAATTAGGCAAAAACTAGCTTTGTTACGGACTCAATATTAGTGTCATGTCATAAATATATCACATTGAGTTGGGACAGGTTATAACATCATTTATCGATGCGCTGCTTTGAGCACTAATCATCTATAGCCACTTTCCAAAAAGTCAGAGAAATATTTGCTGCTTTTTATGTAAAACTTCATCAAAACTTCGATTATGAATAATATTTTATGATAATTTACTTGAACTTGAGAGAATTAGAAATATTGCAAAATTGTTAAGCGTAGACGTCGGTGCATGTTTCTAAACAAGTTATGCTTACTCCTTTGAAATATCTTGTTCCCTTATTATTTTGGATTGATAAGAAAAAATGAAACAGGAATTATATCTAGCAATCTAGATGAAAGTTCCATCATGGAACAGAAATAAGGGTAAGAAAAGGATTGAAATTTTCAATTTGAAAGTGAATTAAAAGTTGCTCTTGCTAAATGCAAGAAGCACCCGCTCTCAGCGACTTCTTAATTAACCAAAAAAGCATACAAAAAAGCAAGAGTTTACATAATATGAATTTCAGATTTTGCAATTGTTTTAGAGCATAACATGACATGCACTAAATTTATCAGTGTTTGACTCATCATCACTCATCATCCTTTTGTCATAGTCATTTCATTGCTAGATCGAGAGGGTTGATACGAGTTGAGTGAGGTGATTCTATTCTTTAGCACATCCTCATAAAAATGAATGCTAGAAGAAACGTAAATTTTCTTACAAAAAAGTTGCAGCTCTCCTTCTGTAAATCATAGAAAACAACGTGAAAAAGACGCTTTAATTTATTTGTTGAGTTGTGCATGCAAATAAATGCAGCTATTCATCTCATCTCATATTGCAACGTCGCAACCCAAAAGTCCAACAATTCCCTCCTCGGACTTTAGAGCTCACTTAACCCTTTTTGTAGCCCAACTTAAAACTAGAGTTTCTGGTGGCGGCCAGCTCATACAATTTTTAAGTGGCTTGTGCTGCTGCTCTGTCGTTGTGCAGCCGTATAAAATAGTATACGTCCTTTGTATTTTTCTCTACATTTTATCCTCTGATCGTTTCAAGTTTCAACTTTTTCCTATGCACATCTCTCCTCTGCTGCTATATCTTCTTGTGTGTAGACTTTGTATTTAAAAAGTATTTTTTACACCCCGTCTTCTTTGCGCATTGCATACCCATTTACCCACATTACACCATCCACAAAAAATTGATGAGTAAAGCTAGACAAAAAAGCCGTAATACAAGCGTGTGTAGCGTGTAGCCGTAGCCCTTACCACCACAACACTTTTGTGTGGAAACTCCACAATTTAGCATTGAAATATTGTGGACGAATGAGATGGGATCTTCCCTCTTGATCCGCAAAAACATCTTTTGTTCTCCTCTCGTCCTTCTCCCCATCATCGTCGTCATCTCATCTTAGCAAATTATTATCCAGCACAGAAAACCATTTATTATCTGGCTTGGCGCACACAACACACGGTAAGAAACTGAACAGATTTACCTGTGCAAAAAATATGATGGAAAATGCGTAAAAATGCTAGAGATGGAGTTGTGTAGAATAGTTCCAATGGCAGGGTTAAAACTTGTGTTAAAAAGATAGCCAAAAATACCTACTCCATTAATAGCGCAACCACATTCACATTGATTTTATTGACCAATTTGTGGAAAAATTAAAATTGAGCAGGTGAAGAACATTAAAAATGCATAATTTGGGCTAGTTTTAGTTCATAGTTTTGTTAAGGTTAAATCCGCTTTGGGTAAAGCAACGTTTTTTTGGGCATCCGCAAAGCAGCGACAGCAGAAATATTGTAATCTGCTGTTCACGCTGAACTGAATACAAAGCCCAAAGTATCAGCAAAGTGACAGTCTGATTTTAGTCTAATTTTTATTCAAAATAGCAAATTAGCATCTTTTGTACGCAATGAGCGATAAAGTAATTTGCGTAAAACTGGAGCTGATTTAACCAAAACATTTGCTGCTTGCGTACAAATGTTGGTTGTGAATTAGCTTTTCTCAAGTAGTAAGTAGGTATTTCAGCGTGCGTAGTCGTGTCCCTAACAAATCTCTAAGTTATCCCTTTTTTGATTTAGGTGTGCGTCTGATTATCTAAAGTGATTATCTGTGGCAGCTGATTAGTAGTCTAGTTGAAGAACACTCATCAAGATGCATTCTTATGATTGAATCCAAGGAATGAGCTCTACTTCCGTTACGGAAAGTATCAAATCATCATTGGTGTAACTTGGTTTACATTAACTTCGCGACAACTTTACAGAAGAAGACTGAGCCCGGCGGAGGGAGCCGGATACAGACCAACCATGGAAGACGTAAGCTATCATCAGTAACTGTAAAGTAATTTGTAACCAACTAGTTCTTTAACGCTAAGATTATTGGATTTGCTTGCAATCTTTTTAGGAAGCGGATTTTCATGGGTTTACTGATAAGGATGCGGGGCAACTGCGTTCAGATGTGCAGAAGAAGTTGGCGCTCTTGAAGCCTTTGCGAAAGGAGAGTGCACTTCCGGGGTCTTCGAGTACGGGATCAGCTCCTCTTGCGCGCCCGATGAACAGGTTTTTGAAGCGTAGTAGCAGCGCAGCGACAACAGGACTGGATGCTAATCGTCCGCCTGTAAATCTCAAAATGCTAGTGTCTCCTCCACTTGCCTTAAAACCTACAATTGCAACTCCTAGTACTACTAATGGTCCCTTAAGGTCCCCTACGGAGAAGCGTAGTAGCAACACGGTGTCAACAGGACAGGATGCTAATCGCCCGCCTGTAAAGCTCAAACTGCTTGCATCTCCTCCAGCTGCCTTGAAAACTGCGCCAAGTACTGCTAATGGCACCTCAGCTTCTCCTAAGGAGATGCGTACTCAATCCGTAGACTCTAGCGCAAGACCTCGTCGATCAATTAAACCAAACCCCAAGTTCTTAGATGACGACGAGCTAGTCCCTAGCACGAAGAAGCCAGTGGTAAAACAAGTTACCGAAGTGGGTGAGCTTAAAAGAAAGCGAAGGAGATCGGAGAAAAGTAACGTTTCGAATTCGGAGAAAGATGACAAACTTGACAATGTACTCCCACTTTCCACGCCTTTACCTGTTAAATTGCCTAAAAATGCTCCTGTACAAAATGGTCCTACAACCGCTGTCAAAGTGGAAAGTGGTGCTAAGTAAGTGCCAATATAACCTGATGATATGTTCTGCATTAGTTATTATGGTTTACCAATTAAAATTGAGTCACTCATACATATATTTATCTTCCTTACAGAGCAACTGTTCCAGCTCCAGTAGTTACTACTAGAGTTCCACCGAAAGTTTCTCCCATACCGAATGGAAGAAGTGTACCAACAACTGAAAACGAAAAAATACCTGAAGCCAAGGGTGGACAGGGGCGCACGTTGAATAGGTTTTTGAAGCGTAGTAGTAGCGAAGCGTCTACAGGCCAGGAACTCGATCGCCCGACCGTTATCACCAAACCGCTAGTATCTCCGACTAGTTTAATTGTGGACTCTAGTACGGTTAACGGTACGTCTAGTTCCCCTACGGAAATGCGTACTCAATCCGTAGACTCCAGCGCAAGACCTCGTCGATCAATTAAACCAAACCCCAAGTTCTTAGACGAGGACGAGTTAGTCCCGAATGTGAAAAAGCCTGTGGTAAAACAGGTCGCTGATGTAGGTGAGCTTGAGCTTAAAAGAAAGCGAAGAAAGTCAGAGAAAAGTAATGTTTCGAATCCTGAAGAAGCGGAAGAAAAGCTTGATAAGATTGTGCTCCCACTTCCCACACCTTCACCTGTTAAATTACCTAATAATACTCCTGTACATAAAATAAATGGTCCTTCAGCTTCACCTATCAAAGTTGAAAGTGATATCAAGTAAGTGATACTATATACCTGTTTTACTCAATCAAAATTTGGTCTGCTACTAACTCAAATATTTTATCTTTTTAATTACAGAACCGTTGTTCCAGCAGTTAGCATAACTGTTCAACAGGAAAGGGTCCCCGTACTCAATGGAAGTAGCATGCCAGTAGTAAAGGAAATAGAAAACGAGAAAAAAGTTGAAGCTAAGGTACAGGCAAAAGTTGAGATAAAGGAAGTTGAGACAAAAGTAGACGATGAATTACCAGTCGCAGAGAATGAAGTAAAGGCTTACGGAGCCAAGCCAATATTTTGTAAGTGAAGTATACGTAAATTGCAAGGCTTTGAGTTGTCTCTTGTTTATTTCGGACAGACAAAATATTGCATATTATTTAACAATTGACTTCTTTCATTTTCAGTGGGAACATGTATTCTAAAAGCTACGGAGCAGACAAATAATGAGAACAGCCATTCTTGCGGTATAATAAGGTGTGGAGTTTGTAGTCGAGTTAAAAAGTATCGCGCCATAACGGAGGTAAGACAAAGTTTTAAATACACTATGAGACAAATATGATATAATTGTATTTGATGGTATTTGAGAGAGTTTTTTCTTTTGACTTTTCTAGAAACGAAAGCGTGGATCTTTCCTATGTACGGATTGTGTAGGAATAGTTCAAAATATATTCAAACTTGCAATGAAAGCAAGGCCATTCACTTCAATAGTTGGTAAGACTGATACATGTGATTGTATATATAATTTTTTCACATGGGTGTGATCAACAATTCATATTTTTAAACAAATCTTTAGGTCCACCAGTTTGCGAAGGTGCATGTCCTATAATCTTCGATCCTCCGGAGCAATTCTGTCAAGCCTGCTTCGCGAAAACCTGTTTGAAGAACCTACCAATGAAGGATGACGTATATTTTAAGGTTTGGCGTGCTATCCCGCCAATGTCAAGGGGTTGTGTGTCTACTGTTCCAGTTGTGAATGCAGCAAGTCCTCATGTCGGGAAGGTGGCCTTTGTGAATGAAAACGACGAAATCGTCTCTACAACGGGATCTCTGAAGATGTTTGGAGGAATGAAATCAAACGGAACAGATGCAGCTTCAGAAGACTCCAATTCGTCAAATGACATCGTGATGAATGCTGAAGGTATGTTATGAGTGAAAATACTAAGAAGTATTCCGTTTGAGTGCATCTTATTGATGGTTAATCAAGGCTTTATCTTTTATTTGCGTAGGTGATCTCAACAGTGCTAGGATTACAACGTTTTCCCATAAGCTTGGTACTTCTAGCAATCGCGAAAACACCATTCCTGTGAAAAACTTAGAATCTCAACTTCCAGCATCAACGGATCGTTTAAAAGAAACTTGTAGAGTGAATGGAGTCACAAAAGAGGAAGTGAGTTAGATCTCCAATCAGAGATATGAATTACTAGACTTTCCTTTTGGATCCTGAATCCGAGTGAGGAAAGGTATAAAAATGAGATTTATGAACAGAAATATTGGTACTGATGACAGATGTTGTTGGGCAGGCAGATCGGCCAGGAGAGGGTGCAAGTTGATCCTATTTTAAGACCAGACCTAGATGATATTGAAATTTTTGGTTTCCCCGTTATTGTTTCCGGGCAAAGTTACCCTCGCAAGCCACTCTGCTTCCTCTGCGGCTCCGCTGGAATTGAACAAGTATTTTTTTCTTTTGATTTCTTATTTTTTTCTTTATCATTATTAATTATGGAATATTTACTTTCACCGTCTCTTCGTCAAGAGATGCTTCGTAATTGTTGTTAGTATTGTAATATTTTATTCAGAGAAATAGTACATTGAGATAGGTAATCCTTGTTTCTTCAGTTCTTATTAACACACTCTTCTCTCTATCTGTAGTACTTTCAAAGAAATCCTTGCATTTTCTGAGTTGAATATAACTATACACTTACTATTTTTCGCTACGAAAGTTTATAAGCTCCTCGTCGCAGGATACATAAATACGGAAGAATTTTAAATGAAATATGTATGTAGTTTTCTAAGAAATATATTACTCATTGCCGCAAACTATATAGAGCTACCAATAAAATATGCATTTGGCATCATAACTCAATTCATTTTGTACTTTATTGTAGTCATTAGACTGACTGACTGAAAAAATAGGCTAGTGGATAGACGGGTCTTGTTTGTTTGTTGTATAGTTGATAGTATTGCCATGAATCAAGAGTCAGCAACATTCATAATCAGTATATTTAGGCTAAATCTAAAACTTACAAATTAAAAGCAAAATATGACAAGGGGAAATAATTCGTATGAAATATACTAGCTGAAGATTCAGTATGCCTTCACACAATATTAAGCGTTATTGTGCATCGCGCGTTTGACATAAAAATGTGATAGATTGCGTTCGCGTTTAACTGTTGGTAGTCCTTAAGTAAAGTGTTACGCTAACTTGAGGACGTCTGTCTTTGACATGTAATTCTAATGAAATAAATAATTTTCTAAAAACTTTATAGGAGCCATTGCATACTCATTTGACCTCATACTAACCCAATACTTAATTTCTCACTGAAGCTTTCACTTTTTCGTCGTTTTAGCTCATTTATTGCAGCTTGTGCTGCGAGCCTTTTCATCCGTACTGCGCTGGAGATGATTTGTTACTGGATACTTATATTGCACGCTGTAATGACGATGATAAAGAAGATTCTTCCTCAAGCATCGGTGATCCAGTTTCAGATGAAGATACCAATTCTGCCCTTGTACGAACTTCTGTTGAAAGTCGTGGTGAAAGTGATCCTTCGCGACTTGTTTTGAAGTGGACTTGTAGAAGATGCCTCTCCTGCAAATCCTGTGGCGGATGCATTGCCAAGAAAGAATTTCTACGGTGTAACCGATGCCAGAATCCGTATCATTTGGATACCTGCATTGATAAACAAATCTTGAGCAAGATAAAAAATCGGAGCAAGTTGAAGAAGGCTTGGACTTGTGATGTTTGCTTGAAATGCAAAAGTTGCGGAAAGGTGATTGAATCAAACCGTAGGTTACGTACAATTCAGGAGGTTGCCGCTGCTGAAAGTTCTGAGAGCGATAGTGATGATGAAGAAGATAAAGTTGATTCTCGTGCTAACGTTACTTCCGATCAGTTCAATTGTTTAATGCTCTGTCTGGAGTGTTTTAAGCAACGTAAAAAGGGTTCTTTCTGCCCCGTTTGCGAAGTTTGTTATGATGACAATGATTGGGATTCAAAGGTAAAAATTATGTCATGCCACTAAATTACACAATTACATCTTGTCAGTAGCAAAATCAAATAACCATTAAATCATATCTGTAGATGATGGAATGCTGCAGATGCAATAGATGGATTCATTCTTCTTGTGAAAATCTCAGTGATGAGCAATACCACATTTTAGGAAAACTGCCTGAATACATTGAATATATTTGCAGGTAACGATTAGGAATTCTTTTGTATGAGAAAGTTCTAGGGTCAGAGTTACTGATAATATCTAACCTTTATGATTGTGTTACAGGATTTGCCATGCTTCTTCGAGTACTCCGTTGTGGTATGATGCAATCCAAACGCAGTTAATAAAGGAATGCAACTCGGCCGTTCGATTATTTGAACAAAAGTCGCTGGGTTCGAGAAGAAAACGCACTTCTACAGATGTGAAACCGTCTTTTGTCTGTAATTTGTTCGGCAACTGTAGTAGTATCCCAGAAGAAGAAGAGATTGAAGGCGTGGCTCTGGCATCAGTACCGGATACAACGGACATTACGTTGATTGTACAGGAAGAATCACCCGAAAAAGCAAAACAAGAGGAAGAGAACAGATTAATGAGAAGAGATATGACCAGAACGGTTTCCTATAAGGAAATGATGGGATGCAAAGTAAAACTAAGAGATTTTGTGAAATATCCTGCTACTCGACAAGAACATTGGTATGCATTGAAGACACAAGGTGTTGAAGTGCTAGCTGATTGGAATTCCGATTATATGAAAGGAACGGATCCCAGAATTTCAAAGACGCCCATTCACAGCACACCCAGCAAACCCTTTACCCCTTCAAAGCATATTTCGTCTATCACCTCGGCCTTGAAAGTTGTCATCGGATCTGTAACATCACTTCGTGCATTTCAAACGTCCTTGATTACTACGATTGAAAGAACATGTGAAAATGAATCTGAAAAAGGAGTCCTCGTAACTCACGCCTCGAAAGCAATTCAAGAGACATTTCCTTGGTTTGAAGCACCCTCTCCTGATGAAATATTAGAGAAATTAACACAAGAACCTGAAAGTTCTAAAGTAAGTCACACGGAGGTCCTGCCGCAGGTTGACGATTCTACTAATAGTGTGGGTCACGGTAAAAAGCAAGTGCTTACCACAGACCCTTTCAAGGAAATGTACTGGGATCCCACCGATTTCTTTGATGACCGTCTTTGTTCTTTGTGTGGAGATGTTGGCGATTTCCCTCCTGAACAATGTGGACGTCTGTTATGGTGTGGCGTTAATGAATGGATACACTGCAATTGTGCTATCTGGTCTAGTGAAGTGTGGGAACTAGAAAATGGAGCACTTCAACAGGTAAGATAAAAAAACAATCTTTACGTTATATATTATAGTTTCTCATATTAATGTTATAATTGAACTTGATATATTTTACAATTTTGTTAGGTGGGTGGCGCATTAAACCGGGGAAAGACATTGCGTTGTAAAGTATGTGGGCAGAAGGGAGCAACTGTTTCTTGCTGCCATTCGAGTTGCAAGAATTCGTACCATTTTAAATGCGCAGTTGAATCGAATTGCTTTCTCCTGGAAAACAAAACCATGTTTTGTCCTCATCATAAGCTGACACAAAAGCAGTTAGATGAGATTCAAGACGACATGAAGGTATGTTGTTCTCATCAATCTTTATTTTCAGTCATTAAATTTTTTTTATGCAACATACTAGTAGAAGATAGCCAGATCTCATGTGGAACGTGTGTGTTTTCAATTGTTAGGTTGGGCGTAAAGTGTTTGTAGATTTGGACTGGATACAGAAGCGGGGAATTAAAGCTAATTCTCAAGATGTGAAAATTTTCATAGGATCAATGAAAATTGATAGCCTGGGAAGAATAGTTCCAATTTCAGTAACTTCAAAAGAATGGGTAAATCCTTCTACTACAATCCTAATTTCTGACAGTTTCGTTTCCCATCGAATATTTTGGTCATTAAACGATCCGTGGACAAAAGAGTGCTACACATTTTCTACTGGAATCAACTCAAACGGTTTTGATCAGAAAATACAAGATCCTGGAGTGAACTTGGTTGTGGACTACAGGAAAGGTAGTGCAGCTGTCAATAGAGGAATAGATGCTATCAGAAAGTTTCATCAGTGGATTAGCAAGGCTCCCAAGTACATTGATGAAAATTTGATAGAATGGTTGTCGCCATGTTCAGAAGAATTCAATGTAAGCATAACTGACGATGAGGAGTCTGGCGTTGATGTCTTTGGTGGAATGCGAGTTCATGCCAAGGGTCGTAGTTCACCTTCTTCGTCGATTTCATCTTTGGGTAGCTTTACTAAAGTTCAAGTACTCTCAGGAAGCCGTAAGCGTACTCCATATTCCCTTCGTCGAGTTCCTGGTAGACTCACTGAAGAATGTACGGAAAGCAGCAATTGTACCGATGGATATACAAGTTCTGCTGACAGTTCAATTATTGAGACTCCGAGATCCTCTAAAACGACAAGGCTAGGAAAGCGACGTCGTAGCTCTTGTAAAACTCGAAAACCACCGAGAAAACGCTGCAAGTTATCTAGTAAGGAGACGTATGAAAGCCCTAGGCGGAGGAGCATGAGAAACTTATTCATGAAGGAGACAGTTAATACGGAGATGTGGGCTAATAAAGCATGTGATTCCAAGGACGATGACAGTGATAATGATTCAGGTGTGACTGAAGGCGCCTCTTCAACTGGGAATTGTGATGTGCGGGTTAATCTTTTAAACCGATTCAATGCAAGTTTCGATGAATATGGTCCACCCAATGAAAGTAAGGGACGCATAGATGATGTAGAAAGTGAATCAGACCAAATTGACTGCATTTCTCTGTCATCCGGTGTTTTGGATCAAGGTTTAAATTCATCCACTCAGTCCGAAGAAGCTTGTGGAAAGGTACATAATACATAATTAGTAAAATAACGCGTGTGCAATGCTATTTGAAAATTCAAATGTCTTATAAAACGTGCGTCATGATTCTTAGGTTTATAACGCTACCATTAACTTTGAAGTAAAAAGAAGAAACGTCACAATCTGCCATTCATGTGATGCAAAACAGGCATGGATGTACTTGTTTGATGAAGTGTCAAAAACAAGACGATCTAATAACCTGACTGGGCTAGTTCATCCTACATTCAATGCCAGTTTGAATGATGTGTACATGGACTTGGCAAGCAGCTTCCGAATGCTTGGCATCTCGCACCGTTCTGTGCAATATTTAATAGAACAACTACCCGGTGTTCTAAGTGTGGTGGGACGACACAAATTTTACTACAGTCACCGACCCTATGTTGACCCAAATGATGACAGTGTTTCGGTTCAGCAAAATTCTACTGGAAGTGCTCGTTCTGAAGGATTCAAAGGCAGAAAGGCCTTCGATATGTTTGGGTGGTTAGCTTCAAGGCATCGTAAAGTTCCCTTATCCTGTGATTTGGAGGAGTCTTCCAGATCCCAAGGTCTTCCACTAGCAATGCAATTCCGAGATTTAAAATTGAAAGCTCGAAAGAGATTTGTTGTTCTTCATTCTGAAATTCATGGACGAGGGTTGTTTGCTCGTTGCGATATGGAGAAAGGAGAAATGCTAATTGAATACGCTGGAGAGGTTAGATTATTTACTACTTATCATATTCTTTCTTGTTTACAGTATTATAACGATAATCCATACTGTTTTTTATCGCGTAGATGATAAGATCTTCTCTAAGTGACCCACGAGAAAAATATTACGAATCCAAGGGCATAGGATGCTACATGTTCCGAGTCAAATCGCAAGTGATTGACGCAACCATGAAGGGAAATGCTGCTAGGTTTATTAACCATTCCTGTGAGGTATGAAATGTTCAATATTCTTCGTATTGAACTCCGCAAAAAAATGGTTCTACTTGAGTTTTTTTTCTTTGTTATAGCCAAACTGCGAGGCCAAAGCAGTACGAATACTGGGAAAGGATCACATCATAATTTTTGCTTTGCGGAAAATCTTCAAAGGTGAAGAACTAACTTATGATTACAAGTTTGAGCGAGAAGAAGATAAAATCATTTGCTCTTGTGGAGCTGCACGCTGTAGAAAATATATGAATTAATTATTTAGGCAGTATATTTACGATAGAACGTTTAGTTAACATTTTAGTTTTATTTTACGATTTGCAATTGACTTTTCGTATTGACGATTTTTTACTTTTGAAACTTTTTAAAATCATTTTAAACTTTTAGTAAGTTTTAAACTTTAGTAAATGTAAAATACCATTTTTAAATTTTCACTGCCATCCACGTCTGTGATGTTCTATGACAAAATCGCCAACGATTGCCGCTTTAAAATTTTACAAATACCGGTTTGTATTTAATCAAGTTGACTTTTAAATGGAAATAATAATATTCATAAATACCTTTATGCTAATCTCGTATATTATTTGTTTGTGTGCATCCTGATTTCTTATTACCTAATCGTCTATTTCTAAGAAGAATTTCCCACGAGCTCTGGTGAAAAGAACACCGACAATCCATTACAAAATAATGTCATTGAAACTCCCTGTAACGTATTCAGCATAAATGCAAATACTTACGCAGGCGACACATACTCCCCTAATCTTTCCCGATGAGCACACGAGTCACGACAAAATGTTCGGTAATCCTTCCAATTTACACATTTACATGCCCACAAGACGTTTTCCTTTTTTATCGTTCTGATGAAGTAGTAATATGCCCGCGCGTGACTGCAGCTTTGAATCACCTCTGTGAAAATGCCAAGTAATGAAGTTGCAATGATAATTATCTATGATACGACCGATTTGGAGTTTTTGTTCATACTTTCAAATGTTCTCGAAAATGTGTCATCTCCTCCCCGTCCGTTCCCTTGATATTCTTCTTGATTATAACAGCTTACTTGGTTTCGACCTCCGTTTGCTTTTGTCGAACAAATTAAATGAAAACGAGATGACATCTGTCTTTGTACTCAAAAATAAAAAAACACGATACTCAAATTCAAATCATACGATAAAAATCAACGTGTCCAATGGGGTCATAGACGCCTATTCCACTTGTATGAATTGCATCAACGAACTTGGCATCATTTTTGTCAATACGTTGCTTTGGGCTTGGACCAAGAAATGCCAAGAATGCCGCGTCCAATGCTAAACATAAAAATAAATTATCTAAATAAGCACTTTTGTACAATCAAAAGTTTAAAGTGTTCATTCTGTACCTGTAATCCTTCCAATTTTCTTGCCATATTTTGATGAAATGATGCTTCCAGCCTTGCCAGCCGAATGGGCACCTAAAAATGATACCACTTGGTTTAAATTTGAGATCACTCTATTTTCCAGCTTAAACTCAATCAAATCTGCAACCTAAAGAATGACCCACGATATGCACTTGGTTTAAATCTGAGATCACTCTATTTTCCAGCAGGAACTCAATCAAGTCTGCAACCTTTTCTCCAACTTTCAATGCGTTGGCAGTTACAGCGGGATACAAAAGTATTGTTAACGTGCCTTTTGGCACAGACAGTTCTTCCCAGTCAACTACAATTACTGTATGGTTGGTTTCCTGCAGATAAGCTTTTAAAGATTGCACAACACTTAAATCATAAGTCAAGTTAAATACTGAACTATTCATAATTACAATGCTTAAACAAACTACTAAAAGATGTAGCTGATCATTGGTTCATGAGATACCATTTTTTGCACCCAGTACAAAAGGTAAGGCCGGTCCAGATTGAAATCCATGAATTAGGATTTTCACTTGTTCATTTGGACGGATCTGAACAATGTCTTGCTGAACCGGACTTTTACCAATGTCTATAGTTGTAAAATTATCTAGTAAGCTAGAAAACAAAAAAACAAACACTTCTTTTGAACAATCGCTGTTATACTGCCTGAAATTACAAATGCATTTTTAATTAACTCATACATACTTGTGATTTTGATAAATGTAAAAGTTCACTGCGTTTATGTTACTGGAGAGCAGTTTCCTGCCGTTTGAAATCACACTACGTTGGTTGTTTTCTGCTGATTCTAACGCTCTGTGTTGAGCCTGCGCTAATGCCGGGCTAAAGATTCTCCAAGGGTATTTTGTACCGGCAATGGTTAGTGGCGAAATTGCAGACAATAAATCTACAAAATTAGAAATAATATGTTCCAATCCAATCAGTCCATGAAACCTTAAAGTGCCACTCTACTTACACTTACTCACAGTGGGGCACTGTGAGACTTGTATAATCAATTACCTGTCTCAAAATCTACAAAGAGTTTCTTTAGCTGGGATCTTGCACGCAGCGAATCCCTAAGCAGTCTTTGAGGTACCAATGATATCTCTCTACAATCATAATTAGAAATGCTGACTAGAACAATTAGAGAAAGTACTGCTGGAATATTTCCCAACATATTGTTAACCGATTCCAAGAGTGTTTGCTTTCACTGGCAAAACATTTTGTAGACCACCAACCACCACTACATTACAAAAACTTTGAATGAATACTTGTTTGCGAAAAATATTGTGCTGGACACGTTTTTCCTGATAAGATGGCTGTCAAACAAGGAAGCGCAGTTGTTGTAACTGTGTAAAACAATTTCAAACTAAATGCTAGATCCATGTATCATGAAATACTAGAGTCTAACAATCCACTTTAGCTGGATAGTCGCTATTGCATGCAACAGCAAATGCAAGTAATGACGGCACCTAGCATGTCGTTATTGCATGCTTAAAATCAATTCACTGGTCAGTGATTGCGCATTGCGCAGTCTTTCCAAGTCTTATGTCTTTGTTAGCCAGAATCCTGCTTACCTAGTATACCCCACGCATTGCAAAGAAGAATGCCTTAGAATAAAACCACGGTTTAAGATTGAAGATAGAGAGCCTCACCATCCATCCTATAATTTTGCATGATTCCTTGTTGATACAGGTAAGTTATAGGAAAATCCTCTCATTGTTCAAGTGTCAAGATACGTTCAACCTTGAAACGCGAAAAAAATGTTTGCTGTGTAATGTGTAAATTCTAAGAATTGGCGAGATCAACAAACGTCTTAATTCCAGCTTTTGTCCTGATAGAATCTTTTATCATTAATCGCCTTCACCTAACCGGCATTGACAGTGAATTTGCAAAATCATTAATATTGAGCAGCAAGTGCGAAATAAATAGCATTATTTATTTTAACGCAACGTGTCCATTTCATCGATTATGATAATCATAGTCCTCATCAATCTCTCATGCCTGAACCAGAAGAAAAGCCGATGCCATCTTCTTAAGATAACAATCGAATAATGCCTAATTAAATTTTCTTTTAATGATGATCCTTTCATTCATTCTAATATTCACAAATAGCCACTTTATGCTGTAGCCCACAAGAATCACTGTACCCTTAAGCTGTTAACAGGAGATGCATTTGAGTAATATAATTATTTCCGGCAGGATTTAGTCATTTCATGTTCAAAACCACAAGTAATGGCAATAAGATCCTTTTTTCCTATTATTTCAATGCTGTAGCACCAAACAAAAAAACGGAAGTTTAACTACGTGGCATTATGCATTATGTAACGCAACTCATGTTCATTACAAGATGAGTTTTAGCACTTTAGCATATAAAATAATTCCACAGTTATTTAGCAAGTTGTTCAGTGAACTTCACAAACAACAAAAGAATACCACAGACTACAATAACTGCGTGAGTTTAAAGAATCATTCACTCGTACGCTGTACAAGCAAAAGTTAAATATTGCACATGTAATTGCAATTGCGGTTGCAAAATACTAACATAGTTGACCTTCTTGACTTGAAGGGGCACGCTGAGACTTGCAATTTTAACGCATTTTGTGTTCATTTCTTAAGCATTGCTGCACATAATTAAGGGATATTTTTCATGCATTTCTGCCTTGTAAACATCTTTTTTAAATGAAACGATTTATGACGAACAGTCATGAAATTGAAAAACTCTACAAAAAATACCCGAGTGGTGGTAATACGTCATGTTAATATGCTTATATTTCATATCAATGACTTCATATTATTGTAGATTTTACGTTCAGTTATGTCAGTTGTATTATCCGTAGTTAATGAAAAGCTTTAAATAACAAGCGATAAAGATCCACCAGAATCAAATGCTTAACATTTCATGTTAAAATGCTTGAATTCCATGCAAAATGTACAGAATGCAGGTAGACAGGTAAGTAAAAGACGATGAAGCACACAAGCAGAGCACAAGCATGAAACATGCACATAAAAGTTTCTACTTTGCCAGAAATCCGGTAAGCAGATGTCTGGAGTTTGAAGTCTTTGAGGGGGCTAACCACAGAGTTTGTTTAGCTCAGTCGATCAAAAGTTTTGACAGCTTACAATAATAGTCAATCTTTGAAGTTTAATTACTCTACAGATTATATTATTTGGGTAACTGCGTATAGCCAACTATAGACCATGGATCTAGGTACTGAAGATCCATTTACGGAACTATCTCTTCCAGAGCCACCTCCGATAGTTGGCGAGGTAGAAGTTACTGCGGAGGACTCCCCAGTGCCTAGTGCTGGGGGTAGTGTAGAGTCTTTATCTGGAGGTGATGGTGAGAGTAGCACCCCAAAGGACGACACTGCTGATCTTACAACAAAAGTGGACTCGGACAAAGAGGAATCCAATGATAAGGTCAATGAAGAAGAGGACACTTTCCAAGTTCCTAGTGCTACGCCAGCCCCTGCTGCATCATCCTCATCCACAGCAGCCAGTTTAACTTCGTCTCCTGGAAAAAGTACTGCGCCAACGGCACCTGCCCCTCTGCCAGTACCTCCCGGACCAAGAGTTTTCACGGTATTTTTCTGATTTCCGTTTAGAATTTATTTGTTTCCGAATTATTGACAAGAGCTTGAAATTAAATAGGTTAATCTTGTAGTTTGATAGGTATGTCAAAAGTAAGAAGGAACTGGAGGAGGAAGACGAAAGGGAAAAGATGCAGTTACTTGTGTCCAATTTTTCCGAAGAACAGTACGATCGTTATGAGATGTTCCGCCGTTCCACGTTCCCAAAGGTATATTTCACACAAACAGTCAAGCCTTAACTTTATACTTTGAAGAAACTAACTTATGATTTTAAAAAAATGTTTTTGATTGTATTGCAGGCAGCAATTAAAAGACTTATGCAGACAATAACTGGTAATTCGGTATCACAAAACGTGGTTATTGCCATGTCCGGTATTGCCAAAGTGTTCGTGGGGGAAGTGGTGGAAGAAGCTTTAGACGCCATGGAACGAATGGGCGAAAGTGGACCGTTGCGCCCAAAACATTTGCGAGAGGCAGTGAGGAGGCTGAGAAGCAACAAATGCTCAATTCCAAGATCTAACACTAGACGTTATAATCCATTTCCTTTATAGATTTGAATATGTAAGTAGTTTCATTTCTTGCTAATAATTTATGGTGCAATACTACTTTCCAGACATTTTTGGTTTTATTTATTGATGTGTTGTAAATAGAATACATGTTTATACGAAAAATAACTACACTAGAACATATTTTATTCCAAACAATATACATTTTAAATATACATTATAAATAGCAGTATTTCTAGTAAATGTTTTCCTTGCTTCATTGAGGACACTATCCGATTGTCGCTTTAATCGAAGTCATCACGGATATTAATTTCCAAAAAGTATTTTCCACGTGCACTGTAAATAGGTTAAATTGTTAATTATCCTTCATGTAATATTTACGTGTGTATTGTTTGTGCCACTTTCGCTGCACATACCTCTGCGGACAGTATTCACCGAAAGAAACTTTGTCATCACAATTAGCTTTGCACACATTCAGATACTCCCTCCAAGAGGAACATTTACATCCTGTTACTTTATCAGGTCCTTGACGAATGGAGTAGGTGAAATATTCGGGTGCCCTTGAGTGCCCACAAGATCCTGCAGCACCTTGTATTTTGCATTAGATGATGGCACAATTGCAAAGTTGGTAATATGGAAGCATATTAGTAATTTTGATTAGTTAGTTTCGCACCCATGCATCCCATGTGTTGTTAATAGACCCTTTAATCATCATAAAATATTTCTATCAACGGGTAGACAAAATTACCTGATAAACTTCGTGCCAATGCACGGAAAGTTTGAAATGGATTGTCGTAATCGCTGAGTTTTATGCAATTAAATTGGTAACGTCCACCGTTAGCTACGGGCATGCAAAAAATGAGAAAGATGCGAGTTGAGGTTTAGTTGATCTTTATATATGATAATGATAAACACTTTTGCTTCCTTTTCGGCTCTCTACAAACTTAAACTTACGGTAAAAGTCGACATGACCAACGTCTTCATATAGCCCTAGTCGGCTGGAGTGAATAACATCTACAAAGCTGGCATCTGACTTATCTAATCTTCCGTCATTAGGCACACGGGTATACATGGGTCCTTTAAATTTGATATTAAAAAGTGGTAAAGTGTAAACTGTTGATATTTACCCCATCTATTTTGAGTTTTTTTTTTCATTTTACCTGCTGGATCTAAACCTAGAGAGAAAAAACAAGTAGCATAAAAAATATTAATAGGTATATCATTTTCCGAAATATGTAAAATGGCGATAGGATATTTTTATGTATTATGTATACCGGTTATACGGTGAACCTTTCGCTGACGCTTCCGCTCAATATAAGCTCCAGCAAAACCACATACTGGTTGTAATGTAAAAAGATTGCAGATTGTATTTTTAAGCTTGCAACAACATATAAAAATGGTTAAAAAGTGTATCACCGACCATGAGCACCGAGCGAAAACCCCAATAGATGAACTTGTTCCAAACTCTGTATAATTCCATTATCAAGCATGAATATAACAAATCTTGCAACGTTTTCTCCGACCATTGGAACATTTTCTACCACAACTGGGTAAAACACATCGGCTTGGGATCTGCGGGGAACTGCAGGTGTGGAAATTGCTCCCCAGTCCACCAATATCACGTTATGATCAGTGTTTTCCAAGTAGGCTAAAATATTGTTCACAAATTTCATTAATAATTGGCACTAGTAAAAACGTAACTGAAAGTCTGTAAATGTCCAATCATTTACCATTTTTCATATCTTGAGGAAATCGTCGCCCAGTAGAATTATTGTTGAATCCATGAATTAGAATTTTTACTGGCTTATCTCTATTGAAATTGGTCGAGTTAAAGTCTCGAGTGTCCCCAGGATAGAGCTCGGTGTAAACGTTTGGATCTCTGTAGCAAGAATTCAATGTTTGTTTCACTGTTTGATTTATCACTAAAACGCTGATATCTATGACTTATTTTGAAAACGCTTATATGAATTTATTTTTTTCATACAAACGCCTGTGATAGAGGAAGTAGCGGATGTCACGAGGATCTCTTGAAATCAGTCTATAGCTCGGACTGGATGGTCCAGCCGCTCCTTGTAGCGTAACCCGATCTCCTGTAACTACCGATTTCAAACCATGTCCAATGTTTGAAAAGAAACTTGTCACACCTGAACCTGAGCCTGGTCCTAGCAGGCGTTCCCAAAAAATTGCAGTTAGTGTATCATTAGTAATGTTATGCATGCATACTTTTTCGAGATTGCATAAAAGTCAGTTAGTCCGTTACGATTTAAGAAAGTTTATGTAAAGCGCAATAAAATCAAGGACTTCATAGTAAGAATTTTGAATGCATTCAAGATCAAGAAAAGAGCTTAGAACAAGCTCTTTTAGATCAAGATCACTTACCAAAAAGTTGTGCTAAAGTAGATGAGATCAGAAAAATTAGCAAAAGCAGTTCATAAGAAACATGTCTGAAATCCACCCTGGCCATATTTCTCTGCTTTGCTAGATGGCTAGATTCCAGACATAAAAACGCCTATTGTTCTGTGACTGCTAGTACAACCGTTCCAGATCAGAACCTATTCTGCCGACAGGAAACTAATTGCGCCACCCATTACTCCTAGAACTTTTTCTACTGCTGTGTCACAATGTACTGATGTGTACGCACTGTTCACTGTTCGGAATAAAATTAGTGGTTAGCAAGTGACTGCACAGAGGCTTGTCATTTGACCTTTTTTGCTTGGCAAAAAATCATATACGCACGCACCTTATCATAATCACACGAGTTGCACTACTCCTACGTGTATTTCACATGGTTGGAGTTATAATTACGACTAACACCGACCTCTTCATCTGACTGTTATTTTTGCGTGTAGGAATCAGGAATTTTCTTCTTTGCAAATGTAATAGATTATAAGATTCATACTATGTACAGCTAATTGAAGCATAAGTACATTAAACTCAACTGGCCAAGATCAAGACTGTTGGATAATGCCTAAAAGATTTCCATTTACTTCTTACGTTCTTAACAGAAATCAGCACATGCATTTTCTTCGCCAAACCTTAATTATGGAGACGAGCTAGCATTATAAAATTTATTTTGAGACGCCAACAGCAAAACATGAAAACATTAATTTTTCAAGTGTATGGCCAGTTATGTGGCTGCATTTTTTTTGCAAATGATGTTCAGGTGTCAGCTTAATAGCATATAAACCAGCTAAAACACTTAACCGTTGGACTTCAACTACTATGTCGTGTGGTTAGCCACTAATTGTTTTTACTCGAGTCTTGATCATCGGACCGCACACAGGACTCACAGGCAAGGCACACAAATACATGCCATCGGATTCCTTTTATAAAAGCTAAACTAATGCATGATGCATTGTATATGGGTTCTTGATTTTCATACGAATTGAATTTAATGAGAATACAGAGGCATAGTGTGAATCCATCCGTTTAAAATGTACAAGCAAAATGAAGAATTTTCTTGACTAATGATTGTAGCTAGTTAGAATACGATGATTATATAAATCCATGAGAATTCCTACGTATTAAGAAACTGATGCTTATTTGGCGTCGATGATGTGGACATCGAAATATAAAATGGCATGAAGAAAAAGGAGAAGCACAAAATCAGCTACAATGTTAAAAAGGAGAAAAAATACATACAAGTTGAATTACAAAGGAATTGGAATAGATTAATTTTTTGTGATCGTGATCACTTACCTGCTTTGCAGACTGCAGTTAAAGTCATGAGTCATCATCATCGTAGGTGTCAAAGTATATGAGCCGTAACCTTTTTTATCGTGTTGTTTACAAAAATACCCACAATTTGTAATTAGATACAGTGGAAACTGGGAAGGTGTCAAAAAGTAAAAGGACTGTGTCTTATAAGAAGTAAGATCACATTTTCGTATGTATAGAACGGCAAATTCATGTTGGCGTTGCGGGAGCTTAAAACTTATTTATTTCCCACAGAATACCTAAAAGGAACTCTACTTAAAATTATGAAAATGGTATAATGTTGCAAATGAATGCAATATCTTCCAAAGACTAAGATTCCTACACATATTAAGATTAGCATGGTGGGTGGCATATTCCGCCCCAGATTATACAAGGGCTATTTAAAATTTTGAATTGCCATTTGCTATTGTTAACAAGAACAAGATGTAGAGTCAGTGCATAATATTCAAACTAGTAATTCAAAGTTGCATTTCATAGGTTTTTATGAAAATGTTCCTCCTGCGTGTGAAATCAGCATTTCCCATGCATGACCATGAACGCTGGAGAATTAAAATATAAGCTTGTTTCCGTTGACCTTTACGTATATCTTTATAGTTTCGTTGGCCAATCTCTCGTATATTACATTTACTACATTTTCTTCCGCCTTTGATGCATAATACTGAAAGGAAATATTTAATTTTATTGATAGGTAACTTTTGTTATGCGTTTGTGCTTTTATTGGCTTATTGGCACTCACGTAACAAGATTTTCTTCATAATTTGCCCTTGTCCTATTGACCAAATTAGCCAAGATCTGTCAAAAATGCATCTATACTATAACACGCAAACAATTTGTTTACCTACCCAACTGGTTCGATATCTTCTATGATTGTGCGCTTGAGTCGTACACAAGACGCCTTATGCAAAGCTACTACTATATAGTACAAAGTACAATGAAATACGAATAATTGTGGGAAGCCATGTAAGAAAGTGACAGACAAAATCCTTAATTTGCAAACTGCCACTCGTCGTGTTTAAAAATTAGTGACAAGTGACAACCGAATTACTTTAAATTAAAACGTGTATTTCACAATTTTACAATCCTGAATTTGTCGAATAAAAGACAAAAGGCAACTGGCAATTTACATTGCCATTGCACAGTTGCAGTTACAAAAAGAGCAACCCAACGCTAATGTGATTATCATGATAAACAATCTTCAACATTTCTTTCCAAGTCCAATCTGTTGCCATTTTGCCAAAACAATAAAATTGCACGGTAATTTTCCGTCAATGCCGATGCTTTTATGCTTACAACTACCACAATATCCACATATCATCATTCCTAAACAATTAGCCACATTTTGCCAAGCTTAAAAACTTCAAGGCGCAGAAAGCACATCCTTGAGTAGATTACATAATTTATGGGCTATGGAGGGACAAATGTGAACAGGATTCATTTTTGATGCACCTACGAATAAAAAGCCACAAGAATGTTCAACAATTCATCATTTTTTTATTTGCCATCTTCGCGGTATACTTAATCGTTTTGTTGCATCCGCTTTTATAAGCATTTCATAAAAAACTACGCGTGTTACGATAATTTTTACAGGATGTCTGAAAAACATTCAACGCCAGATTTTATGTCCATTCTACTGAAACAACTCTAAAGGAAACGTGCTTTAGCTACAATCCTGAGCTGCAATGGCAATGCCAGTCTTTTTAACCGTTTTCGATATAACGCGTTTGGGATTTGTAGCCTGTCCAGCATTATATCCTGAGAGCGCCACATTTCCTACGACGTTTGTCGCATTTTGAAGTACCCTGGCCGCCGAAGGACCATAACTAACAATTTGCAACAACAATTCATATTAAGCATTTTTGCAAATGAATTTCATTCGTTCATTCAAGACGGGTTTGTATCAATATTACCAATGTTCCACAACTTCCGCAGTATTGGAACTAATAGCTTGCGCCATGATTCTGGCCGCATTCTCTAAGCCTCTATAGGCGTCTTGAGTACCACCAATGATACCTTCACCCAAATCCTTTGCTTCCGTTGCAACTGTATCAATTGTCTCCTGGCTTAGTCCTGAGGCTTCCACCAGTTTTGTTACAAGAGGTGCAGACGCTGCCCTAATATAACATGCCGTTAGACCAGCAAAATTTGAAGTGATTTCACCCAGAGTCTCCACTGCGGAGGAAAAATAACATTAAAACCAAACTTGCTATTCAAAGCAAGACACACGTGCTACCAACTTGAATCATGGTCTTGCATAAATCAAAAATGAGTTCAATATTTTTTATCACATACATATCGATGAACTTAATTCAACCACTTTGTCAGTTGTCGTTTTGGCATACATGATACCATGAGTGATACCGCATGGAATGTCTCGATCATTTTCTTCCTTTGTCAGGCTAGACTTGAGACACCTGGTGCCCAGATAAATGGCGTTTGCCGTGCCAATGGCACCCAATTCTAAGCCACGTGAAAGTAGTTCGCCTCCTGAAACGTATGTCAGGGTAATGATTTTAACTTAATAACAGCCATGAATGGACGAATTTTAAAATATTCTATGACCCCAACCTGCTTTTATCCCACCACCAATTCTTCTTCCATAGCCTGCACTCCCAGACTGGCCACCCTGATTACCTTGGCCTTGACCATTTTGCTGGCGATACTCATGACTTACTCGTTGACTGTAGACCCCAGAATTTGTCTTTACCATCTTCACAGAAGTTCTAGCGCTTAAAATGAGGTCAGTGGGTTTTCCGAAATCTGGTGGGGGTTCTGGAAAGCCGTCTATTCCGGCAAAACTTAGGAGTAATGATTCAAATTTATGACGCTCCGCCGTAGGGCAGGTTTTCGGAAGAACGACACCAACAGAAGATCCGGGCACTGTTGCAACCAAATCTGGAAAAAGGTAAAATTTGTCCTCGGATCGGTACACCATTGAGCCTGGCATAAGAGGGTAAACCCAATCGCCAACTTGAACAAAGGCAGGAGGATGATACCCATCTTGATACTCTTGTGCTATTCGAACTATGCGAAGAACTGCAGAACGCGCTGCCGTTCTAACTGGACTGTTGGGACATATGAAAAATAGACCAACGGAGCCGTCCAATCGAAACACTTCGATTCCCCGACTTTCAAACAGTTTCACAGTAGAAAGCGTCATATTATATTTTGTGTAGAAAACTGATTCCTTAGAAAATACGGGACCGCTTCCAGCCGAACCGTCTGCATAAAACATTATGGAAACTCAATGTGTAACTCAATTGAAAGTTTATCTGTAACAGTCATGCTTTACATGGATAACTGCTATTACCTACCTTGGTTTGGTTGCGCATCTTCTTCTTGCTTTCTTCCTTTAATCAATGCTTTAAGAGCAGCCACTCGATTTTCTGCTTCATCAAGCGTTGCCATAATCTGCTCGTCTTCGTCCATTTTTGAAATTTAGAAAGAGCCAAACTGATGATTACTGCTGATTCACATAAAATTTAGACTGCTTATTTATCTACTTCTACTTGACTTATTTAAACATTTTACTGTTCCTATTTATATTTAAGTTTTCAATCCTACAATCAATACATTTCCAAAGTACAGAAGCATGTCATAGAACGGCAGTTACAAAGTTTCAATAGAAACCTTTAACGTTAGGAAGCATGAAAGGAAACGGAAGTAGGCGACACATAATGCAATTCCTTGTGTGCGGAATAGCATCTTCTAGTGGTCGGTGATTAATGGAACAAAACAACTCCTTTCTACTAAATCATTTCATATAACATTTATTCATTCACAACTATGGTCTACAACGATAATTTATAAACAGCTAAAAGTTTAAACGTAAAGCGCATGTACATAACAAACGCATCAATACATAAAAATACATGAAGACAGGATTTGAACATGAGATTTTAAATAGGAGCCATTCTTCGGTACCAAAAACGAGCTCGGAAATCATCTGAACAGGTAAGGAATCCTGCCGAAACTGGAGAATGGCAGATACATCTGATGGGACCATTGTGACCTGTAAATGAAGAAATTCATATCATACATCATTGTAGGTTTTTGCAAATAGCAAAATATGATTTGTTGCAGTCAGTCGTAATCTCTTACCGAGCGACAATAACGTTTGCCTAGAAGCAGTTCGGGCATCCCAAACGCAAAGTGAAACTGTGGCTTCATCCGGATACATTACGAATTCTTCGGTATGATTAAATGTAGCCTGGGCTAGATGTTCAGGTTTTCCCGTAGCTCCTGCTCCAGTGTAAGCAATCAGACTTCTGTTAGTTGACAATTCCCATAATTTCACCATCGAGTCTTTTCCAGATGATAAAATGTACTGCAAAAACAAGCAGTTTTTATAAAAACCTGAGTGAAATATGCCACTCTATATTTGATTACTCTTTCAAACCTTATTATTCCTCGTAAACGATACTGATCCTATTTCCGAACCCTCGTGTGCGGATGCACAAGTATTCACACATTTTCCGGAAACACCATCCCAAATTTTTATGGAGCCGTCAGCAGAACCGGACACGTACATCTTTCCGTCGGATGACCACCTACAGCCAAAATGAATGGTTCAGAATTTTTAGAATAATTTAAAGCATTTAATTTAACATCAACAACTTACGCCATGGAGGTAATCTGTCCTGTGTGATTTGTGCTTTGTTGATTACCAACAAAGCACTGAGAAGTATTAATGTCACAAATCCGAAGAATCGGATTCTCCGTGCCAATCAAAAGATAATCTCCCGTGGGATGAATGGCCAATGTATTTACTGGTGCGGATTCCTTTGCAAAATAAACAATTATTGTTATAAAGACTGGTTTCATTTATAACGTTTGCATTAGCTAAATGAACGCTTATTGTATAGCTCACATTTATCACTCTGAAAGCCTTTTTCACCGACGTCCTGCTGTAGTCAAACAGCCTCACAGTAAAGTCCCTACTTCCCGAAATTAAAATCTGTTCCTTGGGATGAAATTGCAGACAAGTAACTTCCTCATTATGATCATACAACGTCCGGATTACAGGATGTCCCTGTGGTTCAGCAGTCTCAATATCACTGCTTTTAGCCAACATCCTCTCCACAGACAATATTTTAATAGACGTGTCCACACTTCCGGTAGCCACTAATTCTCCGTCACTAGTAATCGCTCCCGATCTACAAGGAGCCTTATGTGCCGTCACATAAACCGTTTCGTAGACAGCCGGTTCTGGAGCGCAAGGAGCTTCATCATTCAAGCTTTCGAGATCCAGCCCTGCTCCCAAGTTATCAAATTTTGTCGAGATGCTTGTAATTTTTGCACCTTGACCTGAAACGCATTATTTTAAAGGTTATCAAACAGGTTATCTTATAAATTCCTTTGCATATTTAAAAGAGACTACTCACGTTTCTGTTCCTGTTCCAGTCCAAGTGTTACCAAATGCAAAAGACGATCCGAAGGTGGACAAGGAGTGTCTGGATGTGTTAAACCGATCATGGTACTGGCCAGTTGCTGAAGTCCGTCGGAAAAGAGTTGGCTACAATTAATTAAATTTACAGTTAAATTTAAATTATGCATCTCAACTATCTACACGTACTATCTATATATAACTTTTAACAATAATTACACCTACCTGATAATAAGCTTGTGAACCATGTCACGCATCTTGACCTTGTTCTTCGTGTCCACATTATTCTCCATTTCTTTCATTGTCTTTAGTCCAACAATCAACTGTTAAACTACACGTTTAACAAATTTGAGTATCCCAGATATGTTCTTTTGTCTTTTTAAAACCCGTTCAACGAGTTACTAATCTCCTTTGAACACTTTAGATCTGTAGCTAACGTGTCGCTAAACTAATTGAGCTGAAGCTAGGCTAATCTTAATTAAAAATTGTAGAGATATTTAAGTTTTAAAAGTCTAAAAGTCAGCAGCTCTTCAGTCAGATTTGCCGACAACAACAAGTTAGATGACAACGTGTACCGCTGCTTGGACTGGGGCAAGCATAGCCCAGTCCATTGTCTTTGTCGTCAAGTTTCGGAGAAGGATTTTCGCTTGGGTTTGTATGCTGGCGATGGTGTATGGTTCATTATGAAATTATGGAATCCATTTCATGATCATTTTTATAACTTTTAATCGTCTTTATTTTTAAAATCTTCACATTTATTGTCATTCATTATAACAAATTGGACATTTATATTAAATTTTTACAACAGAAACCACTTCAAGTTGGACATTTGTCGCTTTAAAAACTGATTCCCGGAAAAGAGAAATACCTGTCCCATTGTATCTTTGCAGAGCATTGTCAACTCGTCAGTCTCCCCAAATGTGGCATCCATCAAAGGGATGATTTCCTTGTACACGCTAAAACTCTCATTGAATTTACCCACTAGTCCCAAAACCCTGGCAAGATCCGCTTTTACATTCAAGTGAAATCGGTTTGTTTCTTCTAAATGTCCACAGTCCTCTAAAACCTCCCGGAGAAATCTAAGGGCTCCCTGGTTATCCTGATTTTCGGAGAGCTGAACCGCAACCTCGTGCTTTTTTGCTAATGCTGCCAGTTCCGAGGGATCATCCACATTTTCGGGGGTTAAGCTTAGCCAGTAGTTTCCCAACACTTCCATGCTCCTCTCGGCCTTTTCTCGTTTACTTACAATTTCTTCCAAAAGTTTGGTATTTTGAGTACTTTTCTCCTCCGAGGTGGATCGGAGTGTATAGACAAGATCATAAATGTCTAGGGACTCCTTGTACTGACCTAAAGACATTAGTACTTCGGCTTGGTTTAATTGACTGGATATTCTCATTTCGTCATTTTCCGGAAGCACTTGCTGCTCGATAAGGTCAATTGCTTCGTACAACTCCAAGGCATCATCAAAGTTTCCTAATTTTGCCTCGATTTCCGCTATCGAGTTCATGGTCGACAAGCTGTGACGATTACTAGGTGCTCCCAACACTTCTTCTTGGACTTCCAAAAGTTGACGCAAAAGCAAAAGTGCTTTTTCATGATTGTCGTAGGAGGAGAAAAGCATGGCCATTTCCTCTTTGGATGCCCACGTGTCAGGGTGTTTATCCCCGAAAATGCGTTCCCTTTCCTCCAAAACCTTTGTTTGTAGCATTAGTGCATTTATAAGATCCCCAGCCTTTCGTAAAATAACTGCCAGATAGAATTTGGCTTGAATAACTAACATTTTAACTGTTTCTTGCTCAGTTCCCGAATATCTTTCCAGAAGAGGGATCACCTGCAAAAGAATCTTTTTTGCTTCCTCCAGATTGCCTTGCTGTAAGTGGGCGTGACCATGCAATAATCGAGAATAGAGGACAGTGGGCTCGGAATCCAACTGTAGAATAGAAATCTTTTGAACTGAGAAAACTTGGACATGCTGAAAACAGGAAATGGCCTTTTCGTACTCTTGTCGGGAAATGTGAATTTTTCCCAGCTCAATTAATGACTTTAGTTTAATCATCAAATGCTCTCGGGGATCGAGAGAGCAATGCTCTTGGATGGCCTTTAAAATGGTAAAAGCTTCGTTTACTTTCCCTTTTGGTAGAAGGGATTCCACTGCCAAAAGGTATTTTAGCTTGAGAACGTGGATATCATAGGAATCGTTGTAAGCTTGTGAAAAAATGTCTACAGCGTCCTTCAGGAATCCAGCCACCAGTTCCAACTTTTTAAAACTTTTTGCCAACTTTGCTACCAGTTCGGGTAGTGCGTCAAAGCGCTTTGCAATTTCGATATCGGCTTTTGATGCCAGTTTCCAGAGTTTAGACGCATGGCCAATGATTTTCCAACAGTCACTTTCCACACTTTTTGAAGACAGTACTATGTAATATGCGGACAATAAGCTGGAAATATCGGTGATTTCCATCCTAACGATAATAACTGTTTGGGAAGCGACTTTCATACAAAATTGGGACCAGTATGGTAATCGTATTATGTTGTCTGTTATCCTTAGGAGCGAAAATTGGTGCAATGAAGAGATGAGCGATAAGATTAAAGGATTGTCGACGGATGATCCACTGGGTTGATTTACTACCTCAGTAAGAGTCTCAATATAAATTCCCGTGTCACCATCCACAAACTGCAGAAGATATATTAATTTTTCTAGCAATACTTTCTCGTCTTCTCCCAGAGACTCGTGAAAGTGGAACAAGCAAAACGTATAAGAAAGGCAAACTGGCTGCAGTGCTGGTTCAATATGATGTATTTCGGGGAACCGATTTTTGAAATTGTCAATATCAGCTACAAGGTCATTATAATAATTTGCTGTCGGAAATTTGTTCGAGATAATTTTCATAGCTGCCGGGTTGCATTGCAAAGTTTCGCATAATTTACCCAACATTTCATTATTCGCAGATAACATGTCAGTTTCAGAAATTAATGCTTTCCTATCAAATCCCGTTTTCAAAAGCAATTTGGCATCCTCCAGAGCAATTGGTGATAACGACAGTGTTGTGCAGTCACAATCTTCCAAGAGAGGACATGCACTCCATATTTCTCTCGTAATAAGAATTAAATGTTGATGTGCGATTATGCTACTACTTTGAGCTGTTGCATTTTCTTTAAACATTTGAATTAAATCCAGAGTTTCCACTGTCAAAACGTCTGCGTTTTCAAAAACGACCAGCAAGTCACTTTCACCGAATGACGAAAGCATTTCCAAGAAAATGTCCTTGAGCAACCTGGGATTCCCAATGTAGTCAACCGTGGCAATATTAAGCTTTCTTTGATTTGCGCAGTTGTACACGGATTTGGATAAACTATCTGAAGATGATGCGTCAAAGCAGATAATGTTTGCTTCTGTTTCAACAGATCCATTTTGTTTTGGTTTATCCAACAATTTCAGAGAAAGCTGGGTTATCAACTCACTCTTTCCTATTCCTGGTGTTCCATGAATGACAATGACCTTGTTTCTAGTCTCCGTCACAAGTGAAAGAAGATTCTTTAGTTCGCTATCTCTCCCAACAAATGTTTTACTAGGTTGTGCAATGTTAAATGTAAATCCGTTTCTATATTTGCTTTTCATTTGGGTCAACTTGGTCAGCATATTAGTACAGTTTGCTACATTTGGATTGAGTGCGTCCATTTCCTGGATAATGTTCCATTCATTTGGTGGGTATTTGGTACATGGAGAAACTTCACTCAAATTCTGATGCAAAAGTTTCGTAAATACCCTAGCCAAGAAATGCAGCAAGCTTTCCGATTTGTCTTGCTCAGGCGGAATTTCAATCAGTGATGAGGACTGAGTATAAAGTGAGTCGATGATTGTTTCAAAATGAAAAACAGACAGTTTTACTGTCGGAAAAAGATTCGGGGAAAATTGAGACGATGACTTTTCTTGATCATGAACAATGTGAATATCAGAAAACGACATTCCACGCTTGTGCGTAATTCCTGATTCCATTAGCAAATTAACTGCTGACGCTAACTGAACAATGATGTGCAATATTTGAGATTCACTCAACACTGCATCATGTCTATCTTCCAACCATCTTGTCAGAGTGGTAAACTCGTAGTTTTCCTTCTCCACGCACAAAAACGTGGTGGAGCTTCCACCAATCTTTTCATTAGACGTCAACCCCGTAACTGTATTTAATTTTTCAGAAAGCGGTCCTTCAAACCAAATTTTCCTGTAATTTGGGAGTTGATGAAGATTCTTTTTGAACTTGACCATTTTTTGTATTTCTGTCACAATCTCCCTTATTTCGCTCTCTTTAGCAGTTAAAATGTCTGGAGGAAGCTCAATTCTTTTGATTTCAAACTCAATTGCCATTTCAGAACCTAAATATGTGGGCAATGGACTATCACAGGTTGGCAGATCTAGTAGATTTGATGGAGAAATTTGTACTGGACCCATTGTTTCCCGTGTGCAAACTTTAGTGTTTTTGTATTGTTCTAGAGATTAATGATTCCACGAGTATTACTCCAAATGCAAATGAATTCCAATGTACAGGATTTCTCTTAAACTGACAGAGTGAGTGAGTGAGAGTATGTTTTTCGAACATGTGATGCTTTTCGGGTTACAAGTGCAACCTAGAACAGTTGCGTTTCAGTCAGTTATATAGACTGCACTGATTTTAATTATGCTATGTTCGAGATACATATATGCACATGATGTATCCAAATCTTGGAACAAGCTCAATGTCCCGTTGTCAGTTGCTATCAAATGAAACATGGAAAAGGTTAACAATAAATTAGTATTCGTTTCCACACACCTCAGTTCAGTTTTAGGTACATGTGGTATATGCGTTTTATTTGGATCAGGGATCATTCATCCTTACACAACTACGAAGAAGTCTAAAAATAACTTTTGCATCTGCATGTACAACGCAAATATAGTATAACAATACGCCTCTCTTTTAGAAATATCAATGAGAACTTTGAAATGCGATGCAAACACAAAAACACCGGAATCCTGACAGCTACAAGTCATAAGGGATTCACTATGATTCATCTTATCACAAAAATTGCTGAGAAGATGCTGCGGAGTTTCCAAAAGGTAAACCTTTTGTGATTTCTTGTCTATGGTCATCCATGAGTCAGCGTCACGTGACGTACAAATAAAATTTGCCTCTACTTCTGTATAAAGAAGTTATCAAATCAAGTTATTTTAAGAGTTTACAAATCCCAATACAGGTATTTAGTACCACAGCTTACTCGTGATCAATATTTTCTCCCATTAGCACCGTATTATCGTCCGCCTCGCAGTCGCATAATCCCTTCCTAAACGCTCTCCATTCTGGACATTTGCATCCATAATAGTTTACTCCCATTATAGACTCTGTGAAGTAGTCTATAGACTTCATGTGATGACAACCGCCTGCATAAAAGTAGAATCTTATGAAATTGCAATTTCGAACCAATATTTTTAGCGTACCAAAATCAGAATGAAACCTTACTCTTTCTCGGTAGAGAGTATTGTCGAATGATGGCCATAGAGCAACTTGGCTGATGACTTCCACCGTTAGCTACACAGTATTAATTTTTGAAAGTTAAAACAAAGGTTGAAAGTTTCGAAAACGTTTTGATAGCAAGTGCCTTACGATAAAAATCTGCATGACCAGTGGGTAGAGGAGTTCCAAACTCTCCCCTCAAAAACAGTCCCATGTTTGTGTGAATGACATCAACAAAATCTGCATCTGTAGCATCCAGTCTTACACTTAAAGGTACCGACTCCGAAGAAAACATCGGTCCAGCCGGGTCAAGCCCTTTTTTGAAGAAAATTTATTAAATAAGCACGCACCAAGTGCCTTAAAATTTAAACCATAAAGTATTTACCAGTTATTCTGCCAATTTTCTCTTTTCCCTCGTTGGCTTGGTCTACGAAATGACCTGCAATACCTGTGAAACAGAAATAGGCAGAACTGTCTTTATGGGAAGTTTTAAAAATACTTATGCACTGCAGTATAGTATGCCGATGAGCTGTTACCTGCGACTTGAGCTCCGAGACTAAAGCCAATTATATGAACCTGTTTGTAGTTCTGAATAAAACCTCCCAGTTTCAAAAATACTACAAACTCCCCAACTCTACGCCCAACCTTTTCGGCATACATGACGGAGTTGACATACAAAAATTCTCTGCTCAAAGCACTCCAGTCTACGCAAATAACGTTGTATTCTTTGGAATGGTTAGCTGAGCTGGACGCTTCCAAATAAGCTTTATAAAAACAAAGATCGGTTGTCGGTTACTTATTTGAATTAGGCATAAGAATTGATTCTTAAGAAGATCATTCATTACCATGCTTAACTGGCCCAGGAAAATCTCTCGATTTCATTTTTTGACTCCACCCGTGAATAAGAATTTTCACCTCATTCTTTGAATTGAAGGCTGATCGTTTCACGCTGGATGGATCGTTAACCACAAGATACTCTTCCGTGTATACTGAAGCCTCTCCAGATTCGCTGAGAAAATTGGAAGGTAATGAACCGTTAGTTCAAGTGATGTCTTTTAAAAAAATGCTAAATGAGTGTTTGTAAGTAGCTTACGATTCTGCAGAATACAAGTAGAAGCCGACATTGTTAACGTCTTTATCGTAAAGTGGCAACGCTGGCAAAATGGAATCAAGCTCTAACTCTTCAATAGCAGGACTGACTCTAGAAACTAGCACGTACAATTAAATGAGGCATTAAATAATTAAATTTGTACATTAGCAGAATAAGCGTACTGGATGAAAATGAGAAAACAATGAAACAAACAATGAAGTACTTATAAAAAAATCTGACGCACGTAACCCCACCCAAAAGTCAATTAAGTTGCTTACCTATTCCTAACCCAAAAAGATTTTGCAAATCGGGTAAAGTGGGTAAAAATCTCTGGCAAAGTATACAAGAGAAATTACAGGTAAGTATTAGGCTCACAAAGAGTGGCACTGCTAATAGCAAACCAGGATCTCGGCTTCGTGTAATTAGAAAGGTAACGGGACTATAGCATCGTCTGTATCCTTTCAAGGTAGCCATTTGAAGCTTTAATAGCCCAGCAGCAGTAAGATACCCACTTTTTAAAATTTTGCCAATGCCACCTAATCAACTGCTAATATTGAGAAGATGCTTCGGCTTCTAAACCCACGGTAGTAACAAAACAGCACTGGTAACAGGACCTTGACACAATACATTTTTCACCGGTGCAGTAGGAGAACAAATGATACTAACAACTTTTCCTACACGCAGTGACGATGACCATTGTCATCATTATAAAATAGGTATATAAAAAATGAAGATGTCGATGACGATGCGTTTTATGAAGGAGGAATTTTAGAGATCCCCACAATGTAGCATTTGTAAAAGCTTATTTTACTAACTGGGCTACATAAACATCGTCAAGAGTCAAAGGAGACACGCTAGTTCTGTGAGTCGCTAACCTTGTGACTACCGACCATATGAATTCAAAACATATTCACAATCAGTGAAATTAGTAGATGCTGAATAAAAATCAGGTTAGATGGTATATTCAGAAGTTGACTACAGTAAAACGAATCTCTAGAATGATTCGTTTTCAATTATTTGTTGAGAATTCGCTATAATAGAAACGAACATGACCACAGGTTTCATCTGCGTTTGAAAGTGCAAAGTGATAAGATACACTGCGCTGCGCTTTCTTGTTATATACGCTACTTAAATTTTGGTTTACACAAATAGTCGAAGTCAGAGGCGCATCTTCCTATGATTATCTTCACTGTCAAGATTCTTATCTATAGGTACGAGATTTGAGATAAAGTAGGAAAATAGTTTTTTTACGTCTCTTTGCACACTTTACTTGTTCGAGTACGAACCCTTAGAAGCCACTCTAGTCATAACGGTTGCAGATACAGAAAACATTACAAATTGTTATTTGTGAAACATTTTATGCGTGCCTTTATTATAGAGCGTAGTTTAGGTAGTTAGAAACGTGTAATTACTTTATTGTTTAGAAAACAGTATTTACAACAACAGGGTCGTAATTATTATCATCTCTAACAACTGCAGATATAAATCTAACACTTTTATTGCACGAAGTCTCTTAGTTAAGTAGGTAGTCACCATCTATTACTATGCCGTTTGTCTTCCGCGAGTGTACTAATATGTTACTCGTTCCTGGTAATGGCCAGAATGCAAGAAAATATTAAAAATCAAAAACTGCATTATTTTGTTTATTGCGTCACATATTTTGCATTTTTTATTTATTAAATTCATACTCAAGAAAAGTAAAACTAACAGGCAATAATGATGGCGATATTATTCCTCTCAAATTGACATGTAATGATTGTCCGAAGTCGTGGCCAAATACTTGTTACCTCTCGCTCTATAAATTGATTCGAATTATTTACAATTTAATGTAAGCTTACTGTAAACTTTAAAGCAACTCTAAAGGACTTACTGTGTGGAGCACATTTCCCCCATCAATTCTGCACCGGGTGTAGTCTCATTGCATCTACATTTACCTGACTGAAACTCTTCCCACTTTTCACATCCGCATCCAATGAACTTTTCCCCTTTAATGGACTCCAAGAAAAATTGAAATGCTCTTTCATGACTGCAGTTTTCTGATAAAACGATAACACTGTGTATACTATACACAAAAAATTAAGATCGTGTCATTAAAAAAGTATTTAATAACCTACTCAAGAAGAAGGAATGAATTCTTTCCCATTCACAACCTGGCTGATCTTCTCCACCGTTGGCTACACAAGGAAGTTTTAAAGAATCAATTGAGATTACTACATTGTGTCAATTTTTATAGTGACAAAAATTAGTATTTATAACTGTCAAGTCATTATTACGGTAAAAGTCGACATGACCGATCGACTCCACAATCCCACTTCGCCCCACACACGTATGAATTACATCAACAAAGTGTGCATCCCCAGCATCCAAACGATTTACCGGTTTTGCACCAGTAAAGCCAGGACCCGCAGGATCTAACCCTATGGCCATTATATCATTCATTTAGACAAGCATATTATAACATTTAAGTACCATAATGTTTATGTTTTGGTAACGTGATTATACCAACCCGTGATTCTAGCAACTCGGATTTTAACCGTTTTCTTAATGTGTTTTGCTGCAAACCCTGCTACGTGTGAACCAAGACTAAACCCTGTTGAGGGAAAGTATTGAATAAGCAATAATTAAAAACTTAATTACAATATCCTCATCATATTCGACTTAATCTTGATCCAAAATTTTTAGTCTTACCAATTAAATGTACGGACTTGTATGATTTAATATAACGAGTTTTTCGCAAATAAACGATAAATTCTCCAACTCTTTCTCCGACAATACGGGTGTTAAATGCAGCGTTGAAGTAAATATGATTACTCGCAAGCCAATTCCAATCGACAACAATGACATTTGTCTCATTGCCATGTTCCATGTAAGCTTCTTTAGTGAGATGGGAAAAGTGGGAGAACCCAGTTTGCTTGAATCCATGAATGATGACTTTGAGAGGAAGTTTGCGCTTAAATGTTGATTGCTTTAGCTGCTCAATATCACCAAGTTTAAGAATTTCTGAGCCATTTCTGAAATAAGACAAAATGATTACTTTTCTTACAAGAAATATTCGTTCTCTAAAAGATATTTCGACTTCACTGGTTAAGGTTCCAAAATCCAAATTATTCGCAACATCCACAATTCACATAAAATTTTATCATACCTCATACCTTCCACGATTAAAAAGATAAAATGACACCGTGCTTTTGTCCCATTCACTAAAGCAGTTATATAACTCGGGCGACTCATCACAAGCCGTGGTATAATTAGAGGTGGATGGTCCGCCAGCACCAGATATCCAAGAAATGTGCTTTGGACTAATTGGTAGCTCCGTTGTTTTATGCATTTCATCAAGAATAGGTTCTTCCACTAAAAATAATCAAACATACTTTCTAAGACTGTTTCCGATTTCCTCTATTCGTCTTTTCTTCAAACAAGAAAACGTACCAGTTTGACAAATCACATGCCAAATTACTGCCTGCGAATAAATCACAAAAGTCGTAACCAGGATTTTTCTCCGGATAAGTACACTCATTGTTCAGATGGAAAAATCGGTGGAGTGCAAAATTACAGGCTATGGGTAAATTTGTGTATTTGTTTCTCTATTTTCCTTTCTGAAAACTTCCACAGTTTTGGGGTGCGGAATCCCCTGAGATCGATTTGCATGTATGGCTATTATGAGTGAGAATAATACTGATCCCCTGAATTTCCAGGTTGCACTTTCATCATTCTCACTACACCACATCATGTAACGCTACCACTTTTCGATTCGAACTGACTTTGATAGCAAAGGTAGATGTTACGACAGAGATTCCAATATCACAGACTTCTGAAATATGCCTGCTTAATGTTTCATAAGCAGAAAATGAATAGCAAATCATGGTAAAACATCCCAACCCAATCCAGATCAATCTGAATAATATGAAGAATACATATATATGTCGCGTCTAACGGGCAATCGATTGTCTCGAATTGGTACGGACCTATGAACCCTGTCAATGCCAACTGTATGGTTTCGCAGATGAGTAGTTGCAACAAGTTGACATTTCGCAACTGAAGTTGCTGTCTCAATGGAGGTTATGACTATTTTATGCTGACAATGAATTCTTAATATATATAATAATACGTATTTTGTGTTGATGCAGTCAGATTCTATGAAAGTATCAGTGTTTCTATTTCATTCTATTCGAAAATATAATATGCTTGCGATTTAGCTTTCAGCAAATTAATAAATTGTGATTACATCATGTCATCACAGCAGTATTATCAAACAGACAATGCATAATAATATAAATCATATAACCTTCAAAATTTAGAACTTGCTAGTGATTACTTCGTAAATCTACTCATGTTTTATTAACATAATAGGAAATTAGCATTGCACTTAAAACTAACCATATTTAAAAAGTCAACAAGAAAGAAGCGTAAAAAACTTATAGTAGTGAACTTGCAAACTCTTGTTTTGAAATTCAGATTAAAGATGCCTAAAAGGAAAAGATTTACCAATCCCAACCTCCCCACCCATGTCCTCGTTGTCCACTACCAAAGCCATTAAATCCAAAGTTTGAAAAATCTTTGGGAAATTGTAGCTTTGAACTTGACTTTGGAGGAGCGTGGTTGATCAAAGGGTATTTTCTTATTCTATCATATATTCCACTGGCAGAAGAGCTAAGGGAGCTTCTCAGATAACTGGCTTTTGGATGGTGATGATGATGATGATGATGGCTCAATCTAGGATGGTGATATGGCTGGTGGTGGAAACTGCTTGAGAATTTGGGAAAGTCTTCAAACTTGGCAGGCAAATCGTTGAATTTTCCTAAATAAATGGGTTTTGGAGAATGGTGGATTCCTGAGTAGTGGAAGGGTTTTGGTTTAGGAAAATGACTAAAGAAAGGGGCTCTAGGTGAGTGCAAATGATGGTGTGATTTTGGAAAGTTGACTGGCGAAGCAAAGTGTTTTTTCGGAGAATGGTCGAAAAAATGTGGTCCATGATGGTGGGCCTTTCGTTTCTTACTCCAGTCTGCTAAATGGCACAATGGGCAGAGGGGATGATGTTGATTGAGGTTCAAGAGGGGAACAGGTTTAATCCAATGTCTGTGCTTATGGGCAGCAGCATCATGATGAGAATGAACATTGTACTTGTGATGGTAAGGATGGCGGAATGTGGAACGGTAATGGTGATGGGGTTTGTGAAGGTGATGATGGTGACTGGGACTGTGGAAAGGGTAATAAGTTTTAGGTTTTTTAAGAATTCCACTACCTGAGGTTTTTAGAGGGTACCAGCCCTTTTTTGGTTGATACCTTAGAACCCTTGAATAATACAAAGAACATTTTTCATTCTAAAAAGCCATTCATCGCGTAAAAAAACGCTGAATCAGTCTTCCAGAAACTTACGTTGTGGTTTTCCATATTGGAATCCAGAAGACAAAGGCGTTTGAAACAGCGACAATGGCAAGGAAGACGAAAGAAAACACCTACAACACAAAATGGGGTGACGTGAGACACTTCATAAAAACGGAAGTTAAAGTTAACTATTAAAACTTACCACTCCTCTACTAACGCAAATACGCATGGTGGTTGCCTCAACTTAGTTTCCCACTGTCTAAACTCTACAAAATTTACTTTTAAGTTAAAAGTAAACTTTTTCAACACTTGCACTTACTACAGCTATACCGTGTCATTTTCCAAAACGAGCTAATAGACACTTTCATGCTTCCTTGAACGGGAAAACAATCGTGCGAAAGTCTAAACTATTTTTTTTTGCAATTTACGCACTTTTACATTGCCCGTTCTCACTGTCACTGTCAATCACTGCTGCGACATTTGTTAACGTGTTTCATTCCATGAGTGTAACATTCAAATGGTAAGTGGTTATCTGAAGTTCTAGCTTTTATATGAAATCAAAACAAAAGTAAGAGCCCTTCAATAAAAAATCAACACTGCATAACAATGTGTCGCTATCAAATGCTTAACTATGTTGAGCTTTTTTATCTCATAATAATTGATCCCTTTTAAAATTACTTCATCAAAGATCACACAAAGCATTGCAATTTTGAGATTGTAGGGGAGTATTAAAGTGTGAAACTTGATATTAAAATGTGAGAAGTACACATACCTACGTGACACTGGCAGTGCAGATTAGAGCATTATTGCCTTATGATTAGCCCTAATAGGTCTTAGGGTTCTTAAGATTTGTGAACTCTAATAATATGCAATTCATATTTATGCATCATTCAGGTCTGTTGATCTTTTTATGGCAAAAGTCCGTGTAAACGTATTAAGTAATAAATACGGAAAGTGCCACCGTCTACTTATGTTTTTACAATTTGTTAGAAAACTATATCACGGGAAGTGCAGAATTTTTTATTTGAACATGCGGAATCAATATATCTATAAATTGCATAATACAAAACTTAATAACATCAATATATTATATACAATGCATTGTCTGCATCCATTTTTAAGAACAGAGTTGCAACGTACGAAGATAATTAAAAGGCAATTTTTCAGCCCTAGTAGCGGATGTGTAGATTCGATGATTAAAAATGAAACGATGTTTTTGGTATAGAAATTAGTATGATTGGCGATGGATGTTGTTTTTAAGTAATCTTACAGATTTGACCCTTGAAAAGGGAACATTGAACATTTATAAACTTTGACTCACTGAAAGCCATTTTAGTCACACACGTATAACTAAAGAGCCAAGTTTGCATGTCAAAAGTGGATAATTTTATAATTGTCGCAATCGTTAGAATGCATCAATGTTGCTTTCTTAACAAGAATTTTCGATTTATATGCTCACGCACGTGCATCTCAATTAATTTTTCCACGTGTTGAGCCTTAAGTAAAGGTACCTGATACCTACCCAAATCTAAATTTCGGAAATATAAGCACATGAAATGAAAACACTATTTAAATTAGTTGTAGATGAGTTACAAGGCAAAAAATGTTAATTTATTCAAGCTTTAAAAAACTAAAATAAACAACACGATTTAGTACCCATTTCTCGTTTTAGTCATCCATGATGCTCATCAAAAGAATTATAAATTATATTTTTATGAAACTATGAACATACGTGATATCATAAACCGTGTAAGCAGACGTAATTAAAAGGTGCACCTTTCATCTGTAATAGGGTAATTTGGAAATAAGTGTAAAAATATGCACATCTATAATCAATATCGAATTCTTAAAACTAGACCAGTTTCAGTTATCAGGATGGGGCTTTTAAAATTATTACCTATTATTATAAATGTACCTATGCAGAAATACATTGCACTTTGCACTAGAGTGCGGAATATATAGGAACTGACAAAAACAGAAGTGTGAACAAATATGTTAAAACTCAGAATAAAACCAATTAATAATTAATCAAGGAATAGAACACAAATTTATAGCGTAGTAAAGCTTAAATACGGAAATTTACAGAAAGCTGGCTAAAAAGTGTATCGCCATAAATCGCCAATCATGTTTGCTACGTATCAGTAACATTTATCTGCTGCACATACCGAGGCACCTCAACGCGTTGCTTGAAAGCGTTTGATTAGCGTGTGTATGAGTTTATTACGCATGTTTCTCTGTTATGCAGCTACTAATTAAACAGTAAAACTAATCTTGTTCTTGAATGCAATATCTTTTATAATGCTTCAACGAGCCTTTTGTGCACTCCACCCACCACTCAATTTCAAGTGTTTAGACAAAGTTGTTATTGAAAAACACTAAATGGTAGGTGACATTTCGGTTTAAAGACCTGTTGATTGATAGATACTTCAATTGCTTCATATAATGTAAGAAATAATTTAGATTTTCTGGACATAAAAAGTGTAAAATGCATTCATAAATTTGTGAAATGCACAAACATCTCTATTTAATTTGCCCTACTTTTGTACGATGTCAAAACAAGTTGGATAAATGGTAATAAATTGATTTAGATAAACGATATTAGGATAGTGTGTTTTTTAAATCTACAAAATCTTGAAATTTTGTGCATAGATGGTTGGGTTAAGTAATATAACTTATAATTTGACACTTCCGTGTTAAAACGGTGACTAAATTGAAATTGAACATTTCTTGGCAAGCCAAAATTGAATATCTTCTAGTTTAAAATGCAAGCAAATCATTTGAAAAAACATACATGTCGTTACTACGAAGTCATTTATCATTCACCTTATTATGCAACATGCAATATTACGGCTGTCAATAGCACAAATGCTAAGCGCGCATGTTTTGCTTTTCAGCGACTCAAGCACTAAAAATAGATTATAGAGTAACAGAGTAACTTCTGAAGTTATGCAAGCGATTCGCTATTGATATGAGGGTGCATGAGGGATCCGTGACGAGCACGAGTCTACCCCGCAAAATCAAATCCTGCATTTAAAAAAATTAAGCAGCGCAAGTTGTTAGTGTTATGCAAAAGTGCAAATAGTATATTGTATTTGCTAATTTGCTGTAATAATAATTGTAGCTTTTGAGATGCGTCCAGATCTACCTGGCACGTAGTCCAGCATCCCGCCATGAGAGCATTTAACATGTAGTCAATTTAAGATAATCAACGCTAATTTAACCAAACTGATTATTCATCAATTGAGCATTTTTATTTTTTATTCTGAACTTTTAATAACTTTTTGAGCATCAAACCAGTTTTCAAAATTCAACGAAACAATTTGAATATATCATGGAGTTTGGGACTCAATGCGAACCCCATTGCCAAACATGATTCGAATTACTTCCAGTCATTGAGTACGGTCCTGGAACAGTAGGTTGATGACCCTCCGATGATGAAGGTTGGGCTTGCCAGTGGCTCTGCTGAGATGATGTGGAATGCGTTGATCGTGGATTTTGGTTTAGCAAATTGTTATGCTGATGTTGTCGAGATGGAATTTCAGGTTGGGAAGATTCTGATGGCGCAGGGCTTGGCTGAGCAGGAGACTCTTTAAAACCTTCGGTCTTCCCTGGTGCCAATGATAGAACGGAACAACGATTGCTGCCACTAGTACTTCCGCTGTTTGAATTCATTGATACACCAACTTGCTGCATGATTGCATTTATGCATCGATTCACGAAATTATTTGCTACTGATGGATCACTAAAAACGATTGCTGGAACGGGTGCATCCATGCGTTGATTAGGACTATTTTCTTGCCTGGATTCTTCTTGACAAACTTGTGAATTCTTTTTCATGGTACGCTTTTGACTCTTTTCTTTTGAGCTAACATTTACCGGTGGCGACTTACTCTTCTCTGAATGCCTTGTATTTTGGTTTACATTTGATGAAGTTGATGTCGGTTGCATGTCTTCCTCATTTCCGGGATTGAGATCTGTAGCCATGTCCGGGTGCTGCGTTTTCATGTGCCGAGATAAGCCCCTTTGTTCTTTATAAATTTTTCCGCAATAGCAGCATTGGGCGGTTTGATTAATCTTTTCTTCGGGTGCCCTACCTCGTGAGCCGTATTTTGAGTAGACCATAGCTCTCTTCAGTTTACTGATTGGCAGTGACTGTTCATCTGATTGGGTCATTATAATATTGCACACTTCGTCAATGGTCTTGGAATTATCCGTTAAGTACATGTGCTTAGCATTTCCAAGTGCAATCTGTCTGTTTGTTCTGCAAAATTTGTATTTAAAACGATGATATTTTATATTGGATTCAGATTTGCTGTTTGACAATTTCAATTTTACCTTTCAACGTCGGGAGGATGGACTGTGTGAAATCCTTCATCATTCCATCCTTTCCTAAGCTTAATGTATTTTCCATCTTTGTGCACAATACTTGCGCTACAATTGCCTTTGCGAAAATCACAGCGAAAGTATGAGCTTCCAGCATCCTGCTTTCCACAGCGTCGTGTGTATGAGTATCGTTTTTTGCAAGCCAGTTTAAAAGTTAGCCGAGATTTTGTATGACTAGTATATTCTATGACCTCCATCTCTTCGGGTGGTTTCTTTTTTCTGACAACTGCAAAGCAATGTACCATTTTCATATTTTAAAAATGCTACGCATATCACTTTGTAATTAAATTTGTCTTTTTTCTTTTATATCTTTACCAAAATGCTTTTCTAGAATGTGATTTCGCATCAAAGTTTCTACATTGACATCCGCACTCGTTACGTCTCTCTCCTCGAAATACATTTTGTAGCACCTCATGCACTCTAACATGCGCCGTTTCTCATGAACTTTTACAAGTATTCCACGTAATTGTAACTGTTCATCCACAATTTGGAACAAGTTTCTACTTTTTCTCGTCCTGTCAGAAACACTTTCTGATTCGTTTTCTTTGGCTGTGGACCTTTCAGTTTCAGTTGGAATGTTGGCTCCATCTTCAATGCTGCTTTCTACATTTTCATTATTGACCTGCTCAATAACTCGCTTGAAAAGCTCATCCTTCCATTTGCTAGCTTTCTCAGAACTCAGGATATTTCCGTATTTAAGCAACCTTTTCCCTTCCGTTCGCACTTTCCTAAAGCGTCTCCTTCTTGATCTACAGAATAATATTATAAAATCTTTCAAAATATGGAAACTTCAAATATTTCATATCATTAGAGCACCCAATTATCACCTTCGTTTTGGTTTGTCAGTCTTTTTGGCTACTTTTGCAAAACCGCTTTCACTCTCTCCACTGGATAAATCGCATTCTTTGTCACTGCGAGATGGATCGGGATCAGAGTAATCTTCGTGGACAAGAGATTCATCTTCAATGTATGGTTCACTGTAGTCCTGTTTTACAAGTGTTCTGAGATTCCTGCTCGTGGAGGAGAAAGTACTCTCTTGACAATCCAGATTTGATTCATCATTCTCTTCATTTCTAAACGATGCATCATTATCGTTGTCACTGAAAGTCTCCATTGGAATATCCTCATCATCCCTAGGTTCTGGTTTGATAAGAATTCGCTCCCCTTTAGGATATCGTATATCTTTTAGCTGCTTTCCGCTACCAGTATTCACTACAAAATACAATATTCCAACCAGTTAATTTTATGCCATGTATAACATATAATCATGCAAACCTTAGTTTTCTTACAGGATAACACTTTCTCTCGAAAGAACTTTACATCTTCCTGTTTTGAGGGCTTTTTACTGAGAAAGTTTCCAATGATTGAATCATCGCCCATTCTAACGGTGCTATGAAGTCGGTTAATGTGACACTGGACATCATCCACAATGCAGCCCAACTCCTGGATTGCTTTGCAAACTGCCTTTTGAAGTTCCAGTAGACTTTCCTCTTTTTCCCTTTGAATGGTCTTGCGTTGCACATACACAACGACCAAGCTAAGGCAGTCTCCGCACACCGTTATACCGTCGCCAAAGGGCAAATTAAGACTATTTCCATTTTCCGTAATGGATTTGTCTCCAGGTTCTAAGGGAAAGCCAAGTTCTGTGCTGAACTTGAGGAAACATTCGCTGGCTTCTTTACTGATAAATCTGCTCCTTTTCTCCTGGAAAGAGTAGCAGCAAATCAAACAAAGATTTTGTTGGCTCATGCTGATTCTGTGATGCACAATATATTCCAATCAAATCCTGCAAGTCCTTTACACTTGACACTGTTGGTCAGGGTCAGAGTGCACAATTCATATTCATATTATATTTGGATGATAATTCGAGATATTAATCTCTTGGAATGTGTCCTTAATGTAGCTTATTGCAGCCATTATGTTGTATGAGGACAAGATACCGGGTTTACGGATCTAATCATTTTTTTTATAAATCCAATAACCGTACAAAGAATTTTCCTTTAACATTTTGACACAATGGGTTTACTTGCTGTTTGACAAGACACGTTCTACTATAGGGTAGCATGGTTGAAACATCAGCACCAACAGCTGCAGCGAAGAGATAGAATCTGGTGAACCACCGTTCGCGTTGTATTTCTAATCTACTGTGTTATGCGGTTCTCATGCAAATCGTAAATTACGCTATAGCTCATGCACCTCACTTTTACAAACCGGAAACCTGACATTCATGAAATTCTTTTCTTTTTTAACATTAACATTACATTAACATCTTTGAAATTTAGAGTAGGTACATAATTTTTATTTAATTTTTGTTATGGAACGTATTACATAAATTGCCTTTATCTCCTTTATCGGCGAATACAGAAAATCGATCATTTATTAAAAAACTGGTCTTATAAAATTTAATTTTCTAAATATTATATGCAAGCTAAAGCTAAATTAATATTTACTAAATCATTGCAAGGCTCCACCTCCAGAACCCCTCTGCTGCTGTCCAAATAATTCCGCAAAAAAGTTAGGCTGTTGATAATTTGTGTTTTCTTGAACACCGAATCTCCCCATTCCACCATAGTTTGCGATTGGATTTAAGATTTCATGACTTGTACTGCTACCACTATGACTGGAGTTTTCTAACGTAGACGCTTGGTACTGCAACGAAGCATTCATGTCTTCTCCAACATGTTCGGATTTTACGCGACTTACAGCACTTCGAGGATTAATTGATTTCTTGCATGTCTTCTCATGTCGATCTTTATTCCGTTTTTGCTTAAATGCTGCTCCGCATTTAGAGCAACTATATGCTCGAACATCAGAATGTATTTCCATGTGCATTTTTAAATTATGATTACTTTTAAACATCTTACCACAAAGCGTACAAGGATAGTCAGGTAATTCTTTGATAGGATGTTGCTTCGCTTTGTGCATTCTTAAGGTCTGCGAGTTTTTGAACGTTTTGTGGCAAACATTACATTCTGCAGTTTTTATTTCCACACTGCGGCAGGAATACTTTAAATGGGTATTTAAGCAAGCGCTATTGTTAAGAAGCAATTTTCCACAGAGGTGACAAGGAACTTTTTCTCGCTCTCCGTGAATTTTTTCGTGAGTTTCAACTTCCTTGACAGATCGAAAGCATTTTCCACAAGTGCCACAAGGAAAAGCTTTAGGTTTATTTTTGTGAGTTATTTTTGATTGAATTGGATCAGTCATTCCTCTTTGAATAGCATCCGCTTTTTCGTCTTCGCTCATATGCAACCATTTGTGGGGTCGAAGGGACTGAGCGTTGCCTAATGGTTTTCCGCAAACGTCACAAATTACTGAAGAAATTAAAAAACCACAAATATGAAATAAATCTTTAAAAGAAAAGTAGGGGTGGAACGAAATTTTTATTTCTATTTGAATTAATACCTGGATCCTCATGTCTTCTCACGTGCTCCTTGTATGACTTGAAGCTTTTGTAACTTGCTGAACACTTTGCACAATTAAATGCATCTAAAACACAAAACAAAGATTTTTCAGTACACTGTAGAAGTTTTTGTGCAAAGTAAAAATTATATTATTATGGATTTTCTCTTGTAAATCTTACTCAGATGCTCTCCCAAAATATGATTGTATATTTTAACGTGTTCTCTCGTCTTGCTAAAATTCTTTGTTAATGATCCCTTAATTATACGGTCGCAGGCAGAGCACTGAAGACATCTTTCAGATTCCAAGCAAATTATTTCAATGTTTTCAAGCATAAGAGACTGCGTTTCACTGATGTAGCGTATTTTGTACTTTTTCAACGGATTTATTCCAAAAGAATTGATGAGATCCTCTTCATTTTTATTAGCATCTTCTGATTGAGGGTTTTCACCGTTACCGCTATCTCCCCCATATCTATGAAGTACAAGGCGTACTACTCGCTGTTTATATGCTGCCAAGTTTGATAAATCAACTTTTTGTGCAGATAACTTTTCCTTTTCTTCTTCCCTGAAAAGAAACAAGAAATTGAAGATCGCAGTTTGTCACAGTAGTGCCAAGTTCGTTTTACCTTATTGCCTATATAGTTCTATTTCAAATTATTTTCTTACATTTTATATTTTTGCATCCAAGGATCTTCATCTGAAAAGTTACTCTCCGCGTCGCTTTGTCCCCCACCCCCATCATAATCTGAATCCTTGTCGTCCCAGGAGTATCTACTACCCTCACTATCACTTGACTTGTGGCGTTTGGCTGCGGAAGAACGCTTCCTCATAGCTGTCGATCTTCTAGGTCTTCCCGACGAGTTGCTCGCTCTTTGTTGAACTACTGGTTTAACATCCGAAATTTCCAGTTCGTTTTCATCAGACTGGTAATTATCCATGTCATTATCGTCTCCAAAGTTAAGGGCACTATCGTCTGCTTCACAATCAAATGGATCAACCTCCACTTTCACCGTAACACCAGGGGTCTCTTCCTCTTCACATTCCATAATTACAATTGGATCAGTCTGTTGCATCACACTTTTCAACTTGACTTTAGGCTTCTTCTTTTCCTCCCGATACAGGTCCTTTGCAACAACCTCCCCACGAATGTCTGTCTGTGTTTTCTTATCAGTTAAATTCTGCAACCGTTTTGCAATCATTTCCCGTTCCTTCCGCACAACTAAATCTTTGCAGACAACTTTGTCGTCAAGTTCCTGACGGAATATTCGAAGGTCTGTCACGGCTAGACAAAATAAAATCAGAACTCCAATAATTTATCTTGAGATTTAAATCATAATACATGTTAAATGGACAAGGTTTTTTATGTAAGTCTTACCGTCAAGAATCCTCTGACGAAATTGGATGGCATCATTTTTTCGATGCGGAGCAACGTTCTCTTCAATGTAACCTTCCAACTTGTCAGCGTCCGACCGTTTGACAACCTCCTCGATAATCTTCATCTTTCCCAAAAACACGCCCATGTGTCCATCCAGCTCCTTCATTAACTCCAGAAGCTGCGTCTGCAGTTCAATAATCTGATTCTCCATCACGCGAGCATTATCTTTGGCATCCACCGCAGCGCAGATACGCTTCAAACAACTCGGGCAAAAGGACAAGTCTCCGTAAGCTAGATTGAGGTCGCCCTTCATGCGAGCCTTCTTTAGTTGCACTTTTGAAGGTCCTCCTTCCGCAACACTTCGTTCCGCTAAAAAGCACTCCAGCTCCTTGCAGAATTTCTTGAAGCGTATTGTGGTCCTCAGGCTACTCGTCTCGTTCTTCTTGTGCTTGTAATTTATACAGCACAGCATGCACAGCTTATCTGGCTCCATTTTGTCTAACCTTTAACCTCTGCCGTTAAAATGGATTCAAAGTTCTGCCGTTACAAAATCCTAGCTCAAAAAATGAGCACGAAATGACAAAATGTTTTTGGACAGTGACAGAAATGTAGAGCAACTCAGCTGTGCCGTGCGTTCATAAACAAACCGCTCACTTGCAATATGCAGCGCATCTGCATACGAATGCATTTTGGATGCAACAATAATGCATGCGACAATGCAATGCATTGAACATTGAACATGGCAGATTTTTTTAGCTTTATGAACGTATTAGCGTTTTTTAGCTTAAAATAATTATCTTTAAGATTAATCATCGGAAGCAGCTTAAGTACACGTAATTTTTTATTCCAACTTAAATGAATGACATTTATGCTCTATTTAGTATATATAGTAAATTGTACATGACCTATGCAGCTAATAATATCATCATTGATGTGTGCCTACATTTACGATTACGACAGCAATGTAGTTATCTTTATAGTCTTTCTTATGTCAATTATCTTAATAGTCTAAATTATCACAATCATTAAAACTAATGAAAAAACAGTAAGTTTTACATCAAAATACAACATTACACAAGGGAATAATACTCCAGTAAACTGACAATGATGAGTAAAAGGAAAGAAGACAGAGACATAAAATGTAACTAGCTCCAATCCAAGTTGACTGACATTAAGTTGGCGAGAATAAGGTTTTGGATAATAGAGTAACATTGTTTTGGTAGTAATGATATACACAGTAGTGTTGACTGCAATGTTATATCAAGGCCGAATATTTTTATGCACTGGCAAAGATCATTTTTGTACAAAACATATAAAACATTTATTTTACCTGGATTCTGGATAAAGCTTACGTAAAAAGTAATATATTCTTTGGTTTGAGGTTTGAAATTGTAAAGTATTTTATCATTATAAAAATTGCAATGGATTATGCAGAGACAAGTATTAAATTAAATGCTGTTTCAGTAAAAGGATTACAGGAAAAGATAATGTCGTCAATGAGTAAAGATACACTTAGATTTTAGAATTACACTTCCTTAATATTAAAACTTTGATTTCAGTTAGCTCTACCATAGTTTTACTTCACTAGAGCTAAAAATGAAAATTTTGCGCTGCTGTCTATAGTTTTGTACGACTTAGTTTAGTGCATTATAATTTAGGAAATTATAAATCTAGCCTCTTCTGAAACATCTTACACGAAAAGTTAAAAGCCTAGTTTAAATTGAGACCAGAAACATTGAAACATAATTGAAGCACACGTACTACTAGTTAGTTGTGTTCTAGTCAACATCTACATATTATGCCTAAGTTTTTTCTCTCCCAAAGTTGTGATTAAAGTTAAGTTAACCGGATTTACTGAGATTTTGTCCGCTTTTCTTTGCGTCCAAAACGATCACATTCACATTACACAGGTAAGTAGGAATACTCCTCGCGAGCAGACAATGGTGGTCGGGTGAATGGGCTTAACCAAGCCACAGAAAATCTGCCAAAAACAGCCTGCAAACTCTTCCATTTGGATTTCTTCGCCCATTTCACTTGCTCTTTCTTTAATTGTTCTATGCCCTATAACGCAAAAGAAAAAATAGTTAACTATTTTTCATTAAAATTGTTAGTAAGGCCAGTTATTGTTCAAAGGTATTGTTCTTACCGTTTCATCGTTCCAAATTGCTTGTAGCTGTGAGCCAAGCATCACTGCGGTAAAGATTGCAAATAAAAGCGCTTCAAATATGAGAAATATTAGAAAAACGACGGTTGCTGGAGGTGTAAACGCAGTACATTCTTTCCAGTCGTGCTGTATGCAGATGATGAAATGGTTGATCCCAAGAAACAATGCATGGACTGATATCAGGGCAATATAAAACTGCAACAAACACAAATTGTCTCATTTACAGTAATTGCATTTTCAAATTCTACCTTTGAAAAATTTCTTGCTTATTCTTACAGTAAAAAGTACAAAGAATTTCTGATTGTTCTCGCCAACGCAATTGTTAACCCATGGGCTATAAATGAACAAAGAATGCAATGTTAATTGCCTAAACTCAAAAGAAATCCTTGGACTTCTATTCTAAATTTTTTATAAAAACTCACCAATGATGGTCCATTTTACGTATACATCTATTTTAAACAAAAAGGTTAATTATCTGTACTGCTTTTATTCAAGCAAAGTGACACAGTAATGTTGAATGTGTAGCAATTTTTAAACTATCTCACCTTTGACAAACAGAACAGTGATGTGCCCTCTCAGGTTTTATGCTACAACACTTTTGACATTTGTAAATAACTTGTCCTTGTCTGAATCCCATTTGTTGTATCATCTCTTTGGTGGCATTTCCGCGAGGCACTGCCCCCTGAAAAAAGCACATTTGCATCAGTTACTAATAAGTATTTACCTAGCTCTCAAACTCACTACTTAAACATAAAAATGCTACATTAAAATCAAACTTACCGGATCAGTAAACATAGTTCTTAAGTGTGAAATTAACGCTAAAAGTGCAAGCGTCTGCCATATAAAGACGTTAATGTTTCTATAAATTGTATACGAACTAGGGAGAAGAATTATACGCATCACAACAAATTCCGCATACAGTACTAAAAACCACGTGAACATTGCGCAAATGATCCCACAAATATCCTGCAAAATTAAGTAAGAAACGTGTCTTCATTACGTGCAAATATGTTAGAAATCTCATGTTAATTTATTAAGTAATCAACATTACCCTGACACACCAAAGTTTATTGTTACAACACTTGTTGTGAGCATCTCTACCCCGTGGAAGGTTAACAGTGTGGTGGTGAGAGGAGGAGGGATAATCATACGAATCCCGTTCATCTTCGCTGCTACTGTCACTGATTGCAATGGGATTTAACAGTGGCTGGTGCTGATGCTGAATCTCGTAACCGCTATGAATCCCACTTCCACCTCCACTACCACTATTAACGTTCACACCAGCCATGCTTCTAAATACAATTTAGTAAAAAATGGTGTGTTAATGCAAGGTGCATATTATTTAAGCCTACTATTCTTCTAACTACATTAATTTTACAAATAAACTTGTTAAGAGAAACTTGCTACAAACTTACATTGGAATTCGTTTAGTTGGAGTTAGCATTTCATGGTAAGTTTGATCGTAATCCATTTCAGGCCATGGACTGCTGCCTTCTTGCAAAAGGGTGGCGATTTCGCGATCGTGTTCACTGACACGGTTCCGTTGCAGCTTCAGCGTAAGGCAGAAATCTTTCCTTTCAATTTTCAGATCCCTTAAGTCCTCGTCAACTCCTTTCGTCTTTCAATTTTGGACAAGTTTCCCATCATGACGGACTCTACACAAAGACAGTACAAAAAGAATCCTTACAAGCTCATGTAAGTAAAAGTTGGAGTGGTAATCCAATTAAGATTTTTGTGCCCACCATAAGGCGCAACATCTTTATCAACGCTTACACATATCTGCATGCAAACTGCCTACGACAAAGACGAATTACGCTTGAACATTAAAGTTTCCAAGAATTTTACTTTGTGCTTGTATTTAAAATTCAGCGAGGACGGTCCACACTACTACTGGTCCACTTAACACTTTAATCATTTTGTACAGTTAGCTACACTTGTTGAAAGTGATTTACTCTACGAAATCGGCTGCTCAAAGTAGTGACGTCATCAGTCGGGGATTTGGGAGTTAATTGTATGAAAAGTTAATTTAAAATTGGAACTTGCACTTGGTTTGACAGTTTGTTTTGTGGCATCACAGTAGCATATGATTTGGAAGGAGGTAAATAGAGATGGTCCGACTCAAATACCATGTTTTGCATCGTACCATGATGACGAATGGATCTTCTATGTATTTGCACGTAAATCCACTATCCGCTGGGATGTTTTTCATGTAAGCCGACAAAGCAGACGCTTCAAGTTAGTCGATAACCTGACACTTTGCAGTAATTTGTACTGAAGCATGTTTTAATATTTGAAAGTTTTATGCGGAGATTTTAGTTTTATAACAATTTTTATTACAGTTTTACAAGCATATTAATCTGGAATTCAAAGCTAATTAACTAAGTATACAATGAAAATTTCCGAAACTATAAACATGATAAGCTATTTTCCATTTTTATATAGACAGGCAGGGATTTTAAAGTTTATAGTGTTTAACGCACACGTATTAATCATTTATCAATAAATAGCTTCAAATAAATTGTTTTGAATATTCACAAAGACTATCATCGCTATCATACGTCGTTAAAAATTAGGTAGTAAACACGATTTGCAATAAAATATTAGTCATCCCCAACTGAGTTAGCGGTGGCGTTTGCTGGAGGTGATGCTGCCGCTGCTGCTGTAGCTCGGGCAAGTGCACTGGCCGCCTGTGCACTTGCAGTGATAGTCTTCTTTTGAGAAAGTGTAATTTTGTCTCCAAGACTGAGAGCCATTGCCTGTTAATGAATAAAAATTGTAATTGCAAATGATAACCTTTGGTATTATTACATTTTGAATTCAGAAATTGTTTGTTTAGAAGCATACCTGGCTTTTAGCACGGATTCGGATATGTCCAGTAACAGGAGCGTTGGGTGTGTCGACGGGTTTCTCAATGCTGAGGTTGGCTAAGGCATCTTCTCCGAAAATAGATTTGGCATATAACGTTGCTGCCATGAATCCACAGTCGCCCATTAAGGCCTAAATAGACAAGCAATATCAAGTTAACAAAACCAAAACTAATGCCTGTATTCATTTTACTCTTTATGTGCAAAGTTTATAAGCCTCACCTTCTCAGGAGTAAGACACAACATGTTTGTAGACTTGATAAGATACTGAAGATATTCATGCAAGTCACTAATTCCTGTGCAGACTCCAACCTTGTTTTCCCACTCAAATTCCGCCCACATTTGTCTGAATTCTGCATCAGTGCAGGTGGCAGGTAAGATGTAATCCATTATGTCAATTCGAATCTCATTCATCATGATCACATTCCGATCGGATGTTGCACCACCAACATCATATACTGCAAACGAATAAAATAAAAATCAATCAAAGAATGTATGCAAATGCATGAATAAAATTTGAAAGTAAACTCACCGATATTTCCAAAAATGAGAGCATTTTCGGTGGAAGTAACTTTAATACTTGCTCTGATATTTGAGAAATCAGATGGGCCCAAAATAATAGGCTGTGGTCGTTCAACCAATTTCAGCTCTCCACGGGTAGCCAACTCCAAAGTACAATTTTGCAAGGTGTCGGCTAAAAAATCATTTTTACATTTTAATTTGTTGCACTGAATGTTTGCCAACTTTTGAAAAAGGTTAATATATACTAATGTACTTGTTTGATTGACAAGTAGGACATCCAAAACAATGTCAAACTGGTTCACATTAATGTACGCTTCAGCGTAAACTGGGTCCGAGAATCCAGTGAGCTGGGTAACTTTGCTCAGCTTTGAGGATGAGAACTGTTGACATATAACATAAATCAATTAAAACTTAATCAAGTTATCAAAAATAAACTCAAGTAAAATTTATCATTTTAATACTCACATCCGTATCATCTCGCTTTGTGTTAAGACCACCAACGGCTTGACTCAAGCTAGTCTCGAACACGTCATCGCCGTTTATCATGTCGTTCTTTGAAATCAACTGTTCGAACAAAATTGGATCATCAGGTTGAACAACCACATCCTTCTTCTTTTTGGTTTTAGTGTTCGCTGCTTCATATTCAGCTTGTTCGGCCAACATAAGTCCCAATGCCTTGCGACAATCCTCCGTGAAGATATTGCTAACTCGTTCATTATATTCACCCAAAACACGAATGCAAAGCTGAACTCTGTCAATGTCATCCGCAGTAATTGCTTTGGTAGGCAATCCAGAGGTTCCGTACCTCAGAATGGAAGCCATAATGTACAGAGCCTCTGCAACTATTTTGTTCTTGTCTGCAGGGGGCACAGATCCATTCAGAACCATTAGTCGCCGAACCATTTTAGTTAGCGACGCTGACAACGCAGCGCCAACAAAGAAATCTCCCTCCATGAGGAATTTTCTTAGAGATGGAATGTCATCCTCCTAAAATTTATTTATTTAAATAATGATTATAAAGCCAATTCAATATTCCAACTAATAATTTACGCAATTTAATACCTTTTTCTTGGTTTGTGTCATCGAGAAAGCCGATTGAGTGGCGTATGTACCATCTGACGTAACAAGTCTAGCAGACGCCCCGGCAGACTTTTCTTGTGGCTTTGCATCAGGCTTGTCCTTATCCTTGTTCTCTTCTTCGTTTCCAGCAGCTTTTCTCAATTCGGAATCCGTAAGTGGAAGCTGTCGAAAATAAGCAATTGAGAAAATTATTACTCACTTACAAAAACGTGCCAACACTTTCTTTAATTCAAAAAATGTTACCTCAGCTAGGCAGGTTTTAATTTGAGACAAGACATTTTCAATGTCTTGTTTTGAAGACGCAAACTCGCATAAAATCCAAATCGCTGACCTTAGCACCTTGGAGGCCTTAATCTGTGGGAAAATCTCCAGTAGTTTTTCGACAATGATTGTAGTTAAATTGGGAAACTTTTGAATAGCTTCCCGCATGAATACAAGAACATCGGATGCAGCCAGTTCATTCGTGTCAGATAGGAATTCGGTAAGAACAGGAATAATACTTGGAGCGACATCCGGGAACTGTAAAGAGAACAGTTCAGTTTAGTAAATGAACCAACATTTTTCTGCTTAAAATATTATGTTTTACAAGTGACTAACCTTTACGCAGCACTGATGTAAAGTTCGTACAAGCAACTGGCGATACTTTCCAGTGTCATCATGCTCGACTGAATTGTGAGTTCGTCCAACTTCTTTTCGTAAATAAATTACAGCTTCGGTAACTGTCCTTGAAGTTAGCAGCTCCAGCGCTAGATTAAGCGTCTTCCTCCTAACCTCCAAGTCTGGAGAACCTAAAATCCTGAGAATGTCCATGACCAAGTCCTCAAGTACTCTATCATTGCTGGCGGTCTCTCTTAGTCCTGCCAATCGCTCAAGTACGATAAGTTTGACATTATTGTCGCTTTCTTTAACGATTATCTCAATGTAGCACGTAGCTGCAGCCTGTAAAAAGTAAAATGTTATTAATAAAACCCGGAGATGTTTAAGTAATGTTGTCGCAAATAATGATGTAATGTTTCAAAGCATACCTTAACGGCTGACGGGGCTGTTGACAGTGTTACTAACGTCCCAGCAGCTTCATATCTTACCGCTGAACTATTAGAATTCAGGAGGTTGTATATGCATCGAATGAATCTAGTACGTTCACTAGGACTGTTATGACACACCTGAAACAATTCATCATAATAAAACTAGTTGTTTCACTACTTGAACTTTCATTACAAACACAGCTCAATTCAATAAGAATACCGACCTTATAAATAAGCTCTACGATTACAAGCTGTAAAATATCCCCAAAGTTTCCAATCTGATCAAGGCAAGACGAAAGGTAGTCCAACGCCCTTTTCTGATCAACCTGTAGTAACATCAAAAAGGCATTTCTCCTTGTGGCCATATCCTGTTCTACTTCCAATAGGGTTGCTACTATTTCAGGGGCATCAGGAATCAGAAAATCAAAATTCCTAGAATAACACAAAACAAACAAGCAAATGTAAGATTTGTTAGCTTTATGTACTACGTTAAAGATTAAGTCAGACATGTACACTACAACGTTAACTTACTTGTAAATTGTAAAAATAGCCAAAACTGCATTTCGTCGGACATATGCATGACGATGCTCCAAGCACGCTCTAATGGCTGGCATCAAAGGTTCCAGCAATTCTGGCTCCCTAAGTTTACAAAGGAACCTAAGAGTTGATCCTCGGATGAACTCATTGGGATGCTGAAGATCCTTACGGTACGCATCACACACAAGGATCATCTCATGCAATAACTTTCCATCTGGAGTCGTTTTGGGTACAATTTCCCAAAAAATTAGCAGCAACTTCTTAATAGTGTGATCCTAACAGAAAGTAAAACATGCTCTACAAACATTCCAACACAGATAAAGAATATTTTCCATTATATCAAAACATTTTACATACTTGTAAAGGCAACAAGAACCTAATGATGGTCATCAGCAAGTTGGGCAGCTTCTCCCCATTCAAAATGAGAAAAATCACTTTCTTCAGTGCTTCAGTTTTCACCTTAATGTCGCCCTTTTCTAAAAATACCACAAAATCAACCAAAAATGACTTATAGTTTACTCCAAATCCCACTATTACCTTAACCTTCCCTTCCACTATACTTACCCAAATCACTCCTCAACTGCATTTCACTTGGCTGCTCAATATCCGTCGGAAAGTTGATCAGAGTATAGCAGGGGGGCTCCCCAGTGCTGACACTCGGCCCCGGAATCGCCCGTTCCTTCATGGCTCCTAATTAACTAAATATAAGCCACAACAAAACAATTAGCCAAAATACAACCAGCTGAGTGAGACCCCTAACTTTTGACAACTTTCACACCTAAAATACCTCCAAACACCCATTAAATCCCTTATTTTTAGTAAATTAATCAATATTCCACTTACCGATAGTTTCAAAACGGAAATTAAAATTAAAATGGATCAATTTCTTCTTGGACAAGCTGTGCTGACTTCCGTCTGTCACTCAACTACCCACACCTGTCATACAAAATGTACGTGGATCTCTAAAGAAAATGGGGTTTAGGCTAACACGTAAGCTGACTAAACAGTAGATGTGCCGGCAGTGCGCAAGCTAGCCGACTGTACAGCTGCAAATTAGCAGCTAAACTGTGTCGGAATAGAGACAGCTTCCACGTGTAAACAAACGAAAGGAAAGAGAGAGTGAGCTGTTCCGGAACTCTGTCCGGCTGTCAGATGATTTGTGTTTGGCTTTTCAGCCTGGTCCCTTTCTTTTCAGTTTTCCACAAGCCGTATTCACTGATTGACTCAATTTAATTTGTAGGTAAGTTAACTAACCCATAATTAACGGTCAACCATATTTATTTAAAGGGAAGCTTTGGTAAGCTATAAGTATAGTGTAAAAAGTGACAAAGGTTGCTGAAATGGTGGAGTAATAATTTATGAGGGTATTGTCTTTTGTGAATTTAATGGCAAGTGTTAACTGTTCTGAAGGTTTATTTTCTGTTTAGGTGAATTGATCTCATTCTCATTCCCGTAACCCATCGACCGACGCCTAATTTTAATTGCCCACTGCCAAGCACGGCGGACTCGGACCGATATTAACCTCCTTGGACTTGGACGTAGGACCATTTGTAAGAATTGTACGGGATTCCGTGCAGCAGCTTTTATAGGCATAAGTTGATTTCTGACCAAATTAGAGTTTCCATAATGGCTGTAATGGTAAGATGTACTGCTACTTTATCCCAACCAATGCAATGTGAAAATGTTTTAAAGGTTTGTTAAAATATGTTTTGACTTGCTTGTTTTTAGACCCAGAAAAAAGGGAAGGAGGGGACAAAAGGTGCCAAGCAAATTGTAGAAGAGAACTCTACAACGTTGCAGTTTTATAGAAACATGATATTTGGGACCCTTGTAACCTATATTGCCTTGAAGTTTTTATTTAGCAACGGTTTTACCAACTGGGATATTGTAAGTGACATTGTGTTACAATAGTTAGGGGCATTGTGTTTGCATTCATTATGTAGTTTAAAACTAAAATTCATGTAATTGGTTTTTGTGTAGTTTTTTGTGTTTTTGGGAATATTTGTGAACTCGGCTTGCCTGTACTTCATGATGTTTATGGCGAGAGCCATTTACTCTGAAGCTGGAGGGCTGGTGGACAGCGGGGTAGATTTAAATATGGAGAATGGTTTAGCAGAGTATGAGAAAATATCCATAAAAAACACAATTGTGTCGTGTTGTCTTATATTTTACTAATGGATATAATTAATCCGTACAGGCATGTTAAAGACGTCATCATTTTGACTTCCGGATGTCAAGTTTTGTCATTCTTCACAAGTTACTTTTGGCTGCTCTGGCTTCTGGTAAACGAATGTTTAATTAAACAATGTGGAACTGAGTAATCGGTTGTATACTTGGTACTCACATCAAAATGTGACTGATTCCTGCAGGTACCTTTGAAAGCTTGCTATTATGTGTGGACTAAATTGGTCGCGCCGTGGATATTTGCTCCAGCGCCAGAACCTACCCCTGCAGACGAAAAGAAGCAACGAAAAATGGAACGTAGAATGAGGAGATGATAAATTAGATAAAATGGTTTTAAAATGATTTTGGTAAAGACATCCAATCCAATCCCAAGCATAATTCATAGGATATTATGATAAATACTTATTATGCATTTAATAATTTGGTAAAGTTTTATATCATCATCTCTTCAACCAAACACATCGTTTTCCCACATTTATTTCCGTTCCATCCTTATTACTTAAATAAGCTAAGCTAGATAATGTAAGTATTATAATATAACAGTGTCCTTCTGTATGGCAATAAAGGAGCTATATTTATTCTAAATACAAGTTGACTACTATTGCTGCATCTTAAAATTAAGTACGCATTAGAACAAGTCAAGGCATTTGTAATTGGCACAGAGCAATTCTAGCCAAAAATGGCACATAGCACAAGCAAATTCCTTACCAATATATTTTCTTTCCCAAAAGTTTAATTGGGGCAACCTGCGAAACTTTCACCTTCAACGTGTGGGTAACACGTTAGTTTTAGTGGCATTATTTAACCAAACCTCATCTTGCATCTCTAAGGTTTGCAAGAAACCTTCGATTTCTGCATTACACGTAGACTATCATCTAGCATTTAATTTGCAAAGCAATAATTTGTAATGATTTATTATGTCAACCACTGACTAAAGTATTGAACACTGGGCACTCGATTCGTGCATAATGCAGATGACGTAATGTATGCAGTCCTCCCACATTCATTACATAACTACGTGTGCATTTTTCCTGAACTAACCAACCCTCGAATCCATGACGCATGCTTACAGGAATAAGTACCTCTTCTTTAGCTACCGTTGTGGTATTCTATATCAAAACGGAAATTTTAGAAACAAAAGCGCTATTTTATCAGGCCATTGTCAATAATGCCCCACACGCCAGACAGTTAGCCACCTTGGCTGGGTAAAACGAAGCATTTTGAAGCATTACTACCTAAAACCTTCTTCGTAATATCTTGTATGCATTGGTAATTCCCCTGTAAAGAAGTGGCCACCCTGCCAAAAAACCTGATATAAAGGCATATCAACACACAATTTTAATCTGCTTTACCTTGTGTCAAATAATTTAAGCATTCAGGAAAATCATCATTTTTATCCTTGTACCCATTCATGATCGACTCTACATAACCGCCAGATTTGCTACTATACTAGCGTTTCTAGCGTCATCCCGCTATGAAGATGATGATCTTGCTTGGCTTATTATAATGCGCGCAACGGCAGCAATAATGGCACTACTGCACTGCAGTTGCTTCGATAACTTATGCCACTTCTTTGTAACGGCAGACTGACAAACGTGTTTTTGGTTTGGTACACGTTTATTAGATTATGACTGTTTGTTCAAACGATAACATGATTGTATTGAATCTTGTGACTTTTAGTCATGTTGGTCCTTCCAATACCAATTAAGTTTACTCTATGCATATGGTCGTTTGCAGCAGTTGGTACTAGTGAATTGTGTCTGAATTCGAATCGATCAATTAATTACTATTATGTACACACTGTCATCATTTTATATTCATCATCATCAACATAACATCTACTATGCAGTCAAAAGTGTCATCATTTGTCACATTGTCGTTATCACTGCCACAGTAAAAGTTGTTGTAAAATCTGACAAAAAACGGAAGGAGGAATAGGAGGATGCATACCATTTTCATTTAATTAAACCGATTTAGTACGTTCAAGCAAAACCTATGATGAATCTATACATTAATTCATGTTCCATTCGTAACGGTACAAATATCTTTATGCTTTAATTTTCATGCTGAAAGTGTATCATCAATGCTACACTGTTGAATTTCATTGAATTAGTGAAGCATTGAAATAGATGCTAGCCTTAGTGCAACAAAGCATAATGCCACTGCTTCATCTCAGCTTAGCCGAAGAAGACTGTTGAAAGAAGACATTCTGCTTCACAGTGACCACTGGTCAACGCTGGTGCTGGTAATTTTACACTTTTTTGGATATACATACTACAACGTAGGGTCAAATAGCAAGCCAGTTGGTTAGCCATTTTTGATAAGCTGGTATTTTTTGCTGTGACTATGACATACTGACAATGACCATCAGGTTCTATGAAATGAGATCTTTGCCAAGCAAAAAACCAAGATCATCATGAGTAACTGCCGTGTTATATTGATTGTTGCTTCCTCCAATATGTTTAATGTTTGCACACAAAAAATCTTATCATGCGCGTTTAGTTGCACCTTTAGCATCAAATCCAAAACCGCATGGTTGTTTAATGTCCAAACTTCTAATAATCGTAATACGTACTTTTAGAGGTCTTCTTTATGCTTCCATTACCGTATTAACACACATTTCCAAATGTTTCATTATAACTGGCCAACTTTTGCTGTTCGTTTTATCTTGAACTGTTTTTTAATCAGGTACACGTATATTTTAGAAGTAGTACAGTCATCGTCACGAGATCTAGGATAGTCGCGTGGACATGTTAGAACCGTCGCGGCAATTATTATTGGAGCCTTAGACCAAAGATTTTTCGATATTACTATGAGCCTATGAGTAGAAGCAGGTCTCAGTTGTCATCGAACATTCTCCGCGTTGTGTGGTGTTGGAAATGCTTCCGTTGACCCGTTACCGTTAATAAGCTTTATAATATCTGTGACCGTTACCCAAAGGGGGCTATATTTGCACTTTTTTGCGCGTCAGCACATTTCAGTTTCCTTTGTTATAGGATCTGTTGTCTGTGATCTCTTTTTTTAAATTAAAAAAAGTACAACCAATTTTTACTGCCAAAATGGGTAAAGGCTCACCAACCCCGGAAGACCAGTACCACTATAACGAGGCGGATGTAGGAAGGCTGTACGTATGTGACAAGTACAAGTCAACGCTTACCCCGGAATTAATGAAAATTGCAAAGTCGGAGCTAAGGGAAGAAGAACACACACGGGAACAAGCATTGGAGCAGTTGCGACAATGGATAAGGAAAACAGGATACATTAAGGACTGCCGCTTGGACGCTAACTTCTTGCTGCGCTTTCTTCGCCAGCAGAAATTCAGTGTTCCTTTAGCTCAGGAAACGATTTTAAAGTATATTGTGATGAGACAACAACACCCGCATTGGTTTCATGGAACTAGCATGCATGATCCTATGGTTTTGGATCTTATCAATCGAGGGTAAGAATAATCAGTTTTTGCGTAAAGCATTCAAAACTTTGAATTGATAATTGAAATAGATAATTCAACGTATTTTTTTTCTTTTTAAATCTACAGAGTTGCTTTTCCATTACCAAAGCGTGATAAACAGGGACGCAGAGTACTTTTCACTATTGGAGGTATGAAATGTTTTAGTTTTTCTCTATTTTAGACTTCTGACAAAAATGCATATTGATAAGTGCTGTGCTAGTTAAGTATATCATGGAGGAAATTTGTGAGCGACTGAATTGAGCTAAGTTTGATATCTGAAGTTTAAAAACAGTATAGGCACCTCAGTTCCAAATTGATCTCATAAATCAGAAAGTATGCTTTAAACGAAATTTTTATACAGTGCAATGGAATAGATGGTTTTTGTATGCATTCAAATCATAGTATTTGACAGAGGGACATTAACGACTTCTTTGACAGGCTTAGTTTAAGGAGCAATCATGGAAGCTCCAAAATCTAAAACTCTGTTACACAGTTTGCCATACGTTCAACCGAAACCTACTAGATCAGAATCTCGCTATTTAATCTCGCTAGCTACGGTTCAACCTACTTGAATTTTTGCTAATTCATTTATATTCTCAGTTGATTACATTTCTTGCATTATCATTGCATTTTTTGATACATAGTTGAAAGGATGCTTCCTAAACTGCAATTTAAATTACATACTTAAGAAGTTTTGAAAAATTCGCACATATGACAAATATCTCATAAATTTTTATAGCATGGCCGTGCCCTTTTGAGTCTTTATACAATGAATCATTGATATCTATTATGTCCTTCCTTGCATGTAATAAAAACAATATTACGGCAAAAGCAAAACCAACAAAGCAAACAAAATGATACTATTGACTATGATCCAAAAATGCACACCATATACTAAACTTCAATAGTTGACAGTCATAGGCACGCAAGACATTTTAGGATATTGTTAGATAATTTTGGGAAGCACTGATTGTAATTGTTCAGCAATCAATGTAGAATGTAGGGTGCGAACAAAACTTTTAAATTCAAACTAGTCATACCGTTAGCTATACTCAATATCACGATAACCGATAGCCAATAGAGCCACGCAATACTTTAAATGAATAGACTGAGACCCTAATTTAATTGCTCGGTTGCATATTTTCAATTTGTCGATTGCATTTAAAAGCAGCTTATAGGTAAACAAAATTGTTATTTGCATTTGACAGTGACAAACTCAATGCTGACGCGTTTTATAAAAGCTTACGTGCATCACATCATTTGTAACAACAATAGTGACAAATAGCAGAGCAACGATAACTTTGTAGGTAGTTTATTTTTGTTGATATTTTGATCATGATTGAGTGCAGTTTGCTGTTGACCTTTAAAATTAAATTATGCGTGTACTCTGTCCATTGTATTGACAAGAGTGCACCGCACACTAATAATGCACTGAAGGAAGCGTACGTCGCAGTGGTTAAAAATTTTCAAGTACATTCCTTCAAGATCATAACAATGATTATTATGGAAGGAAAATTACATAACAATGAAGTGTTGAACACTTCCTGGTACACCATTTCTTCCTTTCCTACAAAAAAAAAATCTTACGACACAATCATGCCCTAGACATTCAATTAGAAAAATGAAATAGAAAAAGCCATCTTTCTTAGAATCGGGGCAATATGAAACAATAGCAAATTACAAGTGACATCCTTGAAAATAAACAGAAAAATTGGTTTTTGGCGTGATTAGTGTGATTAGATTTTTTGGTAAGTCTATAGCAAAATTAATGGTTTGCACAATTTTGTAAAAAGAAAAAAAAATGACAAAAAAATAGTCAGGCTAGATAAAAACGTAGATAGAAAAGTGTAGTCGGGAGTGTCGTGGCAGAAAAATTAGTGGGAAGCTCACTTAACCCTGGCATATGTGACCTTTAAAGCTAAAATTGCACTTTATGTGGTAGTAGTGGTGGTGGTAGAGCATAAATAATCATCATAAATTTACGTGATAGAACAAAAAACTGGAAGTCTTTGAAGCTCTAGGTTCTATTAAAGCATAGTCTTCTTGTTCCTTTTATGCTTTTCTTCTTCTTGGTCTACATGATTTCTTTACTTCCATGCAAAGATGTTACTTCCATGTTAGTTCACTTCCATATCATTTACCATCACCGCTGACCGCTGGCCATTTAGCTCATATAAACGCTTAGTTGATCTGTTGATCACTATGTGCCATAGTTTGTGGCTTGTGGAATCTTAGCACAGCACACAAATATCAATTTAATTTTGTCAGCTATCAGTTACTAGTTACTACTACGTTGAAGTTAGTTTCATGGCTTGGTGGTACAAAGTTGCTAGATCAAAAGTTATTGAATACTTTTATGCATAATGAAGTTGTTTCCCTTGTCATGTCGCAAAACCACATTGCTGTACGAATACGATGAAGCGGAGGTGATTGGTGATTCTTCATTGTTAGAGTTCACGCGAATATAATGAATATAATATTTACCCATACTGTGTGTGTTGGTCTCTCCGATAAGCATTTACAATCACTTGACTAACGCTAGCTAAGGTTTTGCATAACAGCAACAGACAAGAAGGGCTGCACCAATTAACGGCAAGACAGAATATTTGGTTATTTACATAATACTTCAGCATACCATTATAGATTCTTTAGAACGATTCTAATGTGAACATGTTTGGTGTGGGATGACAAAAATGGATGATTTGCATGCATGCATAATGTTTTGACTAGCTATAAAATTGCTAAACTTGTAAGGTAACTTCCTTAAACAATCAAAAAGTCACTGGCAATCCCTTCTAGCCCGAAGACCTTGACCCGTTGCATATTGCATAATCACATATTTTTGTAGACACGGAAGTTATATAGAAGACAAACGGCACTTGATATCAATTTCATTCAAATTAAAATAAACATTTTTGCAATGATGTAAAATATGGTATATATTTTGATGAGATGTAATGAAATCGGATAATTAATAGAACAGATTTTCAAAAATATTCTCTTGTTATTTCGAAATTTAGGTGGCATTGATCCCAGTCGTCATACTGCCGAAGGGGTGATGAAAGCCATTATGGTGGCATTTGAATCTTCATTAGAAGACGAGGAAAACCAAATCCGAGGATTCCGTTACATTCTTGACGAAGGGGGTATTACCTTCAACCATCTTATCTTGTGGAACCCCACCGAAATTGGCAAAATTTTTGGTGTGTGTGAGCGCTCTATGCCAATGCGGCACAAGCGTATGGAAGTGGTCAACCTCCCTGGTATATGTACGTACATCTTTGAATTTGCCAAAACACTGATGAGCGCCAAACTCCGGAGTCGTGTTACACTGCATAAAGACTTTAGCGTTCTGAAGCAAACCGTTGACGAGAGCATTCTCCCCAAGGAATACGGTGGAGAGATTGGAATGAAAGAAATGATTGGTAAGAAAAAATAGGAAGACAATTTATATCTACATTTTGTTTGCATGAATTTGAATTTAGCCTTGTTATCTTTCGATTTACAGAAAAGTATAAAGAAGAAATATGGCAAACGCAGCCAAGACTCATGGCATTAGATCGGATGCGGGTTGATGTGGACCTTATGAAGAAAGCCGCAAACGCTCAGTTTTGTACCCCATCCCTGAGTAAAGAGATTTATGGGCTTTCAGGCAGCTTTAAAAGGCTTGAAATAGATTAAGGCTATAGAATAGTACTCGCAACTTTACAGATAACATCAATAACTATGTATTGTTTTTGTTTTTTGTTGTAAATACTGTATAGTATTACTTATTGGGTTGGCTTCCTATTTAAATTCGAAAAAAAAATCTAGAAAGTGTTCATGCGTTCACTTAATGCAAGTTGTTATTTAAGGCATCTCCTTGTATATTTGTAAAAAAAAACTACATGATAACTGCATTAAATATATTTATTCTTGACCATTTTCTAATTATAAGGGTTTATTTTTCGTATTATTTTACAGAGATATACAACGTATGATATAAGAACAGAATTTGTCACTTTCCAGCTACTGTATTTTAATGGCATATTGTAATCTTATTTGACTGCGAATTGGTCACTACAATGGACCGCTATTCATTACCTTACAAATCACTACGAACTCCAAAACCGGGACCGGGTGGTTCTGATTTCAACGAAGTTAAACCACCTGCTGGTTCGCAAGAAAATCTTCCATTTCTGGGGCCAGGCCTAGGTTGCTTACCAGCCTTTAAATCTTCTAAGATCTCCTCCATATCCTGCACTGACAGGTCTTCCTATAATACAACAATCATATTCACAAGAATGAAATTATGAGGCCTTCAAACGAAACATGAACTGATGAAAGGTTCTATATAAAAAACAACTTACGAAATAATCATCGTTAACTTGGATCATGGGAGCATTGACACATGCACCAAGACACTCGACTTCGCCCAGAGTGAAAAGTCCATCCTTTGTTGTTTCTCCAACATTAATATTAAGTTTCTTTTTAATGCAGTTCATTATGCTATCCGAATCCCTCAGCCAGCATGGAGTGGTGGTACAAACCTGAACGTGGTACTTTCCCACCGGGTTCCTATACAAATTCAAATAATATCGTAAACCAAAAGTAAAATCATAAACAGCTCTACCGCCATCAATCCTTCCTACCTTTTAAACATGGTATAGAAAGTAGCCACTTCGTAAACCCTCATGCGTGGAACATTAAGCAATTCTGCAACTTTATGCATGGCGGAAATGGGAAGCCATCCATGTTGACGTTGAGCAAGGTCCAGCAACGGAAGTAACGCTCCACGTTCGTGGCCCTCGGGATAATTGCCAATGATTGCTTGTGCACGCTACAAAAAATTAAATTCAATGACCATATACATTAAATTCATTACGGTAAAACGCTTCATTTTTCTTTACAAAACATAAGAAACAGATTGTAGATACCTTCTTATTTTCTTCGCTGAACTCAAAAGGTGTGTCTGCATTGTTTTCAGGCGTATCTCTATGCTGAAATAAAAGAAAATGCACTTGTTTTAATGTTATTCCCAGTTTGAGTCCGTTTAAAGATACCAAAGTACTCACCACAAATAAAGCGTCCGATTTCTTAGGTGTCGACGTGTGCACAAGCCTTTGGATGCCAGCAACCTGAACATAACAAATAATTAAATTAAAACAAAGCCATTAGTTTAACAAACCTTTTATCCCTGAAATACCAGCTTTTGTATTAACATGACCCATTAAAACGTACCTGCTTTCCGCATTTAGCCAAAGCACTAGAACTCGCGGATGGGGCCGAAAGTGTTTTTAGCAGCGTGGTAGCTCCGTGTCTGAGCATTTTGACAAGTTTTCTTACTTCAATTTACCAGCTTTACCTAGAATACCATAAATATCATGATTAACTTTTCAAAAATTAAAAATGAGCTTGAATCCACAAGCTTTTCACAGAAACCATAAAATGAGCATTTAGGTTCTTGCTTTTGTAAGGAAAGTTACCTCGGCTTCTAATCCGTCCTCTGCACCAAATTTACGCACAATTAAAGTTAATTGTGCCGTTACGGTTAAAACTTTCCACAAAAATGGCAAATTTCCATTCAAAACAGATGATACCACAACTCAGCTGCCGCAAGTTTCTCATGTTCGCCTTCAGAGCATGTAAACAAGGCATGTACAAAATACATCTGCTTGTAAACTTGCATCAAGCAGACCAAAATCTATGCTGCTTTGCAAAAGACGAGGCACGGCTACAGAAAAGTTTTCCAAACGAAGGTCGACAGTCAGACAGAACGCTGGGCTTACATCAGGTTCACGTTTAAAGTTTAATTTTTAATTTGACAGTTAACTAGAAACTAGTTACAAAAATTGCGCAAGCAAAAAGTTTAGTTTGAAGAAGCGTCGGAGTTTTAAGGTAAGTTAGCAAATCTTTTAATAGACAGACAATCGCGTACCTTGAATTGTCTGAAGGAGCTTAATGATTCTTTAATCGGTTTAGCTTATTTTTAATCGGGTTCAGTAAACGTTTTAGTGATGGTACTTAATATGTTCTGAACATCTTTTCTTCAGGCTTTCGTTTCACGGACAATCCATCATTGTCATTGTCTAGTTCTGGACCTCAAGGGCTACCAATTCCCATTTCTGAGTGAGAAGAAAGCAGAAAAGGAGCTTGAAAGGAAGGTTGTAACCGTAAAAGCGATACAAACATAATGAAGGAACTTCAAGAAAATACAGGGAAGAAAGCAAAGAAGACAAGCAAGGCACATATTCCAAGTGAGCTTCGTTCCCGTCCTGAGCTCCACCGCTACTGGAACAATCGTTTCGAGCTGTTCTCCAGGTTCAATGCGGGCATTCAGTTAGACATTGGTAAATTACTAATTTATATAAAATTCAAAAGCTTTCACTTCTTGGTACTTGATAATATTCATGCGCTCGTTTCAATAGAATCCTGGTTTTCCGTCACCCCTGAACTTATTGCAAAACATGTCGCTCAACGTTGTAAGACGGATGGCATTATTCTGGATGCCTTCTGTGGATGTGGAGGGAATACCATACAGTTTGCTAAATACTGCAGTAAAGGTATGCTTATAAAATCTAACTGAAGAGGAACGAACATATCGATAGTTTATGTGGCATTGGCATTAGTTCTAATTACATGGTATGATGACTTATACTTTCAGTTATTGCGGTAGACGTGGATCCCGTGAAAATTGAATATTGTAAAAATAATGCTAGGATTTATGGAGTAGAAGACAAGATCGAATTCATCGTGGGTGACTTCATGGAGCTATCCCAAAGTTTAGCAGCGGATGTCGTCTTTTTGTCGCCACCGTGGGGAGGACCATCTTATGTGGAGTCAGCCGAATTTGATATCGAGACTATGATTCCCATGAATGGAATACATTTGTTTCGTTTGGCTCAAAGCATTTCTCGTAACATTGCTTATTACTTGCCCCGAAACGTCGATAAAGACCAGGTGCGTAATTTTTATTTTGGTCACCATTTTTTTCATTATTCATAAGATAATTTGTAATCTTTTTTCTATTTTTACAGGTGACCATGCTGGCCGGAGAAGGAAATTATGTAGACATTGAACAAAATTTGTATAAAGGCAGAGTTAAGGCAATTACCGCATATTATGGAGACTTAGTGAAAATACCAAAAGAACATCTTGTGTAATGAGTATAGTGTCATTTTTAAGATGTTGCTAAACAAGACTGACTTTAATTAAGTATAATGAATTATATTTACCAAAAGGTCTAAGTATTACTACGGTCAATGTGCAGAGAATTAGAATAGTTTAGACAGATGGATGGATTTTGGAAACATATCCTGTTATTTTTAGATTTAGTTAGTTTATCATAAGCATTTTATTTTTACATTTTAGTTTTATATCTTAACATGATATGCATCAAATGCAAGATTAATAAAACTGTTAACGTACAATAATCAGCTTGCACAATGTCTTTGCTATTTCTTGCATTCAATAATTCTCGTCAGAACTAACCATTAAAATAAGACAGGTGCTTACATTGAATGACGGCTTTGTTAAAGTAAAATTTTATGCTATTTATGATCGAGTTAATCATAATACTTATCGTGCAAATTGTAACCACAATGGTTGATAAAATATTTGAATTTAAAAAAGTTTATAATGAAAATGTTCCACTAGTGATGGCATCGACTATGCATTATGCTTAATTTACAGGCATTAATTATTTGCATATTTTATATTTTATACCATCCCGCATATATTATCATTAAACCTATGCATATGTCCAAAAGCAGATTTCTATTTTCAGCATAAATTCATCTTTCGTTGGTAATTGGATAGCAATATTTAAGTTTTAGTTCGTTTTCGTTTTTATGCAGTGTAAAACAGTATGCAATAGCATTTTAATTGTGCCTTGTGCTAAAGTGACAAGACTGCATCGCCTTCATCAAAGTCGGTCAAACATGCAATGCAAAGCAAAATGATAGATTCGTGTAGAAAGCTTAAAACCAGTTTTCACTGCAGTAATAATATCTAGATCAAGTCCTCAGTTTTATATTTTGCATTGCTCATTCATCAGTGTTAGTTGTTTGTTTGTTTTCTGAGTGATTGTGCTTGAATTGCCTTGTTAAGGGTGCAAGGCAGTCTTTGATTTATTGACCATGTATGATTGAATTATTGAATAAACTTTAAATGACCAACTATACGAGACTGATCTGAAATTATCAGTTTTTGACTAAAACGGTATTCTTTTTTAAAAGCTGAAATGCAAGAAGATTTGGCTTAAGTTTGATTGATGATGGGGCTCAGGTAGCACGAAATGCTTTCTTTTGTTTGTAGTGGTCATATACTGCAATGACCTGTTCAACAGCTCTTCAACTTAATGCAATGTTGTACAAGCAAAGTCTTCTCGTACTTTCTTTTACACTGCCATTACGTGTGTACATAACAGAGTTTTATGGCAGTTAGAATTTAGCTTTGCATGGTGTCAGTTGCAACAATAAAGTTTTGCAGGAGACAAAATGAATTTATTTAAGGCGTTTTTCGTCTTGGCGTGCATTGCATTAAGTGCGTCTGCGCAGATGCAAGAGGGCAAATACAGGATTGAAAACCTCGCAGACGGTTTGGTTAGCAATTAACTTTTTTGTGATATTCAAAATTATACTATCAGTTTACAAATGCACATTCTATAGAAATTAACAATTCTAAATTGAACAAAAATTCAATTCATAGCATATAACAACTGAAGGAGGAAACACTCCCTTTGCTCGGATTGTAGGTGAAAATTGGCAAAATTTTGGAGAGCAAAAGTGGACAGTGGAAAGATCAGGTAATGTGAAGAAGCATCAATTAATTGGATTGATCCAATGCATCATGGAAGCTGTATATAATATTGTATAGTTGAATTCGGGGCATTATGATACTTTCTCGTTCTCGTTCAGGACCAACAAAGGCAAAAGCATATTTCTTGAGCCCCGATAAACATAAGACTAACAATGCTTTGTCATACTTCCGTGATCCGGCTCAAAAGTATCCGATTCCACAAACATGGAGTTTAACTGAAGTCAGGGATGGATATCAAATCCAAAATCAGCGTTCAGGATTATGCCTCATTTCCAGCGGGTATGTGCTTTTAAAAAAACTTTAAAACTGCCAAGATCGTGTCAGTTATCGTATTCTTTACCAAAAAGAAGAGAATTTAGCACGTACATGTTTTTAACTTGATTTGCAGGCGTCGTCGTGAAATTCTGGAAGGTAAATGTGATAAATATCTGCGAGACCGTCACTGGAAATTTACACCAGTTGCTTAAACAGATACTTGCCAATTTTGGTATAACATCATACACATAATTAATTCCGAATATTAAGCATTTGAAACAATAAAACCTTGTTAAAACTTGTAATTAATGTTATCATTAGAGTTATTCATTTTTAATGGTTAAAGAGGCTGAATTTATTTTTAAGAACCCAAGCTTTCGCTAACTTGCCGTTAGCTTTTACGAGAGTACACTGAATAGCAATTTAGCGAAAACCATAATGTGTGAATTGAATGAGAATTACACACAAACATTACATCAATACCTACCATGTCATAGTTCATTCATAATGTTAATAAGGAACATATAATGTTCTTTTTCTTTTTCCAACCTTCATAAAAATATTATTCCCTTTAATTCTGTAAATACGTTCATCATAAAAATTTACAGAGTGCTCACCAAGAAGATTCTACAAAGCATAAAATTCCTTTGAGTCTTTGAATTTATCTATGAATGAATCTTTGAAGAAAACCCTAACTTTGCTATTGCTATATCACGCAGATTCTAAATAGATCTTGGTGCTATTTATAGAGAACAGGAGTGTCTCGTGAGTAGTAATGGAAGAGAAAAACTCTAGCATGCAAACCGTCGTAAAATCATTAGGAAACCCTTTACAATGCTCTACTGTCTACTGTTCCGATTTAATTTCAAGCAACGCTCCTAACTTCCCATTCACCTACACTATATCCTCCCAAGCTACGAATGTTTTCGAACTGACATTATAGACCTACTGCTTGTTTCATACATTTTGTCTTCGGAATTCGGGGCAAGATACTCATTGTAATTTCTAAGAGCAGGAAACTTTGTACTTTCTTATGTATCCAGCTTTTTACTGAGCAATGTTTCAAAGCTTTATAAAATTACGTTTTTCCAGTCTCATTGTATTAGCATTAAAGAGTAAAGAGGATATCGTAGCACATAGTTCATAGTTTAAGTACATTTTGCTCATTTGCCATCGCTTCTTGAATTTAACAAAAATGTTGAGACTCCTTAAGAAGTAAATATGGACTGTTCCGAAAAAGATCTCTTGCGAACTGCACTTCATTATAATACAGTTGATTCCATCAATTCATTCCACATGTTTCAAAACTATTTCCCGTGTAATATGTCTCCTAAGTGGTATTTTGCCGTTTACCCATGTATTTGAATTTGAGAATCCGATCGGATGGAGCTTTCTAAATCCATAGAAGACTGGCTACCTTGTGATTTTCAGTTTCATTTCACCGCATAATACGGAAACGGCACGTTGCTTTCCGGTATCGAAAAATCAGTAATTGAAATAAACTTATTTTTTCTACATAATTTAAATAGCAACATGTTTTTCACCTCGCTGTAAAAATGCATACGTTTTAATAAATTTCACGCATTTATTTCATTAGTTCGGATTCTAATAACCCAAATTATTTAAAAGTGCAAGCTTATATAAAACCTATAATGAAAAATGGGTGACGCACAATTAATTAAGCGTATGCTAAACGGGGATTTTCCTGATGAAAGCAAACCCACCCATAAGGACTTGATTGGTGAAAAGTTTTTCGAAAAAGTGGATGAAAGTGGGGTAGACTTTGAGAAGCTTCTGAAAACATCGGAAAATGATGTGGGAAGAGTTTATCTATTTAAGAAATACTTTGAATGGATTCCATACTGCCAGGATGAGCTCAATTGTAAGACTATGAAAATTTGCTATAAAAGTTGAAATGCTTTTTCTTTAGGTTTAAATAGATAATTTATGAAACTTGTGCATATTTAACTTCTATTTAGTATACAAGAAGAACTCCATTACAGCCTCCAGACTTTTAGAGAAAGGGCGAAAATGTAGATCTGAAAAGAACAACAAAGAAGCTTTGCTCTATTACAATCTCGCAGTAGCCTATGCTCCGCATCCACTCAAGAGTTCCAGCAACAACAATCCTAGTCCCAAAGGGAAAGGAGACAATGATTCCGTAGGACAGTTTTATGAAGCCCTGGCCGAAAGATCCGATCTTCTTTTGACCGTTCGAGGGGGCGAGGAGGCGCTAAGGGATATTGATTTAGCTGTTGATTTACTCAAGGACAAAAAAGGAGAACTAGCAGATACCATGCGAAGTGAGCTAGAGGAAAGAAGGGTCAAATGCCAGAAATTTTTGGATGAAAAACAGAGCTTCATGCTGGAACTGGCTAAAGATAGTTTAGAGGAGCAAGAGAAACGGTCCAAGTACAGAAACCTGCTTCTATTCAAAATCAAGCAGTCCAACCCGCTTATCCCAAGTGCAGAAAGCTTTGTAGATATTCGAGTGGATGAGGTGAAGGGTCGGCAATTGATAGTGACTCGGGACATTCCTCCAGGTCGGTGAAAGCAAGTGCTTTGTCGATATTTCAAAGAATGATTTTTTTATTAAACAATTTTATTTGTGCATTCTTTTAGGAACCACAATGGTTGTGGAAGAACCATACGTAAAAGTGCTGAAAAATTCTTTAAAATGGGATATGAATCATTGCCATTATTGCTATCGGCGAATCAGAGGTGGAGGAGGAATTCCTTGTTCAACCTGCGTATTCGTAAGCTCATGAATTTTCATAGCGATTTCTCGCATGAAAACTTTGTTTGTCATCATTTTTTGTTGGTAATTTATGCTTTCTAGGAAATCTATTGTGCCCAAGAATGTCTTCAGGAAGCCTTGAAACGTTACCACAAATATGAATGCCCGTGCTACCCTTACCTCCACAACAACCGTACTCAGCGACATATTCACATGGCCATAAGAATAATTTGTACGGTAGGACCTCAAGAACTGTACCGCATGTTCAAAATCAAAGATCCCAAACTTTTCAGTCTTGCTGCAAACAAAGGTTGCGTTCTGGGTGCAGATCCAGATACCAAGGTTTACGACTCTTCTTCCTATCTTCCCATTTATCATTTGATATCTCATACCAATCATAATCCCGATGATATGAATAACATCGAGTATTTTACCAACGTGCTCCAAGGCCTAATTTTTGCCAACGCGCTTGAGAAATTTTCTCCTTTTTATGACGAAATCAACTATCTCAATACTCACCCAAAAGAATTCTTCAAGACATTTGTCGCTTCCATGATTTTGCATCACATTGAAAACGTTGCGTACAACTCAATCTCTCTAGACGAGTTGACAGGCTTGGAAGGGATCACTCTTTTGGTCAAGGAACCTACCATTTTGAATGAACGCATCCGTGGAATCCAGTTTCCACAGTATGGCGCAGCCACTTACGCCGTGGCCAGTTTAATTAATCATTCTTGTGAGCCGAACACAAGCAGAGTTCATGATTTGAGAAATGGGCGCATGGCGTTTGTTGCGCTGAAGGGAATCAAGGCTGGAGAAGAGTTGGTTACTTCGTACAGTCGGGTTTTCCTGGCAGATACCCGGGACGAGAGAAGGGAGTATTTGAAAAAGACTTACAATTTCTTTTGTCAGTGCATTGCATGCAGCCAGGACTGGCCACCCTTGCTGCAAATCAATGAAGGATTTCAATTGTCTTGCACCACGTGCTCAAGAAAATTTCGCATGGATGAAAAGCATGGTCCAGCGTATGCAAAGTGCATTCTGGATAAAAAGGGAAAGTGTTTGTCGTGCAAAAAGTCTATGAACATAATTGACGCGCAGGAGCAGTTGGAAGCCAAAATTGAGAGCTTTTTTAAAGCGTATGATTTCATTTTGAAAAATAAACCGTTGGAGGCTATTCGGTTAATTGCACCTTGCATACAACATTTTCAAGATGGGGTGGTTCCGCCTTATAGGAAGTTGTATATGGCACAGGATTTGTTGAAATCGGCCCTAGATTTAATTGTATATTATTCTGAGCCCAAGTAAAAATGGAAAAATTAAATCTTGTCAAATTGTTGTTGATTGTAATATATAGAATTTAGGTGGTTAAACAATAAGAAAACGTGAAGGTTCAGTGTACAGATGAGCTGTCCTAGAGAAAGGTTTAGAATAGATGGAATTAAATAAAACATCAGCAAGTACTAAACTCCAGATTATTTTCTATTCTAAATCTAAGTTCATTTTTATTAAGTATTTTTAGTGTACGCGCCAGTCATTTGTATTATGATATATAACAAATTCGTACACAGCAAGAGCTGCTGTGTTGGATAAAATATTTGTTAAAAGTAACATTGAGAATCATATATAAATCATTGTCTATATTATCTTGTATTTGTATTTCATGTATTCGCATATATAACATTGTTATAATAACTAGTGTATAATATCAATACAATTATGCTTGGGTGTTTGGTAATATAGTATACATTATTTGAAATGTTCAAGTGGTGAAAACTAAGTAAACTAACCCTAAAATAAATTAAGTGTTTTGTGTTGTTTATGCTTTTACGAAAAAATATCTAACAGAGGTCCCTGTTACACTAGTCGGTAATTTTACAGAGCTTTAAAAATAAGACATTAAAATGTAAATACATGGAATCAAATTTAACATTGAATACATCTAACTTAGATGATCTAAGAATAAAATAATTGAGTTGCGAGTTACAGTAAGTAATTTAGTTTAATCATTTATTTCTTCTTTGGCGCTGCCTTCTTCTTTCCCGCAGGAGATGCCTTTGCTTTCGCTGTTTTTGGTTTAGGACTCTTAGGGCTCTTGGGTTTTGCAGCCGCTTTCTTTGGTTTGGCCGCTGCAGGCTTCTTGTCTTTCTTAGGAGACTTGGGCTTTTGTGCTTTGGCCGCAGGTTTGGCGGGTGCGGCAGGTGCTGGTGCTGCAGCCGCAGCAGGACTTGCAGCGGCTGCTGCAGGCTTCTTCTTCGCAGCTTTTGGCTTCGCGGCAGCAGTCTTCTTAGGGCTGGCAGGCTGCAAATTAAAAATTGCATTTCAAAAAACGTATTTAGTGGATTGCGCAGTAAAATATAAAGTTGAAGACAGCTAATGTCACATTTCAAATTACCTTTTTCGCTTTTGGAGCCTTAGGCTTGGCAGCCCCCTCTGCTTTCTTCTTAGGGGAGGCAGCCTTCTTTTTAGCAGGTGAACCGGGAGCTTTGGCTTTCTTGGGCTTCTTCGCAGCGGCTCCAGGGACCTTGGCACCAGACGGAAGCTTGAAAGATCCGTTCGCCCCCTTTCCCTTCACCTGTAGAATGCAAGTAAAAATGTTTCATATAAACATTTCCAATGAAGATATCTTATCATTGTAATAGTGACTAAAACCTTATAACCACACATACCTGAACTAGGCTTCCGTTTCCAACAGCCGTTTTCACGTAACGCTTAATGAATGAACCAATCTTATCACCATCAACCTTGTAATTCTCACCAATGTACTTTTTAATAGCCTTTAATGAGGATCCTCCGCGCTCGGAAAGACCCTTAATCGCAGCAGCCACCATTTCAGCGGTGGGTGGATGATCAGCCGGCTTTGGCTTGGCCCTAGGCTTTGCGGCCTTTGCTGTTGAATAAAAATACAAGGGTTGCATAAAGAAAATGTTTTGCAAAACCTGCTGAATGTATGATGGCATGATAATTGCATTCTTGCAAAACAATTAAAATATAATGACCCTGACAATTATTAGCATATTATTATTGATTTCAAACTGTTCTTACGCTCTTTAGGAGCCGCTGCCTTCTTAGGCGCCTTGGCTTTTCCCTTTCCCTTTGCTCCCTCAGCAGCGGCAGGGGTAGGCTCAGCAGCAGCGGGTGCAGCCGCCGTTTCATTAGCAGTGTCGGCCATTTTGATAATCTTCGAAATCTGTTAACTGCAAAAAATAAAACCAAAATAACAAAACTTTAGTATTTAGTAGGAATTTCACATTGACAATCAGCCTTGACCTCGTGCTTATCAGTTGTATGAAAAAAACTAGTCATTTACAAAAACAGCATATTTTCCGAATTTTCAAAGACAATATGGATAACCTAGCCCCCAATCTGTTTCTGAACTTACGAAACTCCACGTAATTAACTAGTTTCAACACTTGACCTAAAACTAATTATAACCTTTGACCTGATCAACCCCAACCGTTACAAACGCATTACCATAAACCCTTCCCCAAAATGGCCAACAATTACCTAACTGACAACCTTTAATAATCTTTAGAAATCCCTTTAATTAAATGAAACCCCCGCACTAATACTAATTAACATTCCAGTAATTGCGTAATTGTTCACTCACCCTCTCAAATTCCAATTTTAACGAACAATCGGTAGCGAAACGGTTAAAAGTCTGATTGAGATAAACAGAATGTGAGCGGCGAACTGTGTGCAATGTCACGGTTCTGAAATCGGAGTCAAACTGCACCTCAAGTCCCGATTTGCTTTCCTTCTAATTCTCTCTCAGCGAACAACTCTGAAACTTTTCCTGCTCAACTGAAAACGAGAAACACAAGCAACTTGACAGAAAGGAAAAAAGCAAAACCTCACTTTTGGGCTGCTTGCTGCTGCTGCTGTTTGTTTTTTGTTTTCCTATCTGACTTGTACCCGACTCTCGGCAAGATGCGAACTCAACTCGAGCACACTCTCTGTTCCAGCACGCAACTTTCTCACAGCGCAACTTTCGAGTAACTAAACTAAATCAATGATAACTTCAATCGCTTTGAAATTAATGTGCGCGAAAATAATAAAAAACGTTTTTACGACGACAAAAATTCAATGAATTATCTGCAAACATTCACATTCATTTGAGATTATGCTGAAGACGAGGTAGCTGTGTAGATAAAGGTAACTTAATTAAGTTAATTAGGTTGTAATTGTAACCTAACCTAACCAAATTTTGCCTAGTTTTTTAGTAACTGGTTGCGTAATCAGAAAACGAAAAACGTAACTTCAAAAGTTTTACTAACAGCTTGACATTAATAATTAATGATTAATTTCTAAGATTGTAATAATGAAATAACTAAAAAATTGCGTAATTATTGTTGGGCTATACATTATGTTCTTACTTAATACAGTTTTGTACTTGCATTTCCTAAGTATGTATATTAATATCTAAATCTAAAAGGCATTATTTAATCAAGACAGACAAACCAAATCAACAGTCTTGAATTAATTTTTGCTTTAATACTAATACCAAGTATTTTAATTGTACTGATACAATGTAAAAATGTTCAATTATCAATGATATTTGTTAAGATAACGGAATAAGTAGGGTTATAATTTAAATTATATTTATACCTTAAAAACCTAATGCATACTTTGATTTTATGTACGAAAGCAATTTATGGTAGAGTCTGTAATAAACTTTCCTATAAGACTTAACGATATATTTTAGGTCGATTCACTTGCTACACTTTCAGCAAGTTAATTCGGTAACCGTACTGAAGTAACTAAGTTAACTCACATTGCAGTTAAGCAATATTATGCTGGACACAAGTTCTCTTTTTCCCGTAGAATTTGCCCATTCTATCGGCGAGAGTGGAATGGGTACGGACGTAAAAGTAACCAACCTGCTTGTCGCTCTGTTTCATGCAGCTTTGCACGGCTCTCCTGATCATTCTCATGTGTTTCTTTTCCATTTTCTTTAATTAATTTCAACCTCATTTCACTACCCGGAAAAAAGTTATGCACCAATTCGGAACCGCCTATAATTGGCGTTTCTTATGACACCTCTTTCATAAAAATATGACTATCCGTTCAAAAGTTATAAGCAATTACCTCCAACATTAGTACACTTTTTCTCAGTCGCCGGTGGACTTTTTTTGCAATTTCTCAAAATTCCGCGAAAAGTTCCCGGATTTTGTTTGCCAGACCTGTAGGCAAATGTTTCATTGTCAGGATAATCCAAAAACATGCACAGTTATTTAATGGGAAACCACCAAAATAAATGATTTCCTCTAATTAAGTCACACAGATTTTCGCCTGTGGAAATGCCCATTCTAAACTTTGTCATTTAATTGCTCAATAACGGCTGGGTGGAATTTTCTCAAATTTTGCACCCATATCAAGCAAATATCCCTGTTTTTAACGGTACCATCCGTTTTTCAAAATTCCATCAATTAGCTGAATAATCAGGTCAAGACCTAACTACCATGTTGAGGATTGTGAGTTGATTTTCATATCTTTCCTATGCTTTTCATGAAGCATTATCAACATCGTACAGACTTGCTGAACTCCGCTTCGCTTTCAAGCATTTTTTCCTGTCGTCGTTTCGAAGGATGATACCATGGCTGGTGGTGTTCTTCAGAGCGCTTTCAAGCCAACTTGGTTTGCTTGGTGGTGGTACTGATTTTCATGAGAAGAGAACAAGAAGAAAAGCTCTCTTGCCTGAGCTTCCTTTTTTCATTTTTCTTCTTTCTTGTTCCTTTTGCATAAAACTTTTTGGTTTTGCTTTCAAGAATTTTATTAGCTTTGTTTGAGTTTAAGAGGAGGATGATGATGTGAGGAGGAGATGCGATGCATTGATGATTCTCTGGCGAATCGAATGGTGACTGCGATCCGTTGCTATTTCATATTTCCCCTTGTTCAGAACAACTTCTTTCTTCATCCTGTTTTCAATTCACATTTTTTAAGTTCATGAAGAATGTTAATGGTTTAATGTAAGGTACTTTTACCATTGCCACTAGTAGTAGTGGTGGCGCGTTTATGGCTAAATGGGATTGGGGGTGAGATATGGCGGCATAAATGTTGCCATTTTTTCTTTTGTCCTCCTGATCGCCTTCTATTAAAAAATGCTAAACCGCTTTTTTCTCTCGTTGCTCATGTTGGAAATAACTAGGGTTGGAGTTGGAGAGATAACTAGGCCATCGTTGAATTAGCATAAAATTATTAGCATGTTTTTTTCTTGTCAACAGATTAAAATGACTGCAGTTATTTACAAGTAGAAAAAACTCAAGAATTTTCTGGAGAAGAATTAAGTTCTCGTTTCCTGAAATATTCATACAGCTAGTAACATTGCAATTTGTATAATCCACAAGACAAGTACCTGAAAGTTCATATTGTTCCACTTCTCGTACACTTCATGCAAATGAGTTTTTGAAATATGAACTGACAAGCACCAATTAAAACGCTAGATATATTATAATTTTATTGGAACATAAATGTTGCGCCTGTTTAGTAAAGAAGGCAGTTTGTTGGCCACTTAGACATTTCAAACCTATTTAAAGCAACATCTCATCTCAGTAAACGGTCCATATACCACTTCTGGGTTTCATATTTGCACTTGTTAAAGTTTTTGAAACAAAATATTATGCATAAAGCTGAAAAAGCTTTTTGTGTATTATATGAGTGAACTATACAAAAAGCGAAAGTAAAATACGAATATGTATAAGTATTCGATAACCTTCTTTGCGTGGCTCCTTTCAAGCAGTTTTGATCTCATGCAGAATATCATGTTATCACCATTATTGCAAAGTCATCAGAATTTCACCCTTGAAAAAAAATTGCCCCCTGCACCACTTCAAGTACTGTAATCGACAGTTACAAGTTAGAACAGAATTGATACTCTGTTTAAGAAAAAGTCTTTTGTAGACATTTGGAAGCTTTAAAAGAAAAAGAAAAGAAAGAAATCTGCATAATGCAATGTGGCCGGCCGGTCTGGGATTCTCTCTGTCGTTTCTTGTCGCATTGGTTCGGTTGACGACTTGACGAGCTCTACGTACAGATTTTCAAACTGCCATGATTCTGAATCAAACTGTCACTGTAGCTTTGATTTTGTCTACTAAGTAAAAGTAGCAGTTCCTACTTACGATGCAAAATGATGTACTAATTGTGCGTGGATGGAGTAAAACATTTTCATTCTTATTTCTTTCAAGTCCTAATATGAGCCTCTTTTAAATAGCCTGAATAATTAGCAATTTTTAAAAAGTACCTTTAAGTTCAGACAAATTAAACATTTTTCATGATAGTGCTTTTTACTAGACGGGAGTAGATGGTAATAGATACTCACTTCTTTGAGTTTTTTGGTTTGGTTTTCATATTATCAGAATTAAGTCGTCATTTGCATGAACTTTAAATATACGTTGATTTTGTTATGTTATTAGTTATTATTATTTACGATGAGAATTAGTACGAACGCTTATGAGCTGGTTTATAAAAACATTTCATGCATTCACCAAATACTAAATCTCGTTGTATCAAGTAGCCCCATCGACATCAAAAGAAAAATCGAATGCATAGGAAACTTTCAGTTTAAGCAGTATAAATGTTATAACGATTATCATTATATAGTGAAATGCACGCTCAGTTGAGCTGTAATTCATAAACTCCAATTTTATTAATTCAAACTTTTATTGGAAAGTTTTTCAAAGCAAGAGCAAGAGACGACAAATATGGTTGTGAATGAATGGTACAATATGATACGTTGTTGGAATAAAAATGTAAATGACTGCACTACAATTGGAAATGATTAGAGCTTTTACTCGTAAATTTGTAACTGCAGGATTATGTTCTATCATCGTTTAACTGCATAATTCTGCATATTATGTTTTTTAGTTTTTGCAGTGTGTGCATATCCTTCAGCCCTTTTTCCCTATTGATATATTTCCACTGCTAGTTACTTTGGGTAAGGAAGTTTGACTTTTGTTATCTCTATGAAGTTGTAGATTTTGCAGACTATGTCTTCCCATTAACGTTCTCTCTATTTTTGAAAACTGATCAGCTTCTTGTACCACATTGATATGACGCTCTTCTCTTAGTTCTTCTTCAGGAAACTCTGCAGGCGCTTGATGCTTCAGAAAATTAAATCTGGTTCGCCTTTGGATGTAAGTTAAAATTCATTAAATGAAGTTTTGGGTCTTGAGGGTAATTGATAGTTACATTTTTAACCCGCATTAGTACCTTAAAAAGAAATGTATGGGAACCCATGCAATGCAAAATATCATTAGCAAGAAACCAGTAGCTATAGCGTAACCTGGTATTCCCAGCTCCCTATCCCCATACTTATTGCTTGCATTGTGTCCAGGTTGAAATGCTTTGTACACAATCGCTGTGCCCTTTACAGCATCCATGATATACTGGATAATAGAGGCGAACAACATTACGATGATAATACCAGGAGTAGCGTACTTCCAACAGATTAGAATATAGAGGTTTGGCTTTGACCCGGTCATAAGGTGAACGTCATAAGAAATTCTATTGTAATCCAAATTAAGAAAGTTATGTAGCAGTATTCAGAAAAAATGGACTTTTTGAAAACCGATTATTGAACCTTACTTAGCAAGGCCATAGTCCCAGGCGACGGCAATACATTCTAGGAAGGCGATCATGAGCAGTGTCCAGTTTGCTGTCCCTAAGTTTCGTTTATATTTATGTCGATTAAACAAAGCCATAATTTAATTATTCATATGCGAATTTCGTACATTGGTCTAGCAGATCAAATATGTGAATCCCCCAACCAAACGGAAATAGTAACATTGCTACAACCGCACATGACCAGGTAGCAATTGCTGAAATCGGCAATGTAGTTCCATTTTTATAAAATACATAATAAGATGACTTTACTGCAGTAAAAACTCTTTGTCTACTCACTTGTTGCTGTAAAACGTTTCATATGAGTGACATCCTGTATTGCGGCTATAACTCCTATACAAAGGAACAATTCATTGTTACCAACAGGGTTAAGGTAAAATGTGTGATTATCAGAATTTATGCTTGCTTTTCCTTGCCTTCAACAAGTGCAAACCCTGAATCAACACCAAGTGAAATTAGCATGAGAAAGAAGAGCACAGCCCAAAAATTTGCCCCTGGTAAGTGTAAAACGGCTTCTGTGAACGCCTGGAACACAAACCCAGTACCTCCCCCGCTCTGAACAAAAGTCGAGTTGAATACTTTTTTAAGATTTTGTAATGGAATCGTACAAATGTTTCGCGATATTGCTTAGGGCAAGTCTTACTGCTGTCGCTTCTTGACCAATAGAGCAGTTTCTGAACCAAAGCTTCCAAAACGTTTTGAGTATTGTTTTATTCGGTGTTAACAGTTTTTCATCAATGTGTTTGTAGTCAGCACCCATATTTTTTGGTAGATGGTAGTCGTCTTCTTCACCTATTTCTCCATATTGAAATATCATCGATATATTATGAGTCGTAGTGTTTACCTCGTCCCATGCTTTGGCTTTAGTGAAGAAATATATATCTTTTTTATCTTTCCCAGCTTTTGTAATATCGTTGGCTATTTTATCAATAAACAGTGGTGCGATTTCGTTAACACAATCATCATATTTTCGGTGACCAAGTAGCCCTTTTCACGCATAATAAAATATCTTTTTAATTTACCCATATAATACAAGGGTATCATTGATCATTTAATAAATGTTACATGTAAATTACCAATCATGGGGAAAACAACCAAGGCTGCGAAAACGGATGTACAACAATTAATCAGGCTAATTACAATAGCATCCCTGTGACAATTATTTCGAGTTGGGTTGTAGGATGCATACACAACCAAACAACCCTCCGCCAAACCTAATGAATAGAAAATTTGACTGCCCGCCTTCAACCAAGTATTTGCATCGAAAAGCAACAACCACTATGAATTTATGAAAATTAGTCCAGCAAATATTTATCAAAATGAAGGGAAGGGTAAGATTTAAACGAAGAGAATAATAAATTTTTTTGGAGTATTTATAGAGTATTTTGGCGTACTTTTGGCTTCAAAAGCCGGTAAGCTCCAAGCCATGCTTTCCCTGGTTCAATAGCTAAATTACTGATAAAGAAGATAGCCAAAACAAGATAAGGGAACACGGCAGTAACGTACACAGTTGCGCCCACGGATTGCGTCCCTTTTACAAGGATAGCATAAATAGCGGTCCACGATATGAGAAGATATAAGAGCAACCACCCATTGAAATTTCCGGGAGTTTGATAATCTTTAGATACGTCAAGAGTCCGACGAAACCAGTAGTACTTGGTAGATCTGTCACCAGTATGGTTCTAAAGGGACCGATTTAAAATTTGATCAGTACATTATTGGCATCATTATCAATTTGCAAAACGGTATATAACCATGCATTCTTCTGTGTATTCCATATTCTTGGCATACGTTCCGATTTGAGCACAACTTGTCCACGGCAGAGGACTTCGAAAAGACTGTTGTAATTGTAATTATAGTATTTTTTTAAATATGGAAATTGTCATATTTTATCGATTTTAGAATTTAAAAAAGGATTACATCGATAAGGTATGATAAACAGTAGGCGATCAGTGTATTGTAATATAGTGCAACCATGAAGCATATACTGGAAGAAAAATTGATACGAAAAGTTAGTTAGTAATGCATTATGGAAAATCTTTTTAGAAATTACATTTAATATTTTCATATTATTTAGTGTCATATTAAAATTTTCATTACCAGGCGCATGCAACACCAATGCCTCCTAATCTAGGACTTATTTCTGCCCACGCATATACCACCCCTTTCCTTTGTCTTTGACCTACGGCAAGTTCTAGGAAAAACAAGGGAATGCCTACGCATCCCAACATTGTGAAGTAGGGGATGAGATAAACAACTAAAGAAGATAAATAGTCATATAATATCAGAAATAATCAAGCTTCGAAAATGACTAAAATGCTTTTTCATGCAAACTTACGTCCTCCATTTTCACGCACTTGATAAGGAAATCTCTATAAAAGAAATAGTTGGAATTTGTTTTCGGTATGAGAGCGTACAGTTTTCACTTTTCAAACAACAATAATAAAAACGACTTCAATCGAACTTACCCAAATGTTTCCAAATCCCACTAAACAAAAAAATCAATTATCTTGACTCATTTTGTATACGTGTAAAACACTTATCTCATGACTTTTTTTATATATAAATATATGGAGGTGGCGATGAATTCTGACCTGCGTACCCGACAAGTGTCAAAAGATAGGAGATTTTAGATCCCCATTTTTCACGTTCTGGGGCTGGAGGAAGCTCTACATCCCCACCGCCTTCATCATCGTCAATATTTTGAATTGATATGGGTTGCTGCAAAGATTGACATGATAATTACAATAACTAAGTGATTCTTTAACTAAAACCGGTATGCTATAAAGTTTTAATTTACCTCAACTTCGGCATTCGATTCATGGTTAGAAATGGCCGAGTCTTCTGTCGAACTGGCCTGTGTATATCATATATATTTTAGCTGGATGTTAGTAAATTAAATTGGTGCCAAAATTAAAATTGAGGGTAAAGCGGTCATGCTCGTAATTTACCATTTATATATCCTTTAAACTGCTTGAGATTTCACAAAAGCAAGTTTGATAATGTGGTAATAATTTTAATCGACATGAACGATGAGGGTTTGGGTGTGATACAGATCTGCATGTTTTACTTTTTCCCGTTTCACAACAATAGCAAAAGTTCTTTCAATCTAATCCCAGAGTACAGTTAGCATTTTCAACATTTTAATTTACCTCATTAATTTATCTGTATTTTTCTTGCTAAATTATTCAAGTACAGTATCATATTGTTTCGACATCAACCAAACTTGCTTACAGTGAACGGACGAGTCACTATCGCATTTATACGTATTTAGATTGAGTCCATAAACGTCCTTCATCCATGCTTTTGAAGAATTTTTGTAATTTAGCATTTCAATGCAACAGATAGATTTACAGCACGTAAAAATTGTAGGTTCAATAAATGTATGAGTTTTCCCGAAGCTTAATGTTTTGTAACCGGTGAAAGCATATGCATATTTGTCCGGTAGTCCGATCAAAAAAGAATATTCAAGTGTTTATCCGTACTTGTAACATTAATTATGTGTCATTGAATATGCATACATATCTTGAAAGTGGTAGAGTATTAATTTGTAAGCTGAAGTCGAAAATATTCGAAAGAATAAGAAAACTAGCAATTAAATAATCCTGAAAGAAAGCTTGATTTCAGATTTTCAAATATATGGTTTGCTTTCTACATAGTATTCTAATAAAATCGCTGTAGCTGACAAATTAATTAAACAATAATTACTGATGACACGAAAAGCTTTGCACTGGTTTTTATTTCTCTGTGCTGTCAGAGAAAATGTTACAATATTTTTCGTACATCACATTCTCTTACCAATTATGAATGATGGAAGCATATTCTTATAAATACTGATGATAGTTTAAAATTTATCAATTTGTTTGTTTTGTGAGTTATGCGGTATGTATATTAATGCCATTCAATACTTAGTGTTTTTGCACAAAAATCAAGCAAAGAAAATTGTCATTTCTTCTTAGAAATCACCTTTCTTTCATACGAAATCATTTTTTACTTGTACTTCCTCAGGGCGTAAATAGTTTTTTAACATTTTATTTGAACAGGGTTTACATAATATCAATTATATCTGCTCTTTGTTGTGCGCGTTTACTACATTACTTGGTATTCAATCCTTTGACGTCCAAAGACGATCGACTACGCCGCAAACTCACATTATCCCTATATTCCTGCAGGCTCATAAGACTAGTTGATCCCATAATAACTTTCTCGGTGCTAGTAAAATGCTCTTCTTCCTTCTCAACGTTTATGTTTCGCTCTTCGCGAAGTTCTTCCTCTGGGAACTCGGCAGGAGCTTGCTCCTTCAACATACTAAATTTGGTTCTCCTAAAAAAATTTAACAATCTTTCATACCTGATTTTGGATTTTAAATTTAAAAAGTATACTTATTCCAAATCTCTTACCGCAAAATCATTTGAATGGGTACCCATACAATGCAAAAAATCATCAAAAGAAATCCCACTACTATGGCATATGTGGGAAACACTAGTTCCACAATCCCATCTTTGCTGTCTTTATGTTTTGGATTGAAAGCATCATATTTCAAACCGTTGCCTACAACTGCTGTATATACATACTCAATAATGCTTCCAATGAGCATTAGAGCAATGACAGTCGGAGCGACATATTTCCAACAAAGCAACATGTATAAATTCGGTTTTGATCCTGTCATTAGCAAAACGTCATACGCAATCCTTGTTAGAAAGTAAACAGTCTAATAAGTTATTAAACTAAATGAGTATGAAATAATTTCATTGAAATTCTCGTGAACAAACATTGTTCATTTTATCATTACTTTGCAAGGCCGTAATCCCAAGCCACTGCATAGCATTCTAAGAATGCAATCACTAACAAAGTCCAGTTTGCTGTATCTGCGCATGGTCATTCAAAATGGATTAAGCAATCAATTACTTTTGCATATTAGCTTAATTATTATAATAGCTTTCTTTCATTTAAAAGTTTCAAAGACTAGCAACAGGGAGACTAATGCTTACATTGGTCTAAGAGGTCTAAAATGTACATCCCCCATCCAAACGAAAACAGTATTAGAGAGAAGAAAGCGGAAATTGCACAGGAAATCGCTGAAATTAAAGAAGATTACGAATGTAGCAATAAGTGTTGAGCAATTATAATGTTTTGACTTTAAAATATATTTTACTTGTTGCTGTCAACCGTTTGAAATGTACCAATTCTACCAACGCATCAATTAGACCTACAAAAGGAAAGCATTGTAAGCGATTGTAAATTTATTTAAAAGAAAAATCCATTTGTTGTGGCTGACATATCATCTCATCTCTATTTAATTCTTTATCACCTTCTACACTTCCAAATCCGGAATCAAGGCCCAGCGTTAGAAGCATAAAAAAGAACAACACTGACCAAAAGTTGGACCCTTTCAAGTGCAAAACCGCTTCAGTGAACCCCATGAAGACAAATCCAGTGCCACCTCCGCTCTAGGTTATATAAGATTGTAAATAAGGGCCTATATGCAATTAAATTACAACGATAATGAATTCCTGCTTGCAGAAAGCCTTACTGCTGTCGCTTCTTGACCAATGGAGCAATCTCGCAATAAATCCGCAACTTCATCATCTTTTGGTATTGTTTTAAAATCCAAATCCTGTAGCAAAAGTTTATAGTCACCGTTTTTTATGCGATAATCGGCTTTGTCGTCGTCGCTCAATTCTCCATATCGATAAACTACAGATATATTTTTGGCCATTTCGTCTACTTCCTTCCACAGTTTGGCTTTAGTGAAGAAATAAATGTCATATTTATCCTCTGTCCCAGCTTTTAAAAAATCTTCCTTAAATTTTCCAGTAAACAGTTTGGCAGTTTCTTCGATGCACCCATCATATTTTCTGTGTCCAAGAAGCCCTTTCCATTAAAATATTGATCCATCTTTAGTAATGTGTAATTTGGGACAAAAACCTTCTTTTTTAGCATGCTATATCTTAAATATTAAATGTCCAAATAGTTTACCAATCATGGGAAATACAACCAAGGCTGCAAATGCTGAAGTAGCACAATTGATTATGCTTATATAAACCGCATCTTTGTGACAATTGTTTCTAGCTGGATTGTAGGATGCAAATACAACCAGACAACCCTCGGCTAGACCCAATGAAAAGAAAATTTGGCTACCAGCCTTCAACCAAGTAACTGGATTGTAGATGAATTTCCACTATGAGTCATAGTGAGATTTTAGGCAACAAACTTATCGGTTAAAAGAAGATTGAAAGAGGTCGATAAGCTATGACGTACGTACATTGGGCTTTACTAGCCGGTAAGCTCCAAGCCAGCCTTTAGCAGGTTCAATGATTAAATTACTGATGAAAAATATGATCAAAACTACATAAGGGAATACAGCAGTAAAGTATACAGCCGCGCCTACTGATTCGGTTCCTTTGATGAGGATAGCATAGATAACCGCCCATGATATCCCAATATACATGAATAGCCACCAACTGAAATTTCCGGCTGTTTGATAGTCTGGCGATACATCAAGGGTACGCCGAAACCAGTAGTATTTGGTTGCTCTGTCGCCAACTGGACCCTGCATGAACCTATTTATCACTCATTGCTTTCTCCAAGTACGCTTTCAAAATCATAACTAACCTGGCATTCTCGGGTGTAGTCCATATTATCTGCATACTTTCCTATTTGAGCGCAACTTGTCCATGGCAGAGGATTTCGAAAAGACTAGAATCAATCATATTTCAAAACAAAAATTGAAATTGCCGTATATTCTTGTTATTGTTTTTTATAGGTTTACATACGTCGAAAAGATATGATAAGCAGTAGGCAATCAATGTATTGTAGTACAATCCAACCATGAAACATATCCTTAAAATAAAAATTTTATTGTAAATCCTTTCTCAAACTCAGGTTTTTTAAAATTAAAAATCGTTTTCATTATTACCAAGCGCAAGCAATACCGATACCTCCTAATCGAGGACTCACTTCTGCCCACGCATATACTACTCCCTTTCTACGTCTTTGGCCAACGGCAAGTTCAAGGAAAAATATTGGAATTCCGATAATTGCCAGCATTGTAAAGTATGGAATGAGATAAACAACTAAGAAAGAGAAAATTCTCTTGATTATCACGTACTCGTGAAGGTTTTATAACATGCGAAAGTTTAAAAGTACTACTCTAAGAGTTAGACTTACGGCCTCCATTTTCACGTACTTGATATGGAAATCTCTACATAAAATATCGGTGTCTGTTAATTGTGTTTAACTTACAACCAGATTTAAATAACTCAATTCCAATAAACTTACCCAAATGTTTCCAAACCCGACTATAAAACGTTGGAAAGAAAATTAGTGGGGCTCATTACAACATTCTATTCTTTCATTTTTAGTAATATGGGTGAGTTTACTAATTCTGACCTGCGTACCCAACAAGTGTCAAAAGATAAGAGAGTTTAGATCCCCATTTTTCACGTTCCGGTGCTGGAGGAGCTTCCCCTTTTTCCACACCTTCATCGTCATCAAGGTTCTGAATTTGTATGGTTCCCTACAAATATTTATTATGCATTGACTGTTAGCACGTAGTACGTAGCTGGTTTTTTGTACAATACTAGGAATAACGTGAATAACATGATATCACCAAGAAAAGAAATTTACCTCATCTTGTGGATTATCAGGGAGAATTTCTTCTTTTATATTGGCCTATACAAATTAGCATATATTTTTTTTATGATTTGGTGTGAAGAAAATTAAACTACCTTTTACAAAAAGGGAGAGCATATTATATAATTTAAAGTTATTTACGGTGACTAGGTATTTAGGCAAGTATTATTATCGGAATATACCATTATTGTAGACTGTAGGCACAAATGAATTGGGTTTCACAAAGACAAAAATGGTTGAACAAATGGGAAACGGTCAAAATTGCCTGACGCCTGCATATTCTGTACCTCCTTATGCTTATAGGTTAAAAAACAAATGTTGAATCCCGTAAACTTTACTCAAAGTCCCTCCCTATAGGATCGTCAGGTATTTGCTGGCTTCTGCCCACTTAGTTTGATTAGATATAGCGCAATTGCCACTTCCTGGCAATTCCTTGGAGATCTGCACACTATAAAGCTTTCAGTTTTGTGTGATAGGATGACAGGATGGAATACATGGATATTTTCTTCTTGTAAACTGAAACATTTTTTGAAGCAATTTGTTTCCAAAACTGGTAAAATTTTGCATGTGATTGTGATGCATGTTGCTGTTAGTCAATTTAGCTTTTCTAAAATTATTGCATAAATCCGTCTTCAAGTTTATATTTTAGATTTTTTAGATTTTATTGCAATAAAATACTCTGTACAAATCATTATTATAAATATACTCTACCTATAACCTACATATTTTTTATAAAGAAAGAGTCCTCCGCAAATAAATCATGAGAAAGTATTTTTTCTGAAAATGTTTGCAAATCCTTTGTCAGCAAATTATTATCTTCAGTCGCATCAGAGTTCTTACTTTCGGGCTGTTCCTTTAAATTTTCTAATTTAAGCAAAACTTGTTTGCGAATTCCTATCAGGCTCTCCTTATGCTCTTGGTCCAAAGATTGTGTCAGCTTCCATCTGCATTAGCAAAATTAAAGCAATTTAGATTTAAGCAGTTATCAATTGTTCTAATTTTTAATGCATATGATACATCACTTGGCATTTCGCACATTTTTGTAAAGTTCTTACTCAATTAGACCGATGATTTGGCCTAGTTTTAATGCATGTTTAAATGACAATGAGATAGCTTGTTCAAATGACTTTTGTCTGCCCTTCTCGCGTCCTTCGTTTTTGCCATCCCGGTAACCTTGCTGAAAGATCAAATATAAGATAAAACCGCGGTTTGTATACACGGTTAAATTGAACATACTGAACAAATTAGATGATCTCATCATAACGTTCAAACTACCTTAGAAAGATCTCTATTCATTTTCTGCCACTCTCGCTCACCCATAGTGAAAGCATCATCTTCATCACCAGACTCCATGGTTGTGGTTATACCAAGATCAAAACTGTCCCAATTATCTGAAAAGATCATAATAGTTCCGTTAATTTAAAAAAATGATTCAGTAAAATTACTAGATTTATTTCGGACATGTACACAAGATTTTCATTATGTTTGTTTCATAACACCCCATTTATGAAATGTTATCATACTAATGCGGCCTTTGACTCAAGGAAAACAACACTAAATGTAAACTCATTCTATCTTTGTGTAAGTACATAGTTTTTAGGTCTAATGTGTTAGCCTTTTCCCTTAGCAAATGTGCTATAGTAAACTACGAATTAATATTATGCACGACCCACCACGCTAACGCATAAAAGTAGTAATCTATCCGAGTTCTGTAAAAAAATCAACAGCAACAAAATACCTGTGTGTTTTCATATCCACTATGGATTAGAATATATAATATTTAACTGTCCCCTTTACATTATGGTAAAAACATGTTTGTTGCACAAACTATGTGCATTAACCCAAAACGAGATCATGTATACACTACACTGCGCATTTGTTTTATTTTATGTAACATTATTATATCTATCATTTAGTTGTATTTACAGAAGATGACTTTTCTAAACATAATTTACATTCAGAGATGGTATAAGATCTTGGTTGGAAAAAGTACGGCAGTGTATTGCATGTAATAAAAATGAATAGATCTGAAAAAGTTTGTTTGACCAAACATATAGCAAACCAAATAATAAATACTATCCAGTTCCAGCTTTATAATAACAACAAAAACTAAATTATTTGGGACTAAGTGACTGTATGTATGCATTCTGGATTGCCATTACGATAATTGAACATGTATGCTATGCATGACAAATTCACAGGACATAACCCACCAAATGTCAAATAGAAATACAATTTACTTTTTTGCTTTTACATAGCTTTTACATCACACAACGTGTATGTGCAAACAAACAAAGCTGATTAAGTTAAAACGGTTATTTTTGATAACAAGTTGACTGCGCCTTTGCTATTTATAGGATACTTTGTTGTTAAGAAGCGTTTACAAAATCAGCTTGATCTAATCGTGTCAAAATTCAAACTGGTGTTCTCCCTAATTAGAGTAATGGAGTAAACAGTGACATTTCATAAGCCCTGGAGTTACTAGCGCATATTTTGCATCCTAAAATACTGAAATGACGCATTACTTTTAGAAATGTAATTTTTTGGTGTACGCTTTTAAAGAAACAGACAAATCCAACTCCAGCAGTAACTACGAAGTCTTGCCAAGATGAGTCCCGATTACCTGCTATTACCAGTTCTCACGTTTCTTATTCTTGTAACGTCTACTGTGGCTTTTTCTAATGACATTCTTGGAGAGATAGAGGATACCTACACTCTGGACGATGAGAATTTCGAGAGTTTCCTTTACCCTCATTATCAACCTCGACATGTTCACATATCTTACGGGGGTAAGGAAGACGTTTAAAGTGTAAAACGAGCACTTTGATCTTATAGCAAGGCTAATTCGGTTGATTTTGAAATTTCTTTTATGCAACAACTAAAACTTTTACAGACGACCCCACGGAAATGTTTATCACTTGGAGTACGTTAAGTGACCCAGAATCAACTATAGTGGAGTATGGTACAAATATATTGTCAGAAAATAGGGCGGAGGGAACTCGCACTAACTTTACAGATACTGGGCCTTATCAATTGACCCAGTTCATTCACCGAGTGAGGCTTACAAATTTGGAACCCGGTCACCGATACAGTACGCATGCATATTTGCTTTGAATATGTTTTATTTGAAACCAACAGCAAGTTAAAGTACCATTACTTGTTTCGCAGTGTACCATTGTGGAAGCAATAACGGGTGGTCAGACATATTCTTCTTTCAAGCAATGCGAAATGATAGCACCTGGCTTCCTCGCCTTGCCGTTTACGGAGATCTTGGTAGTGACAATGCACAGTCCATGAGTAGGCTTCAAAGAGAAGTTCAAGAAGGAATATACGATGCTATAATACATGTTGGAGACTTTGCTTATGATATGGACACGGTGAGAATAATGTTGATTTCCAGTGATTTCTAAAAATCCATGATAAATGAGATTTGATTTTTTCGATATTCTTTGAAAGGATAATGGACTGGTAGGAGACGCATTTATGGACCAAATCCAACCTATTGCTGCATACGTTCCATACATGACATGTCCAGGAAATCATGAGGCAGGGGAGTATGTCTCAAATTAAAAATACATAATATTGATAATTATATGAAATTATTCCTAGCTTGAATGTCCGCGAAAATACTTAACTTTGCAGCAATTTTGCACATTACAAAAACCGGTTTACAATGCCAGGAAATACTGAATCCATGTACTACAGTTTCAATATGGGTCCCATTCATTTCATCAGTTTTTCAACAGAGTTTTACTATTTTCTCAACTATGGCATGAGCCCGTTAATAAACCAGTACTACTGGCTGGAAAATGATCTGAAGGTACAGATATTAAATGATTACAACATGCCACATTCTTATTCTTATACATATCATTGTATTTTCAAACTTAAAAAACTCAAAACAGGAAGCAACTAAACCTGAGAATAGGGCAATTCGCCCGTGGATTATAACCTATGGTCATAGACCCATGTACTGCTCAAACAACAACACTGACGACTGTACCAAGCACGAAACACGTGTACGGGTTGGTGTCCCGTTTTTGCACTGGTATGTTAATGCAATTTTAAATGCAGGTCATACAGTTCAAAACACAAATAAGCCTACTGTTTAGAGCTTAACTTTGGGATTATCCTACATAAAACGCCACAGGTTTGGGTTGGAGGACATGTTTATGCAATATGGCGTGGATTTGACCATTTGGGCACACGAGCATTCGTACGAAAGAATGTTTCCTATTTACAATCGAAAAGTTTACAATGGTTCTGCTGAAGAGCCATACCGTAATCCTAAAGCTCTTGTTCATCTTACCACAGGATCTGCCGTATGAATAACTGCATTTGTTTTTGTTTCTTTCAAATCATTTTGCTCATTTTCAAATAATGTTTAGGGATGTAAGGAGAGGCACGACGATTTTAATGACTATACGCCCCCATGGACGGCATATAGAAGCACTGACTACGGTTACACGAGACTAAACGTAATCAACAATACTCATCTTTACTTAGAGCAAGTTTCCGATGACCAGGTTAGCAATACAAAATCCCTTAGTTTTATGAGTTTTTATAAGGTTGTAAGCATATCACTTTTAATAGCATCATTTTTGCTCATAAGTGCTCATTTATTGTTTTTCAATAACAATTTGTCAGGATGGGAAAGTGATCGACTCAATGACACTTATCAGAGATGATCATGGGCCATTCCCAATTCCTGAACAGACAGAGACATACGACGACGATGATACCATGGAATGAAGGATATCGTACATACACAGCACTTTTTGAATACACGGTTATTTCTAGACAGGTCTACTAATAATATAAAAAAGTTATAAAATGGCAGCACCAGTACATATACTATGTACGCAATGACTTTTTATCATGCCATTAGTTATAAAAACCTACTCATCTTTAAAGGGAATAAAATCTTTGTTATGAAATATTCTGAATTATAAAATTCAGTTTTGTAAGGAAAAGGAAACTACCTATATATAGTTTATGTAATTATACATGAGGCGTACTTTAAATAAATTACTGCTTGCTGTGATCATCAACTGCAATACCTTATGTATGTTATCCATTTCCTTTGTTTAAACTCGTCATTGTCATTACTGAAATGAATGATTTTGTAATATCAGTAGGTACTAGGAGGTGTATAAGCAATTAAAGTGCTCTTTAGCTGCAATTGCAAGCACTTTTGCCCATGATGAAAACTAGCAACAGGTTGTTGAAAAAATTACACCTCAGGCGATGAGAATGTCGTTTGCTCCCTTAATTTTTTATGGTTTTCATTTTTACAAGAGACACGTTGAAAACACAATGGAATAATATGCTTTTTGAAGCAAATTGCAGTATCCTAATTTTACATGCATCTTTCTATACGGTGGACGTTAGTCTACCTACTAAAGCAATTTTCTCTTTGTTGTGTTAAAACACTTTTGCGCAAAGTGCATCATGTTCCCAAATTATTTTACAGATATTTGCCATTTAGCCAGCAACACACACATTTCGAAACGAAGTTTAGTATTAGCAGTCCTTGCGCGTAATATACCAAACGAACGACAAAATGGTATTCATTTTTATTTGCTAATGACTTTGCTACTAATAAATTGTTTATTCTCTGAACTACAGAAGCCCATTGAAATCATCTTTGCTTCTTGCAAAGTGAGAGGCGAATTTCATCAATTTTGAATCCATCTAAATTTGGAGCACCAACTCTGCACCACCACTTCTTTTTCTCTCTTATCATTTGCATAATCCATGTATTTTTATGCATTTCTCATAAAGTTGCATTTCAGTAGAAAATGAAGGCGTTATGGTTTTGTGGTGCATTTTGCAGTACCACTTGACTGGATTGCCATTTTCAGTCAAGACTGCTTATCTATCATAGAACACTTTGAAATATTGTGCCACTGCATCTCTACAAATTTGGTGTTATGCATTAAATTGATGTAGTATCCAAAATTGACAAAAATGATATCATGCATATATTTCACACACCAGCCACTTTGCGCACTGAATTTTATTGAGATTTAAGAGGAAACAAACTATAAAAACATAATATTTTATTCATGAATCATGAGTGCAATTGGCAATATGCTGAAAAAATCAGAGGAAAGACTGGTGCGTTTTGCAGACGACGCCTCAATCTCCCCTCCGTATAAAAAACTAACCACACCGCAGCAGCAGGTTTTCGTTATGGCTTTCCTTTCAGAATTTCCATTTTTGGACGTTTGATAAATAAGCAGAGGTGTAACAGAACCAAAAATCTTGACATGTCTTGAAGAGATTTAATAATCGTGTCAACAAAGCAGAGTGTTGGTACAGTGGTACATATAAAAATTCGCAAAAGAAATAAAAACTGCTCTAAACTTCTCAGCTTTAGCATTTGCATTCATCTTGAGGCGAAACTTTCATAACAATGCATAATACTCCTCCAACCAAATAATATTTTGCTTGCATCCTACTGTTTCTCCTTCATGCTACATTTTGGCTGCTGGGCCTGCATAGAATATTTTGCTGCATGATGACATTAAAGGATAATACAGCATTGTACTGAGACTCCACTTCACTCCACATTAAAAAATTTGCCAAAATGCTTTTTACACATTGTACCGAACGCGTAACAATAATGAAATTATCTTCTAGTTTTCAGAACACACTCCTTCATCTATTCTGCTCTTTCATCTTATTTGCTTGTGTGGGTTGACAGTGCAATACCCTTTTACCCTTTCCCTGTAGATTGAGATCCCAACAAGACTGTCATCCTCACCCACTCGCAAAAATTTTTGCATACGAGCAAATAGAAGTGATCTTGACTTGAACCTTCTGCGGCGTACTTGTCCAATTTAATTCTCAAAACTCGTCAAATGGGTGTCGTTGGCAAAACTAAATTTCCGAATCTTTATGGCTGTTTTACAAGTGCACCAGAAATATTTGGCAGTGACATGCGCCATCATTTTAGCATGTTTAGTAGTGTTCCAAGCAAATTTGCCCCTTCCCAACGGGGCTTCAAACAAAGCCACAGACATAAGCCGGCATAGACACTTTGACTATGATGTTTTCTCCTTTTACCAAGCCAATGGCTTGCTTCCCTCAACATCCACCGAAGTGCCAAGAAATATTCTGGGAACGGAAATTCGCTACATAATCAACAATCCTATTTGTGATGCTGTATCCAAAACTGAAAATCCGCAGATATTTATGCTGGTTCTTATTACATCTTACGTGGGAGATGTAAAGTTACGAAGAAAATTGCGAGAAATTGTGCCATCAAGCCAACTTGATGGGATCAAGGTGAAAAGACTGTTTCTGTTGGCCAAGCCACCACCACGGTTTCAGGCCAAGGATTCAAAGTATGTGGACGTGAGCATAAAGGAAATCCTGGAAGAAAACCAGCAATTCCAAGATTTACTGATGGGAGACTTTACAGAATCCTACAAAAGCCTTACGTATAAGCATCTCATGGGGTTAGAGTGGGCTGCCACGTTTTGCCAAAATGCCAAGTTTGTGCTAAAGCAAGATGATGACATTGTGGTGGACTACTTTCAATTTCATTCCCTCCTCACCGATGAAAAGAACAAACTGGGTGAGAAAATAGCAAGCTATCCAACTATTTATGGAAAAGTTCTGGACAATCAACCAGTTGACAGGGACCAGCATTCAAAGTGGTATGTACCAGTGGAAGAATATCATGACGCTACATACCCACCCTACGTTTCAGGATGGGGGTACGTGACAACAGTAGCCGCAATTCAGGAAATTCTGCAAGCCTCACAAAACGCCAAATACTTTTTCATTGATGATGCCTTTGTCACCGGTATTCTCCGGGAACGAACCACAGTGTCTCTACTAGACATGAAGGATCACTTTACACAATTCAAGGGACAGCTTTTGTGTTGCGTGTCACTGCCCATGTTTGCCAAATCTAAGAACAATGAGCCGTTTTGGTGCGATTATTTAGTGGGCCCTTCAAATGATGACTTGGAACTAATGGAAATTTATCAGAGACATTCTCAATACTGTTACGTGAGCAAACTGTGCCGTCGTCGTGAGGAAAGTGAGCTGTTATCAAGAAGATGTGTTATCACGGGGAATATGAAAATACAAGACTTTACCCAACTACAAGCCCAGGGAAAGCCAAAACCTTTGCCAGTTATACGAAAGCAATAAAAAATTGTGCAAAAATAGCATTTATATTATGAGTGATTCTGTATTTATGAATTTATTGTTGCCGAATTTCTCCACATTTCAATAAAACCAAGTTTTGGAAAACTATTTTGTAATGTCCCGATTTCTTAAGTACAAAAAGATGCTACACTACTTCAGACTTTTCCCAGTCTCCACAATTATCAATGCTTGAAGATCTAACATATCCCTTTCCTTTTCCTTTGTCTGTTCTCGTATCCTTTTAACCTGAAATGATTTTCAAAATGGTCCTTTTAAATTCGAATTTGCGCAAGAATCCATGAGGGGAAAGGAACTAAATTACCTCAAGACACAAAGACTGAAGTCTTTCCGACACTGCAACACTGGCATACTCTGCATTTGCCATAAATGCTGTTTCAGCGGCAGCATTTCCAAGTTTTTCCAAACTGCCCAGAAACATGTCTAGTTCCGTAATTCTTCTTTTCATTTCATCTACTTTGGCCCTGATTAGTACAATCTTACATTCAATCATTTCTAACTCGGCCCCGCAAGCCTTTCTGCTATCTTCGAGAGTGTCCATCATCATGTCTATAACACGGCTAATCAACAAACGCAACATTAGTTTAACCGCTAGACAGAACCAACTTAGGCGCATACCTTTTATCACATTCGAAATAGAAAATTACCGATATTCCACATGATAATCGTCGTAAGCGGAAGCCGTTTCTGTTATAATTCTAGTGACCGAGTCAACGGTGATTTGACTAGCTTGTTTAATTAGGAAGCAATGCGACAAATCGGAATCCACATAAAAGTCTACCTACAACCAACCAGACACTCTATATATCAAATTGCCACAATATTATAGATATGCATTATTCATGTGCAAATATAACTGCCAATATGTACCTGCTTTAAACCACCTAACTGCTCGGATAAAGCCTCAATGTCGAAATCCGTTACTTGCGCACATGCATTCGACGAGGATCTACATGGTTTATTGGAAACCGAAGTTGGTGTTCCACCGGAACAGGACCTTCTAGGCCCCTTTTTAGGTTTCCCACAAGAACCGGGCTTTTCATCTTTTTCCTGTTTCTTCGGTGGAGACTCCTCAACGGCCTTAGTGTCAGCATTCTTATTTGTACTTTCATTACTTTCGAAACCAACATATTTTGTACTCTCAGTGCAACTGTCACCCACACAAGCCTTACAGTTGCATTTGTGGACTAGTTTCGAGCCTATTATGCCACCGTCCGCAGATTTATTCTCAACGCTGCAATCACATATTACATCCTCACAAGCCACAGGCGTTAACAGAGTAAAGGGCTTTATGGAGTTGAAAAACGAAGAAAATACGGTTTCCCTGCATTTCTAAAATGACAAGAATGGTTTAACGAAGATGACAAAGCCTGGTGAAATGAAAGAATGACAAGAGAAAAAGACAGGAACTTCAATCTACATAAAATCTTTGTTTCAAACCTTTCCAATTAGCGGAACACTTTCCGAAACGTGTCTATTAAACGGTTGAAGGTGTAATCTTCTGTTTAGTAGTCCTCTCTTGGAATAATCCTTTTGTGCTTCATTAAAGTTACTTTTCCAAGCCTGTATTCCGAAACCAACAAGGGCAACAGAGGCCGAAAATCCAAGAAGCTTCGGTGAGTTTCTTATTTTCGGACTAATCACTGGATTTCTTATAAGTTTGTTGTCTTTGGAACTCAACAATTTTACATTTCCCATGCCTCGTGACCGGAGCAAAGTCCGTTAACTGACAGTTACAGTAGGTCCATTATAGAAGCTTTCACTTGTAATTTTCTTAGGAGTAATAGTAGAGTAGAAATAGGAGTACTATGAACTACTAACTACTACTTACATGCATATAATAGCTAACTTACTGTTTCATTACTTGTAAGATAACCCTGTACACAGGCCCCTTGTCACTGACAAATTAATTCTAATAGAACATTCGTTATTGATAAGGTGACGAGAATGTGATGTAAGTGGAAATAGAGAATGTGTGAACATGTGTCAGTCATAAAGGCAGTTCGGTACACATGCACATGTTGTGTGGCTCCCACAACAAGAAGATCATGAAGCTAAAACATTGCTTGCATGCTCGCACGGGGATGGGGAAAGTCGAAATATTCGCATGAAACTCTTGCATTCTTTCCAAGTTTAAATGGAAAAATTAGATGGATTAATTTGATAATTCTTCAGGTTAAGTATTTTTATTATTGTGTATGAATTATAGTATCAAAACGTACAAGGGTATATATCTATTATAATCAAAACGCAAGTCTATGAAAATTATTCCACTAATTTAAAATATTTATAGAAGATTAGTATCCTCCTTTCGTCAGTACAACGGTGTGGTCAACTCCCAAACAAACTTTATGTACCGGTCCGCCTAACACTGCCTAAAACATTGAACATAATGCATAATACATTGTTCTAAGTATTTGGTATTTAATTATGGCTTAATGTATAGGCGTTACTTTTATTTTATAAATATGATTTATGGTACCTTATAAGGAAAATATTGGTATTCACCATCTTTGTGTAGTCTACCAAGTCCTAGGCATCCGTTATCATTCAAACCCCAAGTGTACAGATCCCCGATAGAATTAACCGCAGCTGCATATTTAAAGCTAGATGCAATTTTCACTACGGTAGTATCCTGGCTAAATTCGTTTCGACCAAACAGGGGTGGTGGCATCAAGGTTGGCGTTTTGACCAGGACGGTCTTGGGACCCAAACCTAATGTTCCTCCAGCACCCCATACATAAACATTCCCGTATTCTGGAGAAGCAAGAAACATTTGCTCTGAATTTAAAAAGTTATATATAAAACTCAGGAGATCATGCAGTTGAAAGTTTAATTACCATTTAAAACAAAGGAAAACATGTCACCAATTGCGACATCGATGATTTTTCCTACTCTTCGAGGCATCTTAATGTGAACGGGTTCATAATAAATATTAGAATGTGTTTCTGGATTCACTTGACCACAGTCGTTTGAGCCCCAGCCGAATAATTGCCCTTTATCTGAAACAGCAAGCACACTAGCCCCCGAAGTTACCACCTTGGTCACTCGAACATCTTTCAAATCACCTTGCACTTCTGTTGGAACCCATGGTTTGTCTACAATCTTTCCACGACCTAACTGTCCCTGATTATTGCACCCGAACGTGTAAACTTTGCCCATCTTTGTTAAGCAAATGCTGTGTTTAAGAAAAGAAGATTACAAAATCGTGTAATAACAGGACCATACATTCAGCTCTTACAAACGTGACAACAATTTTCAAAAATTACCTGACATCAAGTTTACTACTAATATCGACAACGTCATAATCATGGGATGGTCCCAGGGGTGGTACTCTACAAATGTATTTCGACCCCATATACTGTTCATCTTCAATAATCTTTCTTCCACACTGTCCACTAGAGTTATCGCCCAGAGATATGAGACCCTTTCCTTGCACGGAAATCAGGGAATGAGACCTACCAGCCCCAAGAGCCAGCACATTGGAAGACTTGTCTAACGGTAATGACAACGGCACTATAGATATCAAGCCAAGCAATGGCTTATCTCTGGGACTGGGTTGATAACCTAAAACAATACAACGCAGTCATTAAACTGCACTTCACAGCTAAAACAGATTCACCAGAAACCGTTTCCTTAGGCTTACCCAACTGAGAATGCCTATTGAAGCCACATCCAAAAATTACTGGCGCATTGTCCTTTCTGGGTTTAACGGCAATCAATGTGAAACCGTGACCCGTGGCTATATCTCGGATCTCGTGAGTACCTGAAAATCCGTGCCTAACAGGTCTGTGCATGTAACAATATTTTCTTTCCACGTCCTCTGGTTTGTTAAGCATCAATCTTTCCAGGCCCAATCCGCCATGACCCGCCTGCCCAAAGACGTACATTCGTTTGTGTTCCGGGTGAAGTTTGCCATAGTCGTGTACTAAAACACAGTTATAGGATGTAGGTTATCCTTCGATAATAGCCATGTTTGAAGAGTACTTGGGAGAAAACTTACTTGGTAATTTGTCCTCCCGGTAAAAGTCCTTCTTTCTCCAAACAGCCTGACTAGTGGAAAATTTTCTTAAATGAACCTGACATGGACAATGATGGCACGATTTTGAATACTTTGCCCAAGTGTCACTAATCAATTGGAAATTATATTTCCTCCCAACCGCAACCCTGGTGGATGCACTCATGGTCATCATGAGAAATATTAACAAATCACAAAAGTTCGTTACACAGTAGTATCATTATGTATATTTTCACACGTGTGAAGACTGAAGAAAACAATTAAGGAACTTGCCAAAGCAGTAAAGTATTTGGAAACAATACCGTCTCCGGGAGCAGTGTCACATGTGCCAAATGAGCTCACATGGCAGAGACAACACAAGTAACCGGTTTGCCTTCCAGCTTCATCCTATGTCCTAGCTATGCAAAACCAAAAGCTTCGCTTGATGATGCTGAAATGAAGATAATTTAGGGGAAAGATCTCATCATTCAAAGATTTTGTAAAGATTTTCTATGCTTTTTGGAATCAGAAAGATGGAAGTTTCATCATGTAACATCATAAAAGTGTAGTGAAGTAAATTGTAGTGTATGCAATAATTATGGTTCATATTTCATACCATTGTTCATATAATTCATATCATTTCAAGAAATACAAAAGGCATTATTATTGTGACACGAAAAGAATGTAGAATGTAATGCATATCATATGAAAATCAATCAATAATCAGACTGATACAATCCCTTTTTAATTTGTAAGAGTACTTTATTTAACTTTCATCAATGCAATATATTGCAAACCATAAGGTAGATAAAGGTATTTATTTGATATCATTCATGACATTCATTAACAAATCATGTCCAAACATAATTGGAAAAGTCCGATGATGTGATTCCAGTTGCGTTGAGTGTCTGCGCGTTCCGGTCGAATAAGTGACGACACTTGGAATAAAGAAGCTTCAATTTCCATTTTGCCACATTAATTAACTAATTGACATAATAATATTAAGATTTTTATAATAAATTGTATTATATATGCGAACAAGAAAATTAGAATTTACGATTATTTGTTACTTAAATTATTACATAATTATTAATGATGAAAGAAAATAGTTAGTAAGTTTGCATCATAAACCGAAATACTTTTGTAACAAATAGTGTAATTATAATAACCAGATTATTTAATTTGAATGCCTAGTGTAGGAAACGAAAACAGTTTTTAATTGTTAGAAATTATAATAATAATAATTCTAGAACAAAAACAATTCCGATATTACAGACGACATGATTTTTAAAAGTACTTTATGCAAAATTCTGTATCAATTCTTGTCGGTTTATTGACATCCAGTCTCTTCTTATGCAAGCTTTGCATTCCAAACGAGTGCAAGTCGTGAAAAAATAGTTCCAATTTGACTCAAAAAATGACTCATCAACAAAGATCATAACACATTCTTTAAATGAGCAATTTAAATTAGCCTAAAGTTTCTCTATCAAGTTTTAGTGTTAGTATTTTTGTAATAGCTGAAAGAATCCTAATGGCCATTACTAGTGCCATTTCCATTGGCCGCTGCGGCGGCACTACCATTAACCAATTTCTTGATACCGTTCACGGCAGAGCTACCATTTCCAATGGTAGTGCCATTAGCGCAGGAATGCCCATTCTCACATTCGTAACCCTTAAATTTTCCAGATCCCGGGGAAGGGAGTGCAGATCCGTTATTGCTGTCTTCGTCCATACTTCCGTTAATGCCTTTGCATCCGTTTGCAATATGATGCTCAATGGACTTTTGGTCACAGCAAGCCAAAAAGTTTTCATTTCGCTCGTTGTCATCATCCTTTTCCATTTTGCCGTTGGAAGAACCATTTGCGTTGTCCGTATTTGAGTTTGATGGACTTGGAATAGCAAAAAGATTGCTAAAGTGCTCGTTATCCTTCCAGCCCTTTTTCAAACTCAAGTTAAACATGGAATAGCGAGGATCCCCGGTCACCTCTTTTACAATGGTCAAAAAGCTTGGCAATCGTTGGTACAATTCATCACTTGACAAAGTGGTGTACGTCTCCAGTAAGATGAGACCTTTGCAGCGAGGGTGCAAAGGTTCCTTGTACACGTCCATTTGAAAGTACTGCTCATTTAGCAAGAAGCAACGTCTTGTCTTGTACACTGCAAAATGATTCTGGTCACATTGAGTCAGCATCAACGCGTAGTCCCTAGCGCTGAGCGTAGTCTTCACTTCCACAGATTGTCCATGCACAGGTCTCCGAATGGTATGGGTGTAACTCCAGTGATTCTTGCGTCCTCGTTTCCTTAACCGAGCCTGGGTATCCTTGCCGCTAGAGCGCAAGTAGTTGTGAACCACAGTGAAGTCTCGGAAAGCCACTGGAAACTCGTCATCCGGTGGCAGAGGACCTTTGACAAGAAACTTGACTTTCCTGGCGTTGGTTTGGAAGCGATCCCTCACATCGATTCCAAGCTTGACGCAGACGCTTGTAATCATTCTATTTAACTTTGTTTCAAAGTCCGTAGAGTTGTCAATCATATCAAAGTATGGATGACCCACCCAAGCTTCTGCAGCGCGACGATCTAGTTCCTGGGCCTGATCGATACCCTCACTACGACAGGAGTGATCTTCTACAGAGTAGAACTTTTCCGCTCCAATGGCAGCTGAAACCATTTGGATCACTTGATTGTAACGACTGTCTCGGAGTTCCACTTCGTTCCAGCCGTTCCGCTGCAAAATGTCATCCCAATCCTTAGGACTGATGAAAGCAGATGCGTCCATTGTACCGCGGTCACAAATGACAAGCACGTTTTTGTTCATTGCTTCGGCTACGCTGAAGAAAGTGTTTTCGATTTGGATCATGGTACGAAGCAATTCCTCCTGAAACTTGACCCCCTGTTCTGAGGTTAGCTCGGTGAATTTGATCCCGCCTCCTAGGAGAACTGTAGCCGTTTCTGGAACACGAAGAACTTTCCATCCCATTGTTTCAAAGAAACTGCAGAGTCGAGCTTGGCCTGTTGTTTTTCCTCCGCATGGCCCTACATTCAAAAATATAAAATTGAAGTGTCACTCACACAATTTTACATGCATTTTATAGTATTATGATTTATTAAAGTATGTTACCTCCTGTGAGGACCACTTTATATATTTTCTTGGGTGATACTTCACTCCCCATCTTGACTTTTATTCACCAGAAGTAATTCAATGAGTTGTATGAATGGTATATTAGGGGACGACTTGTTGGTAACTTTTGAAATCCACTGAAATACTTATTAATGGTCTTTGAATACTGATTAGCCTTTTGAACCTGTAGAAAACAAACAAAAGAAATTATTGCAATTATGAGTTATTAGTTCAATAATTTATTGAAAAACAAGAGTATTTGCAAAAAACTTAATGGATATCTTATGAATGCCATTATTGACCAAACTACATGAAGACGTGAATACCAGTTTTGATGCGCATGCAAAGCTATACACTTTTAGCATGCGCCAATCCTGCATAACTTGTCATAGGTCATGGAAAACATTAATTTGTGTGCAAACCTTTTACATTAAAGTGAAGCCACGTACCCTGTGTTGTAGTCTGTGGCAGCTTTATCCAAGTGAAGTTACTGATCGCTGTAATTGTCCCTTGCCATGCAATAGGGAAACAAATATATGGAATCGATTTCTCTGGCCACGCAATTTGCACGTTTTTCAAATGACAAAATTGATTTGTACAACTTTCGATAAATTTCATGTTACAATTATTATATTCATGTCAAGAAACTCTTTAGTGTAAAACGTAAGGCTCAATGCGCTTTGAGGAAACAATCGCATGATGTTGGTGATCATAATGGCAGCAATTATGCGATTCAAGTTCCGAATTGTATCTGTGCCAAAAGCTTTTGTCTGGTTTGTTGGTCAAATTATGAGTATTCTTGAATAGTGAGAGAGAGACTGAGTCACAATTCAGCGAAAATATTTTTTCATTCAAACAAACCGATTATTTATACGCTTACGTAGTAAGCAGTGCAAATTTGCACTACTTGAGGAGGCTCTGCTTGTCACCATAATGAACTGTTTAATTGACCTCCTAAAAGGTTATCTATCTTTGCAGTTGCTAGTACGGTGAAAGAATAGCCCATCAAATGCGTATTTTGCTGTCTCTTGGGGACTATGAATGTGAATGCCTCTGTGATACTTTCTTTGAAAATAACAATTTTCTATTGTAACTACTTTGAGAGTGACGACGATATCGTCGGCACGTAGTGCTCTAATAATATACGCAGTATTATAGGTGCGAAATTTCTCCTTTAGGACTATCTACTTGGAAAGGATTTTTATTATGCATATTAGCTTGAGTAATATTGATATGTGTGGTTATGTCCGTGGAAGTTCCATGCACCGAACACATGATATCTTAAAAGTGCCACCATAAAATTTTGGAAACCCCTGTACACTAGCACTACATCCCTACAAACTATAAGCTTCTCCATAAGACTTAAACGGTATATCATACATAACATCATAACATGAGTCATGAGTGAGTATAAAGGAAAGGATCACATTTCAAGTGAAGCCTTTAAAGGAGTACTGTAATCTGTAATATGTTCTATGATTTTTTGTATTCCAGAACAACAAAAGAAATGTTATTCACAGCTTGATAATATGTAGGGTTTCCTTGAGCAAGGTAATATACAGGCTTGCACAAAGGTTGTTCTGTGTTTGCATGTTTAGTTTAGAATGAAACCTTAAAACTCTCACTAGAGAATTTCAGCAGCAAAATGCCAAAGTTTGTACCAGCAGCACAAAAATTGTCTCTTTCAGTTTGATAAACGAACTTGAATGTCTCAAGCCGAGAGAACAAAGTTTCCGCTGTTCAATGCAGACTTTTTTACAGATAATGTAGAAAGACCTTTTAGCACCAACTAAATTTATGAATCTTCTTATCTTCAAAAAACAAAACAAAAAAGCATGCAAACCACGCTGAAGCATGATATGATGAATTATGAACGAAATTATAGTAATTCTACGATTGATTGCAGCAGATTGAAATGTCGCCAATATTGCTATGTCATATATGACAGCTATATTTGGTTGTATGAATCAGTATTTGGTCTTAGAAATTAAGTATACAAAATACATTATTTTGTCCAAGCAGCATGCATTAAATTAAAAAATATACGACAAACTTTGTCTAGATTATACCGGTCTGACATGTTACCTGAACCTGTAGCCTGATAACGTGCTTTCATATAAGAGTGATTAGCTATATGTATACTATATTCTCCTTTTTTAAATCCAATTTAATATTCACTTGTACTGCGCAGATTTAGCGAGGTCGAGACCGCATGTCTAGTATTTGTCAACCAATCATTTCATTATCGAATAGGATAATAGGAACCAGTAAAGTATCATTTCAATAAAGTTGCAAGTGATTTTGTCTATGGAAAGTGTAAAGGTTATGTTGTTTCTTTCCATATAATTAAATTTGGAAGAAAGTTAACCGACCCGACCTTTTGTGTAGATGGTAGATAGTACTGTTTACTAGTATAGCCTTTACTAGTATATTTTAAATATGTTAACCGAAAGCTCTACGAATATTCGAATTTATTTTTTACCCTTCTGCATACATGCAAACACATATAGTTAAGAAAAAGATGTTCTAGAATATGTGCGCTAACAAATGGCAATAAGCAAAAGGTGCTCCTCGCCAGGGACCTGTGGACCCGAACTTGTTTGGAAACTTTGTCGTCATAAAAGTTTACAAACTGGTTCGTGATCAAGCATTATCTTCAAGTTAATACTGGAAAGTTTACAACCACGCAGCGTGGTCCACGCTGTACTTACATCCGTACAAACCATATATTATGTTCCAAAGGTTTCACACGCGACACACCTCAGCGCAAGCGCCAACGCAGCATCGCCATTCGTTCGTAATTTATATGAGCTACAGAAATGATGAATGGAAAATCATATAATCGTGTGGATGATGGGGTGTGAAGTGTGAACTGTGAAATGGTCGCTCACACCGACCTTCCAGTAAGACCAACATTCCGCAATGATACTGTGTTAACAAGCTTATCTTCTATGAAACTGGAGATCCTTGTCGCAATAAAATCAAGGTTACTGCTCCACGGGAGCACATATACATACCTACATAAATGTATTTTTAATGTGCACTATTCATTCGTGCATTTAGTAATACTGTATTTTATTTTAGGGTTCATTAAAGATTTATGATTCGTGAGACCAATTAAAAATGACAAATTAACAAAATCTTTCGACGGTTTGATAATATTTGAGTTATATGAGCCACTGCGTCAACAAATGTGTACAAAAGTCATTAGAGTTCATTTGTGGTTGAATTTCATTGAACGAAGGAGGAGGCTATAAACTATTGTATGAAATCATGGAAAAGCAATTTGCTAGATATATGATATGTAATAGTAAAATGTATAGTTTTGCAGTTTTCGTTTTAAAAGTCATATATTTAATAGCTCTAAGAAAAGTAACGACCACTTGATTTCGATGAATCATGAAATATCTAAAGAAAGGAAACACCTAAAAAGCATAGCTAATTTTGTTGTAAACTACGTACATAGAAAAGCCATTCATAAAATATGCAATAGGAGCATAATTCGTTTTTACACATACATGGCCAGCTAATTCTTAACTTCGTCACGGAGAATGGTGATAATAATAGGTAAAGAGCGTCTTACGTCAGTCCATTATCATAAATTGGTCTGGTGCTCGGAGCCAGCCAATCGACACTCAATAGAATTTAATTCGATATTAACCGAATATAATGTGCCACCTTTTCACTATTAGTGCATTTCGTTTCGCGTACATATTCATTAAAATATAAATTATGGTATGCTGACAAAAAATTGAAATAGGATAGCTGAGTTTGCTTTTCTGCGTTTCTAGCATAAGGGGTAATTCCAGTTGATTTTTATTGTCAATTGTCTAGGTAGATACGTTCTTATCTCACCACTGGCACATGGCATAGGTACATAATAGAAAATTTCCTGTTAATACGACATTACAGCGAGAGCTACTGACAATTATTCAATGATGCATTAGATAAAAATTACTCGAGATGCTATTCGAGGTTAGCTTTAACTTTAAACTTTTGACTGTATTACCAAATTATGTGGAGGAGTATACTCCATAGCTTAAAACTGTCTTTGTTCAATGTTTGGCTTATTGGCTTGCATCTATGTTTGCATAAGCATGGAATATTACCGACAAAATTTATTCATGTCTAAAGTCTAAAACATGGCTTGACATTAGCGCACTGCCAGTCAAGTATACATTTCACTTGTAGCACAATGTTATACGTTGAATTTTGATTCACACAGTAATTTCGTCGCATTGTACATTTCGTTCCAGACCCATAACAATTTCATTCCGATAAAGTTTGGAATAAACTAGTTACACTATCAACTTTGTACTCTCATGGAATTCCTATTCTAGTTTTACTACTTCGGCGTAATATGACTATCTAGTAGTATAGGTACTTCTTTATCTTTAAAATGCAATGCAATTTTAATGTGGAGTTCAGTTACTAAAGATTTCTTGTAACCGGAGTACTTTTAAGCTCTTCTGCAATATATGTTTCAATTTCAGTTCAGAATCCATATTTGGCGATTACTTTTGAATTTTTCCTCAATTATATAATTTTCTGACTATATTTACATTTTACTTATCATTTTTATCTGTTAAACAAATGTGGACCCACACAAATTATGCGATCGGAAAACTTTTTTAATCAAACTGGAAAGAAGGAGATTCCACAGTCTACTACAATAAACTTTGTTGTCTGTCCAAGCATGCATGCTACAATTCTAATTTACTATATATATTATCTGTCTGGAAGTAATCCTCTCTCATTACAATTAATCACATGTATGCTTCTGGAATCATGATTATTACCACCACCAAGTAGATAATTCTCCTATCACTAACTACGCCTTAATGAATCAATTTCCAGGAAAAGTCAAAATGAAGATAAGAAATTTTACCATAAATCTGTCAGATACCTCACGCTAGATAATTGTATACTTTTCATAGTCGATTTCTTTTCAGTCTTCATTTTATGATGTTTATGAACTAAATCATGAGAAACTAATTACTACCAAGAATTAAGGAAAACTTACGGTGTTAAGTGCAATGATCCTCCAGCGTTGATCGTCTTAAGCCACTGTCGTGTCAACGACATCCATGTCAGAGAGCCGAGTGTATAGGAAGAATGGTTGGTAGAATGAACAAATTAGGGTCACATGTACATTTTGAAACAGTTTTGTTTTTTGTCTGACTTGAAGCTATAAACTTTAAAACGTGCGCAATGATAAACTACGCGAACAAAAATGACTTTTATGCTTTAAAAGCAAGTTCCAAAGCTATACAAATCACTGATGAAGTGGTCCTGACGGACCGGCAGACAACCGGCAAATGCCAAGAGTGCGATGCATTGCCATTACATTTATAGACTTTCTTCATGCCGATAATGCCGAGTGAGGCTACGTTTGCGTCTGCTCGACGTGCTGTATCTTGACTTCAGGCATGATCACCGACCACCGACTTCACTTAAAACACATTGTGCTACCTCAAACTATTATTAGGTGATTATTACTTAGGTTCGTTACGCTTTGTTTTATTGCTCTAACTGCAAACTCGCAGGAAACAAAAGTGCAATGACAAATGGCAAAATGGGATAGGTTTTCATTCAACTTTTCAATTAATCGGTTAAACGAAGGGAATCCATAAAAACCTACAGTTATGCTACTACTCTATTGCTTTAAAACTAACCAACGAAATTGGTACACGTATCTTAAGGTTTCTTTATATCTCAAGCATGATACAAAGACTCTTCAGAGAAACTTTTGGGGTAAAGTGAGAAAATATTACGATATTATTAGTTCTATAATAATGCAGTCGGAGCCGACTGGTTCCCTTTTGATACTGTCACTATAAATGTGAGGTAATAATATAGTCAACCCACTTAATATGACAAATTCAGTGACAATTGACAAGAGCTAAATCAAATAACGGATGCACATCTTTATTCCAAACTTTGCAAAAAATGAATAGCATACACTGATTCGTTGGTGTTGTTTGCAAAACAAAGTTTGCTTACTAGTATTTACGTAAGTTTCAAGTTCCAATATGTATACATGGAGTTTAGATTTAGAGTGGACATGTATTTCAGATTTATGAGCTTTATATCTATTTTTAGACAGACAGACTTCTCAGTTCTCAGTTAAAACATGCGAAAATATGTATAAATTTGATTATCTAACATATTCAACCGGACACATTTAAAACAAAGTGTGTAATCAGTAAAATTCATGCATGCCAATCTTGTAAATACCTATTTGTTTCAGGATGTGGTGGCACAAGTGGTCTGTAATCTGTACTAGTAAATATGAACTGAATGAAATGAAATTGCCCATGGTCTAGACAAGACAGCATTGCCTACGAGAATTCATTCGATGAGAACATTTATTGCTGTAAGTAGTAAGTTCAACCTGGTCTACACGAGTTCCATAAAATTATGAAAGAGTTTAAGGCAAGGTGATCAAGGCATCTTACATGAAAAATTGGGTTTGGGATTCACAGAAGACCCATGAAGCTGAATGACAAGAAGAAAGCAACAAGTTACAGCGAAGAACCCGTCAATCAAACCTGGTAGAATCTAGAATCGACTACATGCTAACCTGTTAACATAGCTAGTACCAAGATTATGATACTTTAGTTTACTTAGCTGTTAATGGAAAAAGGCAATACTTTTTTCATACAAGAAGTTAAAACGCAAGTAAGACCACTATGTAAAAGAACAAATTTTGATGGCAGTATTGAATATTGTTTCTTTATTAAAAAAGGAAAACGAGATGTAATTGTAAGCAAAGCTTAGATAAATAGTTAGGTAACAACCGGTTTATTATTTATTTTATTTCTAATGCTGAATGTGTTATCTTTGGATTTGTTGAAGATTTTGTTTAAAAATCATGAAAACGACCTACCAAACCGGACGCTTTAGTAAATATTGGACCAAGGAATAATCATGGTTTTTCATAGAGTTAGGCATTCATGATGATACTCAACTGTGTTCTTGAAAATTGTAAACCGCTCAGGCTCAAGAACAATGAGCTGCTTAATTTATTCCATTTTTTATCTAATAGCCCCGCTATATAGAACATACAAAACATTCATGAGAAATCAATCAAAATACAATGATCATGATCACGCAAGGAGAGCGTGCTATCTTTTGCCATCCATTTAGAACAATTATCTATTCTGTACTTGTACTTGTGGTGACTTGATACGTATTAGTTTGAATATTGAAACGAAGTTGCACAGTTCGACAATTAATCTCTTATTCCATTCATTGTTAATGCATGCTTTGTAATTTTGTCCCGGTACATGCATTTATTATCATTATAAAACAAAATCATGGTCATAAATGATCATCATAACATAATAGTAATTACAAAGAAATGATGATTCAGATTCGAATGAAAACACAAACTTAGAATACGATTTATTCTATGTGCTTTGAAATGTGATTTAATAAATCATTCTGTCGGATCACTACTATCCGAGAGAAGTAGTTGCATGCAACATGGGTGAATGACCGCGAGCACGTTTCCAATTCTAGCCAGTTCTAGTAAAGTGTACCCCCGAATGATGCGTCATGCAATGAACTTTGGCAATATTTGTGATACCATAAAGTTAATAGTCATCATTGCGACCTGGAATTTACATTAAATCTTGTACAGGAATGTAAAAAAGGAAACCGAGTTAACGAAACATGAATGTATGCATCATCCATTCCTAATGTATTCTAAAATGCAGAAAAGAAATATCGGATAATTATGATACGCTGGCAGTTTAACTATGAATGACTGTGCTTTGATTGGTCACTATAATAAGTGACCATCCTTTGAAAATGACGTCAACAATAAATGTGAATTTAAACAATTTATTTTTGTGTTAACAATAAAATCAATAATTGTATGTAATGTCTATTTAAACCTTGCAGTAGTAACATGAAATGCAAAAACACGATAAATTATACATTTTTATGTTCTGTAATCATATTGGTTTCAGATTTTTACTGCATACAATACATGCGATTTTCAACAAATTTTTATGTCTTTTATTTTTCAGTTTGTTGTATATCTTCTAGAAAAAGTCCAATGCATTAGCTCTCTTTACCGGAGTTGATTTTGGAGTGCTATGAGGAGATTTTAGTAAACCGATACTTGGCCGTTTGGTCTTGTCATATGGAATTGCTGGGCTTCGGGCTATTGATACAGGATAGTCAGCATGTTCTGTAAAAATATAAATGATCATTTATGTAAGCATTGCAAAATAGAAAAGTTTATCATTTTGCAAAAAAAAGCACTCACCATGCTCCAGATTTCTTGCAAGTACAAAACTAACCCTTTTACTGGCCGACTTCGTTAGACTGTTGTTTAATGAGCTGGCAGCATTGGTTGGAGTTCTAAGTTCCGATAAACGGCGAACTTTGCCTCGTAAGGGGGTACTTGCGACGACGTTGCTACCAAGGGAAGCTCGTTTGTTTAACTTTGGTCTTTTAACCACTACTACTTTTTCTTTACTTGGTTCTTCCTGCAAATCGTCTTCTACATTAACTGGTGCGTCAGCTAAATCATCCGCTTCAACTTCTACCACAGTTTTCCATTTCCGCTTCTTTCCTTTGTTTCCTTTCGGAGTTATTTCTTTAACTTTTTCTTCTTCGTCATCATTTTGACCTTCGACTTCATTTGTCTCTTCAACGTCGTCAGTGGAAGGCGGTTCTCCATCCAATTCGTCCTCAAGATAACTCATGTAGTTATCGCTCACGTGGTCCAACAAATCTTCGTCGTGAATGTACTGGGAGTTATCCTCGCTACCTACACTGTCGGCAGTTTCATTAAGAGCACGTTGAGCTTTTATCGCATCTCGCTTCCTCTGTTTCTTTGATTTTCGTTTCTTTCCGGATGAATCACTTAGTTCCATCTCCACCAATTCTTTAGCAGCTTTGGTGATTTCCTTTCTTGGTATCGCTCGCTTCTTGTCTTCATCTTTAGGAAGGGCTAACGGGTACTTTCCTTCGGTTAATTCTTTAAACCTAAGACCACAACAAAAACAATAATTAAGTAAATTGCATTTAAGTTATGTTAATTCCGGCAAAGGGAAACAATGTATTGAACATCTTACTGAGATGCTAAGCTGTACAACATTCTTCTGTTTTTCAGTTTGATTTCCTTTTGACCCCCAAACTCTACCAATTTTTGATACAATTTCTCATAATCGATATCCAGCTGTGGTAAAATGACATCAACTGCCCCTGCCCTTGGATCCAGTACACCATTATTTTCTACATCATCTTCTGCTGCATCCTCTAAATATTTATCTTCTTCACCAAGCTCTTCCGTTTCAGCGTCATCTTGTTCTTCGTCTGCTTCCTCATCGTCTTCCTCCTATGAAAATTTCGTAATATTCGTAACGAAATTATTCAGCATTTATGAATTTAAGTAAATAAAATATACAATGAAATACTTTCGTAATATGTATTTAAGAAATACCTCTTGGACACCTCCGTACATCAACTCCTCTTGATAATCGATTCCAACATCACTTTGCCGCATTAGATGATGAAAAATTCTTTCACGAATCTCATCCATAAGGCGTTCGTCATTACTGTATCCGAGTTCGTTAATGAAAATTGTCAATATCTTTAAAATCTTTTGAAACTTTAACGAAGATCCACCGACTTTAGCCAGTTCTTCCATAAATATATCCGTAAAATGAATCTGAAGTCCTAATGGCGCATTTGTTATTGGTGCGTTCAACGGCTGCTTTTTGGACTTTACTGGAGGGTGACGATTAAATATATATGTGGAAACAATCTTCATAAACCCGTCCACAATATCGTTGTGCCATTTCTTATCCGACATAACTAGAAGCGTTTTACGTATAAATCTTCTGAAAAGCTATAAAACAAAAAGAGATAAATTATAATAGCGACATTTGCACATCCGTTTTCAATAGTATGGAAAAGTAACCTTAAAGAAAATATTTACCATCATAAACTTGTCTATTCTGAATCTATCTATCCAACTCCATTCTCGAGCCATTGTCCTCACAAACCACTCAACAAACAAAAGAAACGGAGCAGTCTTTCCAACAAAAATATTCTGTAGTTCCGAAATAGATTCCGCTAGTTGTTCCTGAGGTAAAGGTTTATCCGCCATCCACATGCAGTAAAACAATGCCTTCCAAACCCGAACAAAGTTTGGCTCAATCATCCGCCTAGAATCTAAAAACCAAACAATCCATTCATTACATTTAGCATGTGCATTTCCATCGCACACATTACTTCCTTAACAAAAAACATCCTTCCAAACCTGGAGAATCAGGTACTTTCTGCGCCAAAACATTGAGCCACTTCCTCAGCTTCCTAAGCGTCTTCTTCCTAACTACCGGATCATTTCCAGCAAGTCGTCTAACCATTGTCAATTCCGATGCACTCATGCCTTCCAAACAGTCCACGGCAGGGGCAGTCGTCGTCACAGGCTCTTTAGGAGAGCCACTTTTCACTTTTATCGCCACCTTTCCATTTCGCTTGTTTGGAGGAGTCTGCACCGTCGTCGTTCCCGACTTCAACGAACTTTTGCTCACAGCTTTCAAGCTCTTTCTTTTCACTCTCCCCTTTGGACTCACAACACCCTCCATCTTAACTTTAAAATATCCGCAGGTTGACCCACACACCAAAAAAGGTTACTTTTTAGTTTAATGCTTTAAAAAGATAATTTTAATTGAAGCACAACGGCGACAACAGCCAACAGCCCAGCCAGCCAGTATAAACATCAACACATGCATTCATCTGTGCACTGCACATGCATCCCGCAAGCATGTTGTACTGGTCAACATTGCTCCATCGCTCTATGCATCTCCTTTCCGCTCCCAACTTGCACGTCGCAACCTACCCCGCTTTCAACTTTGTCTCCTTTTTGTTTGTCAATGTGTCAATGCGTATCGCTAAAATTGCAGTTTTTCTTGTCAATAAAAGTGACGGGAATTCATTCCATTTTTGCCGAGTTTGAGGTTTGTTGATGCGTGCAGAATCGGATCGGAGGATTCATGCGTTTGCTTTAATGCTTTTTGAGTTGTAAATGCAAATTAGGTGACAGGAAGTTAAGTGACTAAAAGAGAGTAATTATTCCAGTTTTTTCAAAAACGCAATTAGTAAAATCTGCCATCTGAAAAAACAACCCCAAAAAATGAATCAAGAGATCCCTTCTTCCGAGATGGATGAGTTTGCCAATGCTGCGGCCATTATGATGAGGCTGTTGTGGAAGGGACGATCAATCGTGAAGGAAGTCTTCTTTGGAACGCATTCGCGTAAGGCAATTGCCGAAGGAGGCAGTACGAAAGGTTCTCCTGTTCAGGTACTACTTTTGCTTGTGTTTAAATTTTAAACTACTATGTTGTACATTAACCCGCAGGTTATTTAATTAGTGTATTATATTTTTTATCAAGAAGGTAGATGCAACCCGTCAACGAAGGAAGTACTTTCCTAATCCCCTGGATGGCCGTTACTACTGTGGGAAGTGTGGAAAGGGGTTTGCCAAAGTGGAGAACCTCCGGAATCACGTGTCCAGGGCACTTAAAAAACCCGACGGATGTAAGAACCACACACGACATGTCAACTACGTATGCAACATCTGCAAAAAGGACCTTAAGCGGAAGGATCGCCTAAGACGTCACGCTAACAAGTAAAGTTTTTACTAGAGGTTATTTAACTTTTGATAACCCCAGCAGCAGCAATACATTGGATTGCGGTCTAACTTTGTTCTGTTTAATTATATATTATATCAAGATGCAACGAGAAAAACAATTTAAATTGACTCAAAAATTCATGTTTAATTTAACGCAAGTGAGCGTATTCAAAGAGTACAAAGGTTGATCAGGTAATTACAAAATATAGATAATGTTTCTAAACTGATCTTGCTATGTCAAAAACCGGTGGGAAGGTAAATGCATCAATCTTCTTTTCGTTTTTGAATACAGCTTCGGAGATTCGGGACATTGGACTACCGGTGTGTTGAAGCCAATGCTTCCTGCAAACAAATTTGTGTTTTACTAATTGTTGATCTTGATTCTGACTATATTTTTACGTTTGTAACGTGTAACGTAATGTAATAGTAATAATGTATGTGACATATGTAATGCCCTGAATAAAATATTTTAAATATGCTTTTACTCTCATACATTTGGTCAATTGCCTGTCGAGTGCCTTCCATGCTTCCGGACACAGTGCCTGCACTAGTGTTTCGGCAGAAACCACGCAATCCTAGTTTACTTGCTTCTTGCTGTGTGCACTTTCTAAAGAACACACCTGTAAATAAAACGAAGCCAGTGAAAGCAGTATTTAAAAAGTTTCAGGTAGTCCACAATAACCAAACCGAAGGTCAGTAGTCTTTAGTTACCTTGCACTTTCCCGTACACTTCAAAATCAACCCGGAGCATTTCGCCGTCTGCCATCCTGCACCCGGTTTCGCCAGAATTAGTAACACATTCAGTAGATTCTCCCGTGTAATCTTCAGTAGACTAGTAATAAAATTAATTTAAAATGAGTGAAAGAAAATTCACGGTTATAACTGTAAACTTTCTCCAGAATTCTTACAGAAAGCGCCCCAATAATCAAACTCAGTTCCAGCAGTAAGAGCAGGACTGAGCCCTTTCGCATTAAACCATTTGCTTGACCATAATCAAGCTGGGTGAAAGTAGTGCAAAAATGCATAGAAATTGGGAACGTTAGATGATGCGGGCATTAGCCGGAATTAAGCCCATCGTCGAACACAAAAAACGGGAAAAGTGCATGGTACATGGCTTGAATGTGGGTGAAAACCAGATGATATTTACTCTGTGCAGCTGACGATGGTTTCCATTGTGCAGAAGGATATAGTCAAGCCGGTATTTGTTTTCCCAATCCAATCTTATCATTTTTTCAGAAGAACTCATCATCGGCATTAGCACAGGAAAGAAGTATACGTCAACAGGTAAGGTGACTAGTGGGTGGATGTTCTTCAAAGGAATTCTCATTTAGCTTAGATTTTAAATTTGTAAGTGAATGCAAAAGGGCGTAAAGTAGCTGAAGAGTTTAATTTTGTTTTAGAACAGCATACCATCATCAATCGGCTTTATCTGCAGGATGTGAAGTATTGGTGATGATGATAAGATAAGCTTGTATTTCTTTATTGCATGATTTAACGTTCTAGTCAACCTGGATTATCGTTTGATTGGAAAGTTGAGCCTGCGATCATTCACGTTTTGCCGGCTCAGTTCTGCATCCGGTGTGAAGTTGCCTCCGGCAGTATTTCTGTCCACAAAAAGTTGCCACACTGTCAGCTTGTACAAGCCAAGAGTGGGTTGTGTATCGACAGCATTTGAAAACGGGAGGAAAGGGCAGTTAGGCTGTAAAGTTTCATTTGGGGTAACGTTACATTTGTTACGAGAACAATTTACAGCTACTCAAGTTTTAATGCAATTTTTATATTCATTTTTAGACTTGTAACTTTTCCGCAATGCCGGCGCAATCTGTGAAGAACGGTAATGGTGTGGAGGCGTTTCAACGGCTTCCGAAAAACGTAGTTCCTGCCAATTATGACCTGACCTTCGAACCAGACTTTACGGATCACACTTATGTGGCAACAGCAGGAATAGACATTGAGGTAGCAATATAAAATGTTGTTTATGCCTCTCTTGAATCATTAAAGTGAGAACTGGAGTGATAACATAAGTACAAAACAATATTTAGGTGAAGGAGCAAACTGATGTAATTGTTCTAAATGCCAGCAAGTTTTCTGTAAATGAAGTAACCTACACTCCGGCAGGGTGCAAGGACCCACAAGAAGCAGAAGTTTTCATGATGGACATGGAACGAGAAATTCTGCGAATCAACTTTCCATCTCCTCTGGCACCAGGAGTGGGTCGTCTGAATATTAGCTACTTTGGAAAAGTTGCAGATAATTTGAAGGGCTTTTTTCGATCCAAATATCAGGGACCAAATGGTGAAGATCGCTTTCATTATTTAACGAAATTTGAACCAACGTTTGCACGATGCTGTTTTCCATGCTGGGACGAGTAAGTAAAGGTGCCAATCTGGTGCTACAAGAATATGGTTACATTTTTTTCTTATCGTACATAGTTTCACTTTACCCTCATGTTTTGCAACTGTGTAATTATGGTTAAATTTATAGACCGAGCATCAAGGCCTCTTATGATATAACTTTGGTGGTTCCCAAACATCTCGTCGCGGTGTCCAACATGGTTAGACAGATATTTTATTTAACAATTACTTAGTTTATATAAAACAATGTCTGAGCGTGTATTTGTAACTTTCTTGTTCCTTAGCCAGTGAAAGAAGATGTTCCACATCCTACGAACATTGACAAGAGAATTGTCAAGTTTGAGAGAAGTGTCAGAATGTCAACCTATGTGATGGCATTTGCTATTGGAGAATTCGACTACGTTGAAAGTAGAACCCCGGATGGAATCTTATGTCGTGTGTACACCCCCGTTGGAAAGAAGGAGCGAGGGAACTTTGCCTTGGATGTGGTCATGAAATCGCTGGCATTCTACAAGAACTATTTTGGAATTCCGTATCCACTGCCGAAAATGGATTTATTGTGCATTGCCGAATTTGGAAGTGGCGCAATGGGTATGTATTTTCCAATTCACATATAACGTTGTCCTGCAAAATAATTGATTCTGCAATGCTTTATAACGAGGAATCGTTTTTTAATTTTTAGAAAACTGGGGTCTTGTGATTTTCCGTGAGCAGTTTTTACTGATGGATGAAAAAATGAGCAGTTCGCTCACAAAGAACTATGTGGCAATTGTGGTAAGAATCGTCTTATACCTCGTTTAAACAATGAAATTGCTCGGAATAATATAATATATTTGGAATTCGTGTACAGGTGGCTCATGAAACGGCACACATGTGGTTTGGCAATTTGGTAACAATGGAATGGTATGTCCGTGCAATAAAAATAAGATTGAATCGTTCTGATTCGTTCGTAATCATTTATTAGAGTTCTGTTAATAAATTAGCAACGTATACTTTTAATATATATAGGTGGAATGATTTGTGGCTGAACGAAGGTTTTGCGACTTGGATGGAATATGAATGTGTGAACAAAATCTACCCGGATTTTCAAATATGGAATATGTTCATGAGTGATTTCATTCATGCTTTGGAGTTGGATGCATCTGCTACTAGTCATCCAATTCAGGCAAACGTAGAAGATCCTGCAGATATTGGATCCATTTTTGATTCAATCTCGTACCAAAAAGGCGCCGCTGTGATACGTATGATTCACAACTTTATTGGAGATGAAAATTTCAAGGAGGGTTTGAAGCATTATCTTTCCCAACACCTGTTTGGAAACGCTGAAACCAAGCATTTATGGGCAGCTTTGAAAGAGAAAAGTGGACAAGATATTGACGTGATTATGCCGACTTTCACCGAACAAATGGGGTACCCCATTATCACTGTCAAAAACGTTGAACAGAAAGCGAATCAGAAAATCATCACACTCTCGTACCAAAAGTTCTGGGCTGAACCTAGTGCAAAATCTAATGACCCGAAAGAGTACAAATGGATCATTCCTTTAACTGTGCGAAAGCAAAGTGAACCCTCTGGAATTGCTTTAACAACTCTTATCAACGAGAAGCCCGAAACAGATTTTACTATCAAGGTGGATTCCAAGGAGGGAGAATGGGTGAAGGTAATAGAGACAGGCATTTACCATGTTTAAATTCATAGGAACCTGTATTTAAATATCTGTATTTGCTTTCTAAAATTAGTTGAATGCAGATCATGTAGGATATTTTCGCGTCACGTATCCTTCGCAAATTCTTCAAACCTTCAACCTGGCGGTAAAAAGCAAGGAATTGCAACCGTTGGATCGCCTCGGAATTTTGGACGATTTATTTGCAAATGCAAAAGCTGGACATGCTCGTTCTGAAGATGTAAGCTATAGTCGATTACGATTCTTTGCAAAGTAGGTGTGATGGTGTTATGCTTTAGTAAAGCTAATTATTCTCTAACAGGTGTTACGGTTTTTGCTTGCCTATGAAAACGAAGATATGTACGCAGTCTGGTCCGGTATTTTGAACATTATTTCTTCCATGAGCAAATTATTGAATGGTACCCCGTTGCATGAAAACTTCAAAACCTATGCTCGAACTTTGCTTTCACCGGTGGCCACTAAACTTGGATGGGACAGTAAAGATAATGAAAGTGAGTAGGCAGTGTAGTTTTCACATACGATTTGAATTTGAAATACTGGAGTACATAATGTAACATTTACATATTCAGAGTCACAAGATACGACGCTTCGCACCCATATTCTTATCAGAATGGTAAATCTGGGAAACCCGGACACGATCGAAGAAGCTCGAAATCGCTTTTCCAGGCATGTTCGCGGAGAGATTTCAATTTCTCCGGATGTTCGTTCATCGGTTTACCGAGCGGTTGCCTCTGCAGACGGGGAATCTGGATTTGAAGAATTGATCAAGGTAATTTGAAATATGAATTATAAATTAGTTTTGTACTCGTTATATTTTTAATTGTGCTTCCTAAAATATTTATGTCTACATTTTCGTTTAGTTGTATCGTAAGACCGATCTATTGGAAGAGAAAGTAAAAATTCTGGCAGCTCTTGGAGCTACAAACGACAAAGCTGTCATTCAAAAAATTCTAGATTTTGGAAGAGGAAAGGAAGTTACCAATCAAGACATGATTACCATTTTGATTTCATTGAATGATCAGGGAAAGCAAGATGTTTGTTGGGATTACTTTAAAAACAATTGGGAATTCTTCCGGGACAGCTTTCCTACGGTATGTCTAATAGCTCTGACAATAATGCAGTATATATAATTTCAAAAATGTTTAATCTGATGCAACACTCGCTTAATTTGTAAATTAGGGTCATTTCCTGATTCGAAGAGCTGTGGAAGGGGTTACTGCAGGATTTAAAACTGATGAAATGGCTGCGGATATTGAAAACTTCTTCAAGGAACATCCATTCAAAGGACTTGAAAGGACTGTTTCGCAAAGTTTGGAAAATATCCGGGTAAATAAAGCTTGGTTGGAAAGGGATTGCTCCGGTCTACAGGAGTTTCTTAGCTCATACTGTGCCTGAAATCATGGTGAATTGTTCTTATAAGGTGTATGGTATATTTTTGGAAGCTTTATACTTAATGAGCATGAGTGGCTATGCGTATCGACTTGTACTGTACTTGAACCATAAAATAAAATACGCTTGTGTAGATTTGTCATTTACTGTGAAATAATATCGTTTATAATTAACTTGTTTCGGTAGGTATTAATTAAACTAAACTAAGTTTGAAATGAAGTTTCACTTCACAAATGCAAGATAAACGTATTTAACAATATTAAAACAACTTAGTTGCTATTTTGGAGCGTATTGATAAGCAAAGCTGAAAAAATTATTAAATTGTAACTGAACCTATCATGGCAATCTATGGGTAATATTATTTAGCATAGAAAACGAACAATAGATACTACGTACTGGTGAAATATTATATTGTTAGTACTTATAATTGAAAACAAGAACAAGGGAAGTTCTCAACAGATCAACATTTTAACATCATAAATACAAAGAAATTTGAAATGATTTCACTGAAGCATTAACATTGTGCCTAACCCTTCATGTATTACTAGTGCCTGGATTTAAATCTACTTCTACATCGACATGTGTAGCACTGGGAGTAGTTTTTCCATCATTAGCTTTTTGTGCAATGTCCCTGACTATTTCTTGAAATGTGTCATCCGTTTGAGAACTTTCCCCAGTTCTCATTTCCTCGTCCATTTGAGCCAATCTGAGTAGAGTTACAATATCAGCGTGCTCTGCGGCTATTGCCACATCCAAAGGCGATTTTTTATCTGCATCAACAGAATGATAGTCAGCACGGTTGCGAAGAAATAAACAAACTTGTCCAGTGTGGCCTAAAAGACAAAACCGAAATAGCCACGATTAGCATCAGGAAACCTCAAAAACCACATAAAAAATTTCATAACATTTACCCTTCTCTGTAGCAAGCCACAGCGGAGTTCGTTTCATGGAGTCTGTGGCATTAACTCTGGCACCATTTAGTAACAAAAATTCACACGCAGTTACAGATCCCTGGAAAAGCGATCAAAACATGATTACCAATGATATTTCCAATTCATTATATCATAAATGATTATGTGCAACTTACCCCTAAAACAGCTTGGTGCAAACAAGTAGATCCCCCATCATTATAGTTTACCCAATTTCTGTCCGCACCCAATGCTATCGCTTCAGACATAACGCCCAAGTTAGCTACCCGTGATGCCTTGTAAAGTAGCATGTTAGCATCTAATGTATCCATCGACTCCTCTGTGAACACAAATGGATAATCACGTAAATGAGGTGGTGGGAGCAAATTCTTTTACTCTTTATGTCATTTCCTTATTTCTCTGCTTACCAATCTCCCTTAAATCTGGCTCATCCGCAGATTCGTCGTCATAACCTAATTCACTAGGAACTATATCGGTGTGGCTTGGGGGTAAATCCGAGCCAAAAACCAGAACACCTTCCTGGTCACTAGCACTACTCGTTTCTTTTGATTGCAATGACTGGAAAGACTCTGTTTCCGAGTTGGTATCCTCGTTTCCCTTGAGCTCACTTGTAGAAGTTGAATCACTGTCCTTGTGCTCTGGGGAGGATACACCCTCCGGCATTTTTCCATTGGTTCTAGCAGTTTCATACTTTCTCTGTCTGCGATGGGGTTTTCGGACACTCCATTTCCGAACATGCTTCTTTCCAGAAGCATCAGAGCCAAGTTTGGGACGAGCGACAAACGCCTTGTCAATGTACTTGGCACGTATCCAGGTTTCTCTTACATCTCTGCAGAACAAAGGAAACGTAATTCAAACTTTTAAGCTTGCTTGCGCAATGTGCAAATCCTAAATTCCTTAGGGTATGGTACCTTGAGCAATCTGGAGTCGCCTTTTCAATACCAAGGCCGTCCATAACGTCCACTTTGGCAAGATAAATGCTATTTATAACATTATTTCCCAATTCGCCCATCACTCTCAGCAAACTGGTTTCCCATGTATCTAAGTTGAGTGACTTTACTTTACTGTGATGCACTCCTAAGCTTCTGTGAATTCCTGAGCATTCAATGCAAAGTGTGATGCCAAGGTTTACACTGGCCCATTCGGGATTCGGAGATCCACAATCACAACAAATGGTGTTGCCTCTAACTTTTAAAATACTTTCTAAAACTCTGCAGGTGAAAGTGAACAAGATCATTCATATTACGATACGAATATATGGTGACACAAGCGTGTAATTTTTAAATCATATTCTCCATACTTGGCTTTCTCTGATGTTACTCTAAGTAGCTCGCTCGTTTTCGAGTCACTTTGTGATGGAGGTGAATAGTTCTCATCTTTCCGGTTTGCAGATAAAGTTGAATTGTGAATGGCACTGCTGATAGCGGCCTGAAGTGCAGCTACCCATGCATGAAAAATGTCGTCACTGTCTGCTTGTAAAATATGCGTTCTGAAAAGTGAATGTGCAAAATTTATATGCATAAATTTTACTGCAAAAACAAGCCAAGCCATCTATCTGCCCGCATTACATTCGTGTGTGGTGAAAGTAACATGTAAACTTTCTATATTCTTACTTGTTTGGTGATATGAGTTCAAAACAGAAACGTCGATCACATTCTGCCATTGGTCTCACCATGCAAATTCTAAGATCTTCTTCCATAATCGTGGGAGTTTCTTCTAATCGCTTTCTGTAGCATAGTTGACCCTTGTCCAGTAGCTCAAACCTAAGATTTAAAATATTTACTTGTGTACAAGAATTTAGAGTCTTTACTTTTGCATCTTTTGCAAAAATTTACCATCTCCTCTTCCACGATTTGAATGTCTTTGCAGATCCCCGTTTAAATAAATAGCCTTGCATGGTAATGCCTGCTGTTGCGTTTGGTCCCTGATTAGTAATGAAGTTTGGCGTATTATGAATCCATATCTGTTTGTCATTCAGCATGGACTCGCTTTCTCTGCCAACCACCGAGCGCATTTCACTCAACTTAAAGAAACAGCCAAACATTTTGGTTGTCATTATTTCAATACATGCACCGATGTTTATTACAAGCCATTAAAACTGTCAATACGCTTGTCAACGCTTTAAGTAGGTACATGCATATGAATGACTAATTGTGTACTAAGCCATAAAATCTTTGACGTATGCGTACTAACCTCTTTACTCAGAGTTTTAAGAAATGGATCGGTATCCTTGAAAAAATCATAGCCTTGATGAAAATATGTTTTGTGTGCTTGTAGCACTGATAAAATCTGCAAAATAGTTCATAATAACAAAATGCAATGAGCTTATAATAATATGACGATTAATATTCATATACCACATAACATATCATTAGAGTACTTCTGTGGCAAGGATAAAATCAAAGAGGGGGTGACAAAATTACTATAAGTTTGCAGTACATACATTATCTAATATCTCAAATCGCTTCCTTTGTTGCAGTATAGTAATACTGTAGACCATTTCCACAGCCGCTGATCGATAATTGATTCGGGCAGCTGACAACGCATTTAACGCCTCCTCAGCCTCCGCGTTTTTCCCCTTTGGAATAGCAGAGTTTCTCTGCAACGACGTTTCATACTCCTGCTGCAACTTCTCCAAGTAAGACCTCATTTCCTTACAAGTTCTTACTTCCCTACAAAAATAAAATTGCGGTTAAGTTATGACAAATCATGACCACAGGATTAAAAATCCACATCCCACACAAAACATTGCTTCATTCTCATTAAAACGGATACAGCACCCATGAATGTGCACAATCTGACACTATGCACAAGCCTACACAACAACATAGCGTCCCGTTAGACAATAGCATTCAATATGGCTAATACTAAGCTGTGATAAAAAAAACTACTGATTTTTAATTTTGTACACCCACATGTGTAAAGTACATAAGCAAGATTTTACACTACGATAACTCGGTCAATTAATGGAGTTACACGTGTTTAGTTAAATCGTCTATGAATACTGCGTACAATAAGAATCTAAAAGGTATACGGTTAATAATATATATGTCTACACGTAGAAAACTAAAAAATGTTACTGCGGCACGTTTTGCACAAGTTAATATCAAAATGCCCCTCTGCTAAAACAAAAAGACAGTTTTACTAGTAAATGTGCACAAAATGAATTGAGAACACAGCTATTATGTACTTCATTTTCTCATAAATGATAGCGTTGCAAAAACATAAAGAAAATATTTGAATATCTTTGGCTTAGGTAATGTACACATGCGGGTTTCCACTTGTGCTTGCGCTTCTCGAAAACATCTCTAGCTCTAACTTTTTAAGAAATTCAGAGAGATTCCGACAAATGGCACGATTAATCTGGTCCAGCAGCGTTGACTGAAACTTGGTCAACTCTTGCATGGCACTGGAGCACTTGTTGAAGGCAGAGTAGATGGGAGGATCATGGCGAAAGTGGACGCTTGTTTCAAACAGCGCGTTGAAAAATGTGCTGCAGGAATTGAAACAATATTATAATGAGTTTGACATAGGTATGAATGCAAAAAGCAAATGAGAAGAGTTGTTAGGTTAGCTTACTGTTGCGTATTTAAAAACGCTTTGCCAGATTCAATCATGTGATTACTGGTTTTCAAAAGCTTTTCCAGCTTTCCATCCAGATTGTCAACCCTTTGAATTTCCTCCTCCAGTCGGGAGCGAAATCTCGGAGTGTCTCGAACGCACTCCCCAAAATCTATCACGGGCTTCATCTTGCGTTTTTTTCGCGACCACGAAATTCGGATGTGATGCGATATATTATATACTGTATTTATTATCTAACTGGGTAGTAAAAACTAGTGATAGGAACAATGTAGTGATCAATGAGAATTTCCATTTGTGTAGAAAAATGTGTCAAGGCAGCACCAATAATATGTGCTCCTCAGCCTTCGTCATATTTTGCAGCAAATTCAGTCTTCTGTGAATACGGTTGACACTTAATTTTTGAGCCTGGTTCAAATAACTGCACCTGGAAATTGACAAAGAAATTTTGTTTGTTCGCTTTCACTTTTCACTTTCAATTAAAAAAGTAACATGATGAATAACATTTGTACGCTTTACTGACAGTTCTCACTTAATTATAGCCACGGTACTATATAGTAGTGCCTATAGCTCATGGAGATAAATTATTTTGTACGTAGGTACACACAGACAAACCAATGTAATATGATTCATCTTAGCCATACAATTTTAGTGTATTTTAACCTTTTAAACCAACTTAATCCTGCATGCATTTTGGTTCACTGATAAAAATGGTCTATTTTATTTGTAAATTGACTATACAGTTAGATAAGAACTTATCATACTTGTCCCCTCGACATTCAACAACACAAGGTAATGCAAGCACAACCTCATTGCAACCAGTTTATTTTTAAGATTAAATGACTAGTCATGTTCCGTGGTTCCAAACAAAAACGCAATTGATAGTAATGGTTGATCATAAGCACAATAAGAGCAGTTTGTTCAGAGATGCCAAGTTGAATGAGTCATACTTGAGCATGAAGCATGAACTGTTTTCCGCATAATTTTTACAGAATTATCTAAGTTGCTAGTACTTCTGTTCTATTTGCCATGTTCATGTTTCTTGCTGTAATAGTAGAGATGCAAATCGACATTAACTGAGCTCTCACACAAACATCTTCTTATGATGTTACTGATCACAGAAAAGTCTTTAATTTACATTCATGGGAATTCAGAGAAATTCAAAAACTATTGCAGGCTACCAAGCAAACTCTTTTAGAATTTAATGTTGGGTATTTTTGAAAATGGTAGATACTAATGATAGTACTAGGATACTTTGCAATGGATGCTTGCCATGTTTTATCCAGAGAATGATTGATTGCTTGTACGCAACCGTTTTTCATTTGGATTACAGTAGATTTGCTAATTGCTAAAAACATCGGAAATAGAAAAGTTCATAGTTGCCAAATACAGCATAATTTGCATTGTATTTTTATATCTCAAATACCGTACATATTGGTAGTAATAATGCCGAAATGTGTTGCATTGCAGAAGACACTTGTCCACAGTTATATCACACAATTGTATTGTGTGCGTAGCTTGATTGAACCAGATTGAGATTGATTTTATAATGCACGTTTTTAATTAAACTATCAAACCATGCGCCTGAGTATTATGTGGTGTTTGTGAAAGGGTTTCGTATTCAGTTAATTGAACAACGAACTTATTGACTTAGTTCATTCACATTTATAGGCTGGATTATGTTTTACGTACCTTTATGTAGAACTTGGTGAATTTGTATATACAAATTACAGATTTATTTGTGCCCATTAAAATTAAAATGTGTAAAAAATTATTTACGTGTGTTATACACTCAAATGCAAATGTTGGTTCTCTTTATGACTATATTCAATGTTGAACCATTCTGCCGAGTGCGAGCTCATCCTCAAAAGAATACCATATGTAGGAAACTATCATCTCACATCTCGGTAATACATGATCGTGATCATCATGAAAGTCTGAGACTGGGAGTGTGTGAATGGTCATCTAGTCATCATCATGAGGAAAATTGTACGGCATGATATTCTATGCAATGTTACGTGTAGTCATTTTCATTATAATAATACCATTTGTGTTGAAAAGGGCCAGTAAACTGAAAAGAGGAGAATGAATGGATGAATTGATCATGGACGAGCTTGAATTTTTAAAGTCGGGGTGAGCAGAAATTGAACAAAGAATTTTTCATAAAGCCATCAATGCGGATGCTCATAAAACCAATTTTAATTTTTCTCAACTATTCCAGAAATTATAATTATATAAAAATGACATTAAAGAAAATTCACTGTTTGCCGAAAGTCAAAATCGTTATAAATACATGCTAAGATATATTTGTTAGTTTCAAATAATCGTCAATGCTTTTGCAGGTACGATAATTTAAACAAGCGAAAAACGCTTTGCTAAAACCAAATCCAGGAGGGCATTTTTTATCTTTCCCCACTTTTTTGGCTTTGTTGCAGTAATAAATATCCTCGCCACAGCATTCTCTGGGATTCTTTGGAAGTGTCAAGTCGGACCACCATGGTCTTATACCAGTATTCTTGCAATTGATGTTGTCGGGGTCATACCATGTAGATCTCCAGGGGCATTGGGCTGCAGGACTTCCCTTGTAAACGCATTTATCTTCTAGAGGATTGTAGGCGCCATCCTCACACTCGCACAGAACAGCTTCGCCATTGGAACACATAATGATTTGGGAGCAGTTGAACGGGTTCATGTAATTTCCGTCCACGTTGTTTCCGCAGAGTTCGTCTAGTAGAGCATCTGAAACGAATTATTATTACGAATAAATTATTTGAGCAAAATATGACAAACATTGAATTGAAATCATTATTGCTTTTTTAGTACATTGAAGTAAAAATACCAACTTACCACCAGTTACAACCATAGGATTGTGCGTAATTGTGTAGTTTAAAAGAGATTGTGATTTTCTGGAGCCAATGATTTTGAACTTTTGCTGATTTGTATCTATTGCGTTATCACTATTATGAGATAAGTTCGGGATGGCGGCTTCCATTAGTGGAAACGAAACCAAAACACAAAAAAATGTAATTTTTGTAAACATGATTTAACTTTTCTTGAACTATTGGCTTTAAAATCCTAAATCGATTGTCTGTGTTTTCTTATTTTGATAGTTATAGTTTAATGCATTAGAGCACATTTACTACCGCAAACGTTTCATGAGAAACTGATCGTTTTAAAGTTATGCTGGCTTGTTTTGTTGCAGGTTGTATGAATTCGAGACAGAAAAACAACGGTATTCGGTATAATAAAGCATAATTATGATCTGAGGCTTCAATAAAGGCACCCACTACCACAAAATATATATTTACACAAGTCAATTAAGGGTCATAAACCCATGTAAGCTTTAAGTCTACACATTATTTTCATGCATTTTGTAAAGTTGCAAATGAAAAATGTACCTTTAAATAAATAGAGAGACCTTTGTTTTGCACCTGTGGTTTTACGGGATAATTTCTGAAAATGACTTAGTGCCTAAAAATATGGATGAAAAGGTGAAAAGGTGTCATACATTTTTGTGCATGGATGACTTTACCAAAGTCACTTTAGGTTTAGCCCTTAGAATCATAAAAGAAATGCCTTAAAATAATGCAATTGTGTTCACCTTTATTTGCTTTTCAACTGTATGTTTCTCGGAACGGAATGAAAAATCAGAAAATAACGTTTATTTTGAAACAAAGTAAATTGCAAGAAATTATTCCACTGACTGACAAGTGGCCGTTTTATTTCGTTTCACACTATTTGATGAATTGTTTAAAATATTTTCATGCATTGGTAAAAATGTATACATCTAAAAAGTAACATTAAAAACGTCAAGATTTCATGGTTTAAATTATCATTAAAATTCTGAACTAATCCAGGTGGAATAAACTGTCAACCTTTTTGCACCACGCGTAAGGCAAACATGCCATGAATGCCTTAGAATAGCCATATCCAATACAGCACTTATCTGCTCCCACTTGCTTGAAGCTGTTGCAATAGATGATGTCCCGTTCACAGCAAGACTTTGGATTCGCTGGAAGGGTTAAGTTACCCCAGAATGGTCGCTGACCGAGAGTTTCACATCCATAAGGACCCGGGTAATTCCAGTTGGACCTCCAGGGACAAGTATCCACAGGGTCGGGACGACTGTACGCACACAGGTCTGGGTTGGGAACGTACCAACCGCCAAAAGGACATTGCCACAACCAAACGCGACCGGCGCCGCACATATAGAACTGATTGCAATTGTATGGGTTCTGGTAATTTCCTGCCTGGTTGCATCTACTATTGCACAGTGAATTCAAAAATGCATCTGTATAATAAACAAAAACAAAGAAAGAACGTTTAATCATAAGTTTAGTCACTACAGTTAAAATCCCATTTCAATCATCATACAGACAAACTTTTAACTTACCGCCGATGATTTCAATGGGGTTCCAGTAGATATCGTAGGGTGTAATGTACTTCTCATCAACCGCCCTACTGAAACTGGCTCGTACTTCTTGAAATTGCTTGTCATCCGGGTTGATTAAATCGGTTGAATTTTTTGCTATTATTTCAAATGGAACGGTGGCACTTATAAGTGGAAGTGCAACCACCGCGTAGAAATATGCAAGTTGTCTAAGCATATTTTTATTTTTGCTTGAAAATATTTGCTCAGTTCTCTAAACTGTGTTTACTCCAGTAGATAGTTGTAGAAAGAATGATAATTTGTTAAGATTTTTCTTTGCTTTTTAAAGGGTTTCAGAAATTTGGAATAAGTATACAAGCATTCTCAGTCAGTAAATACACTAGTCATATTATAGAGAATGAGAACATTTTCGTTTTTTAATGTTGCGTGTATGTTGCATGTTTTACACATTAGCCGTTTTTTAAAGTACCAAAAACTAACAAAATATGAAATGAATAAACAATGAAATGTTCATTAAAGATTAGGTAGAAGCCAAACATGTTTAAAAAATGATGAAGAATAGCTGGAGATTTAGAACACAGTCAGTGACTTCATTTCGGTCCTTCAACTCGGTTAAGGAGGGTTCTTATTTTCAACAATAAGCCTTTTAAAAATATTTTAAGGTACCTTTTAGTACAAAGGTTGTCTTAATAAAGACTACCTATGGGAAAGGGTGCCTAATGCCCTTC